>VDFB02281492.1:779161634-779204636 GCA_007258455.2 Sequoia sempervirens
AAAAGGGTCACTTAGGAAATCTATGTCCCTTCGTTTGGCTTTGGACCTTGTTTCAACCATGTGAGACCTTTGCAAGTTGGGGGATAATGCAAGATGGTAATGAACTAAACTATGCTTTTGGATTTTTTTGAATTTTAGGATATGAAGAAGCAAAGATGTTGATAATGCAAGGATAATAATGTCTAAAAGATGAGGGATAATGGATGCTAAAGGATATTGAAAGATTGACTAATGCAAAGATAATGATGCTAAGGTAAAATGAACTATTTTTTTTGTATTTTTGGAGGATAAGGGTATAATCTAGATGCAAAGGGACCCTAAACAAAGGATGACAATGCGGTCTCTTTTTTGGAAATTGTGGTTTAGGAAAATAGTTTCATTCTTTTGGATAACAGTTGCGGT
Source organism: Sequoia sempervirens (assembly GCA_007258455.2). Classification (NCBI taxonomy): domain Eukaryota; kingdom Viridiplantae; phylum Streptophyta; class Pinopsida; order Cupressales; family Cupressaceae; genus Sequoia; species Sequoia sempervirens. Next base: position 779,162,037 of record VDFB02281492.1, read on the forward strand.
TCAAAATGACAATTGTGGGTTTGCTTTCAACAGTTGCAGTTATAGAATGGCATTTTTGACAGTTTTGATGTTTTTCAATGGTTTTGATTCAAGTTTTTGACTGTTTCTGATAAGATATGACTGGAAAACACAATAGATAGTATCAAGTAATTTATTTTGGGCTGGTTTGATGTGAAATGTTTTAAAAGATAAGCAAAATCCTAATAATAGAAAGGACTATATTCACTGGATTCCCACTTGAATTTCTTCAGCCGCACTTATTCTTAGTGGATGACTTAGAAGCTTCACCACACTAGCTCCTCTCCACGACACTCACTTCTCAGATCAACCAAGCTTCAAGTTCTCATGACTCTCCCATGACAAACTCTTCATATCTACTAAGAAATGCGAGAATGTCATATGGCTTGGCAAAGACCGTTGCTACACCAATGAATAGAAGGGATTTTGGCTTCTAAAACAAGAGGGTTCTAGTGAATACTTGGGGACATGGAACCTCGTGAGTGTACAACAAGCCACTTAAGACTTTTATCACTCTACTAGGGGCTCTTATACCTTTAAAAGAAAAGTTAGGTACCCTATTTCAAATGACACTACATGGCTAAGACCTACATACCATGAGGACTTAAAAATTTAGTCTCATCCAAGTTTATATACCAGCCCAAGCGAAAAACAAGTTGGAATCATTCCCTCTTGTGAGGCAGACCCCTCTAAGGTATAAACACAAAAAAAGATGGGTCTAGTTTTTTGATCACTTAGTTTGCACAAGGTGAGAGCATAATACCTACCATCCTTCAAACAATAAGACATGGTGTTTTTACCCTCTAATTAAAGCTATGTGAGAAAGGAAATCATTCATTTTAAGCACCAAAATGAAATGTTTTTTAATCTAAAACAAGCAAAGTGGTTTCAAAATGAAATTCATGCACATTCAAATCTATAAAACCACTTGTTAGTAGTCTCAAAATAAAAGCCTTGGACCAACAAAAAAGCTACACAAACTCTAAGTTAGCACCAAAAGGAGGTCAAAACCAAACAAAAATTAGAATCAAACAACTAAGCTAAAGAAATGAAAGTAAAAAGAGAAAATAAAACTAAAGGATTCAATTTTTTTCTTCAAGAAGCAATTTTCGGAATCCACCTAAAGCCACATGCTGAAAACATAATATTAGAACCCAAAAACTCTATTCTACTCATAGAAAGTGAAAGAAATATGAAAAAGAAACCAAAACTATTTTTTTTTACCTAATAGGGCAATTGCGTTGCACCTTTCCTTAGTTGTGTCTCTGTGTTACATCGCATGAGGACAGTTGCATCACATTTTCAAATTAAAATTTTCCTACTCGTGGATTCCTTCTATAGATGTGTCATTTCTGGACAAGTTCATTGCTGTGTTTGATAGATGTGTCACTCCTCAACAAATGCGTCATTGTTCTTGACAATTATGCCATTTTGTACTCAAAATCTATAAAACCAAGTTAAAACCATATGAAAAATTTGCAAAACAATATGTGGGTATGTGCAAGATCATGATGGGCCAAAAAGTGGCAATATGATGGGTATGTGGCTGATGACTTTTTTTTACCCAAAGGGTATGTGCACGATCATGATGAAAAAAAAAGGCCCTTAAGTGGTAAAAAATTCAGAAAAATCATAGTTAGGTAACTTGACGTAAAAATTTGAATAAGCTATCTATATTAATTCAAAAATATGTAACAATATACTCTATAGAAAATTGAATGTAGTTTCTAAACTACTAGGTTTATTTTTTTTAAAAAGAAAAATCTATTTGGTGAAAATTTGAAATTTCAATGTAGTAGAACTTTGTAAATTTTAGGAAAACAAGAAGTATGTGTCCACTAACTACCCTAACCACAATAAAATGATAATATTTTTTTATAATATTTTAGATATAAGTATAGGACTCATGTCCCGATGTGATGCATATTTTTTTTAAAAAAAATCTAAGTAAATAATTAATTATGATTTTTTTATTACAACTTTTAAAAAATATAAAAACTCGTATGTCTAACCACCTTAACTTTTTTTTTAATCCTATAGTACATGAAGCATGGAATGTGACGCATGTTTTAGATTCAAAAAATGTGATACCGTTTGAAAGTTATAGATGTTTTTCAATCAGCCTATCAATCAGGACTTTAGTCATAATTCAAATAGAAAATGCATAATAATTATTTATTAAATTCAAAGTTTAAAACATAATTTATATTGGTGGAATGCTGAGAATCTCCTTTAAAAACCATTTTCATTTCATCAATTTTGGGAAAAAAAAAGTCATCAGCCACATGGTCCATCATATCACTTACATATCGTCACTTTTTGGCCCATCATGATCCTGCACATACCCCAAAATTGATGAAACAAAAAGGGTTTTTAAAGGAGATTCTCAGCTTTCCACCAATATAAATTATGCTTTACTTTGAATTTAATAAGTAATTATTATTCATTTTCTATTCAAATTATGACTGAAGTCCTAATTGATAGATTAATTGAAAAAAATCTATAGCTTTCAAACGTTATCACATTTTTTGAATCCAAAACATGTGTCACATTCTATGCTTCACTTACTATACGATTAAAAAAAGAAAAAAATAATTTCATGAAGTTTTGACCAAGTTCAGGTGGTCAGACATACGATTTTTTTATATTTTTTAAAAGTTGTAATAAAAAATTCATAATTAATTATTTATTTGGAAAAAGATTACAAAAAATTATGTATCACATTAGGACATGAGTCCTCTACTTATATCTAAAATCTTATAAAAAAAATATTATCATTTTGTTGTGGTTAGAGTGGTCAGATAGACACCTACTTCTTATTTTTTCCCTAAAATTGAAGTACTATTGCATTGAAATTTTAAATTTTCACCAAATAGATTTTTTAAACAAACCTAGTAGTTTAGAAACTACATTCAATTTGCTACATATTCTATTCTTACATATTTTGAAATAATATTGATAATTTATTCAAATTTTTACGTCAAGTTTCCTAACTCTATTTTTTCTTAATTTTTTTCCACTTAAGGGCCTATTTTTTCCATGATGATCTTGCACATACCCATGTTCACGTCAAGTTCACCAATGTGAGATTGGGTTCTTAGTTTCTAGCCTAGAATAGTGACATCTAACACCTCTAGACCAATAAACCACATCAACAAGAGAATACAAAATAATGGAGAAGATTAGAAATGTAAAACATAAAACAAACTACTCCCCATTATTGGTTGAATCACTTCCCCTGCTCTCCTTCTTCTTATCCAACTTTTCCCTTAGATTTTGAAGTAGACTTCTGCAAAACCTACAAACAGTAAGCAAGAAAGTTGGAGAAAATTAGCTGTTAAGGCCAAAGTGGAGGGGGAAAACTACTTTTATAGACAACTTTTCGAATGGATGACTAAGATTAATCCTCTAGAAGGATTCTGAGAACAATGGTCTAGGATTGATGCACGAAGAATATGCTATTCTTCAAGGAATCATGATAGCTATGGCATCTGATGGCTATGACAACAATGAAGGCTATGACAAAAATGAATGATAGGGCATCTTTGACCAGGTGGTGCATAAATAATTTATTTTAAATAATTTATTCAAAAATGGAGGAAAGTGGAGAAAGGGGACAAGTGGCAAATAAATAATTTATTCAAATTATTTATTTAGAGGAAACAAAAGGTGGAGCATTTAATTAAATTTATTTAATTTAATTAAATGTGAGGATGGAAATTAGAGATGAATTAAATAATCTCAACAATTATTTAATCATGGAAGAATAAAAGGTCAAATAATAATTATTATCTAACTATAGAGAAATAATTAAATAAATGATGATTTATTTAATTATAGAAGAAAGGGGTATATTAGCGATGCAATTAAATTATTTAATTGATTAGGATAGAATAAATATTAGAAAGTGAATTAATTAAATAATAAAAAATTATCTAATTAATAGAGGAATATGAACATAATTGAATAATTAAAATTATTCAATTATCGAATGACAAAGACCAAGAAAAATGATGCTCGCAGACAAAGGACATTTTTTAGTGTCTACATTTGGAACCTAGAATCTCTAGTTTCACAAACCAGAAGCTAGTTTTGTTAAGTGAACTGAAGATTGGAGAAGAAAAAAACCTTTGGTTGAATCTGATCAAAGAAATATCTCAAGAGTGTGTGTGCAGTGTATTCATTTCCTTCGAAGTACATAATGAGTAGAATTCAATCAGTTGAGGCAAGATATGTATATTTTCTAACCCAAAAATTAACTTGGACATTGCTTCACTACCAGTTAGGCGTCCATAGCCCTAACAAAGTTGTTGTTGTGACCTGACAAAGATTGCTCTATTGCCAGCCCTGATAGAGTTGCTTGCACACCCACAAAGTTGTCTATTTCAATCATTTTCTCTTCTCTTTTATTTCTTTTTAGATATTTTCTTTTGATACTCGTTTCTTTTCTCAACTACATAAGTACTGAACCTCATTGAAAATCCAAATGGTCACTAGAGCAGACTTAAGATTTTCCACTTGCCAAAACCTCATAATGGTTATTGTATAGCTCATCAAAAATATTTAAGGTATGTTTTCGTGTGTAATATGAGATAAGCATGTGAAGCCTTGAGTTTATCCTATTCTAAATGTACAAAATAACTATTATGCAATAAAGAAAAACACAAGGAACACCTCAAAGATTAGCCTAAGGATTGATAACACAAAGAAAGATAGAAAAATAATGATTGTAAATAATTATACCTTTGTGCTCTTGAATCCCTGGGTTGTCCCCTAATGTTTAAAAGCTTGTGTGGTCCTTGGATGGCTATGGAGATGACTAGATGCAAGATGAACAATATGATAAAATGAAAATGCTAATGGCTAAATGACTTTATTATATGAGGAAAAATTTTTGCAAGTTGAGTAATCAAATTGGTAGCATAAGGGTGCAAATGGCTAAGTGTTGTTTCAAATGAAAAAATGGCAAGAGTTTGGTATCAAATGCATAAGGTCCCTAAATAAGAGAAAAGGGGGGGTATTTATAGAAGAATTTGAATTCTCTAGATAATTCAATGGTTGAGATTAAGCCAACAAGGCAAAGATGAAGGGCTATGGTGAGTTGAGGACTCACAAGCCATCACATCTTGACATGTGGAATGTGAAGTGGCTTAGGAAGTGATGATGTGTAAGTGAGGTGGAATAAGGACAAATGATGTGGAGAAAGGAAAAGTACCTTGCAAGTACCTTGGAAAAGGGATGATGTGACCTCTCAATCATCACATGGGGAAGAGGAGAATCTTGGGTGAATAAATGTGAATTACATGATTGGGAGATCTTGTGGACAAGACAAGGTTCCCAAAAAGAGAGGTGAGAAGTACCTTAGATAAAACAAGGTGCTTAAAAAAAGGTAAGTACTTACCCACATGTGACTTGATTGGACAAGTCAAAGATTCTAGAAGACTTTGGCACATGTGATGTGACAAGTCAAAGGTTCTAAAATTTGTATGGGGAAGAGAAAATTCCTTGGAGGAATAAAAGTGAATTAAAAATTCACATGGAGGAGAGAGAAACCTTGGATGAATAAAAAGGAATTAAAAATTCCTTGGGGGATGGGGAGATTTGACCAAGGTACTGATTAGGCTTAACTGATCAATAATTGGAGGATAATTAGTGGTTAATAAGGATTAGAAGCCAACTTGCAAAAGTTGGAGGATGTGACACATCCTAATCAAGGATAAGGCATGTGCACATCCCTAATGAAGAGATTAAGAGGTTGATTAAGATTAAGAAAATGATGTGACATGTGAGGAATAAAATAAATATAATATTTATTTAATTCAATTGATGATATGAGGATTAAAGATATAAGGTATTTAATTATTAAATAAATACCTTAGGGATTTGGTAGAATTAAGGGTATTAATTAAATAATAGTAATATTACTTAATTAATGCAAATAAAAGGATGTTTAGATGAAAGGGGATGAATTTGGATAAATTAAGTGTCCAAATTTAGGTGTCTACATTTTTCCCCTCTTTGAGATGGTGTTATGAAGTAGCATCATTTCAAAGAATATTAAAACATAGAACTCAGAAGAAGATGGTTAGATTGGAAAAGATGCCCCAGTCATTCAAAGGAGTGACTAGGAAGGAAAAAATGATGCGGGTGAAGATGAATATTAGGGATTAAGGATGCCCCCTCGAGAGGACATGTGGGTTCAAGAGAACATGAATGTGCTCTTGAAATGGATGAGACGATGAAAAAGGAGATGAGAAAGATGATGAAAAGTGATGGATAAGAAAGGATGATAAGCGATGGGAGATGACGAGAAACAAAAATCGATTTAAGAACAAGAGGTGATGTTGCCCCAGTCAAGCTACAAGCCAAAATGGGTTGATAATGGATGGAGTGTTGTCATTGAGGGAATGATATATCCCAAGATAACACAAATGGGTTGATGATGAAAGTGTTGTTGACAAGGGAAGGATACATACGAAAACAACATGAGGATACAGAATGATACATCCCAATAAAGAGGGTTGTTGATGAGGGAATGATACATCCCAAAACAACACCAAAGGATAGGGAAGGATACATCCCAATGATGAAGATGATGATAAGGATGAGTGGATCAAGGTGTGTAGCAAGGTTGGGAACAAGACCAAGGATGTGATTAGATGATTTGGGTGAGATTGAATTGATGAGGATTGGATTGAGATTTGAGATAAATGAAAGGACTAAAATGATGGGGGATAAGATACTTATAATAAACAATCTATATTATTCTAAGAAGATTGAAGAAATGAGGTTAAGAGATTGGATGGATAGGGGAGGGAGAGTGATGAAGGATGAATGGATGGGGGGATTTTGATAGATGAGAGGATGGGCGATACATGCACGATGATGGAATGGAAAATAAAATGCAATCCTAATGCAATTTTCCATCTTCAAAACACTGATTTTTTCTATAACATAAGACACAAGACATCAGGGTATGTAAACCAAGATGGATTAGTGTCTAATGCATAAAACAAACACAACAAACAAAAAGGCTATCCCAACACCCCAAAGTCACAAAGACCTTGGTCCAGCCAGGTATTGGGATAACCACAAGCATAAAAGGATGCCCCACCATAACACAAGACCTCTGGAATCTTGGTGGGTACTATGTGGGACAACCAGGAAGACACCAAAAGAACAAGAAAGATCAAGATATGCCCCTATGTTGATTAGTTAGAGTGCACCATAATATGATGGATCATGGCAGCCTTGACAAGTGATGATAGGGAGCTCAAGTGATAAACAAAAGCCAAAAGCATAAAAATATCACAATCAATTTCAAACATCTTTTTCCATAGGATCAAAAGGATGGAAGGGGTTGATGTGGTCTATTAGGAAGGATGCATCTTGTTGAGACCAATGCTGGATACTAAACTAAAAGATCGATATGACATGGGATACTCAAAGCTGATTGGATTTGTTGATATAAGTGGATCTTGTTTGTTAAGAATTGGATAAATAAGGGCATAGCTTGACGACATAACACAAGAGAGAGAAGACACAGGACTGACACAAGAACAAAACACCCTAATGACCTAAGGGCTTGGGGGCTGATCAAAGATTAGCCTTACCTATGTGAAAGCACAGAGCCCTCGTAGTTCGATAAAGGCTAACGGCTGACCCTGGATAAAAGTGGAAAGAGGACAATGGAGACCTGAATGGATGGCCAAGACAGGACAGACAAAAGGAGCCCTGGGGGTGGATCAAATGATCGACCTTACCTACGTGAAAGCATAGGGGCAATGTAGTTTGAAAAAAGACCAAAGACCAAGGATGGACAAAGGATGATGAGATGACGAAGATAAGTGGGTAAAATGAGGGGACCGAAATGGTGAGAGAAGATAGACTTGTTGGAGAAGATAGAATGATGGTGATCATAAGAAGCTCAGTGATGGGATAGTTATCCAAATCAAAAAAAGATGAATTAGGAGGATGATATGATGGAGAGATGAATGATGAGAAGTGATAAAGGATTGGAATGATGATTGAGGATAGGGAAGGATACATCCTGAAACAACACCAAAGGATAGAGAAGGATACATCCCAATGATGATGATGATTTGATCTAGCCATTGGGTTGCATGATGGAGAATCCTATAGCTAGATACCAATGACAAGGGATGATGATATGGGAGGAGGATAAAGATGAAGGGATGGAAGAGATTGTTTGGAAGGGAAGATAAGGATGGGGAGATTAAAGGGATTGTTTAAATGGGAAGATAAGGAAGGGGGATGGAAGGAAGGGATGAATAATTTCTCCAAGGACTTATGTAACAAAGAGAGATAGGTTCCCCCACTCTAGATATGTTGTGTGTCATGAGGTAGGAGGGACAAAAGATGAGTGGATGGGAAGATAAAGGAGATAACTAGAGGAGGATAGGATGGGTGACTAAGGGAGGTTGATGGATGAATGTAGGATACTAGGATAAGGAAGGGAGATTATTGGTAGCATGATAGTGGAGAAAGAAGGTAGAGGACGTGGAAAAGGATTAGGATAGAGCATGGATGAAGAGAATGTATACAAAGTGTAAGCGTAGGAATGAGTTAAACAAATATAACATACTTCTACACCTCTAAATAGGACATTGCATATAAGATTTAAAGAATTTAAACTAATTTAAACTAGAAATCTTCAGAAATCTATCCTATTGCTCTCTAACTCTAAAGGATCTCTCTAATTTACTTTGCTCTTAGATTTAGAAGCTAATTAAACTATTGAAATGACATTTAGAGAATGAGAAATGAACTACTCTATTTCCTATGTGATTAAATATGCAAATCTATTGTAATGGTAGCCATGACTGCAAATGGTGGATGCTGGATGAAAGCTGGATGGAGGCTGGATGGATGCTGGATGCTGAATGCTTCAATGATAAATGAATGTTGGATGCTTTGGAAAACCTGCAGAGTAAGATTGCATAAATTGGGATCTTTTTCCTATAGCCAAAGAGCTGTATTTATAACTTTCACGGCAACACATTTGCACAGGGATACGAGATAAGAGGCTGGGATTCAATCTAGAGAATTGAATGGCATGGGATGAGAAGATGGAGCTGATCATGGAGGATTGTTTCTCCCATGAAAACACCAGGCAAGATAAGAGGGAAGTGGTGGAAGGTTGAGAGAACTTCCTGGCTTGTCCCCGAAGCTCTTCCCGTGAATGACAAGCATTAATTAAAAAAATTTAATTTTATTGGTGAGTGAATAGTGGTAGAGATTTATGCATAAATTCTAAATAATATTTAATTCTATTTAAATTTAGCAAAAAAAGGATTGAATAATTTAATAAATCAAACTATAGGGTTTGTTTATTAAATTAAAACAGAAAGGAAAATGATAATTAAATAAAAGATTTTAGAATATCTTTATTTAATTAAGAAGAAATGATGAGTAATTAAATAACACAAATTATTTAAGTTGTGTATTTAATTTATGATAGAAATATGAAAGAAGTAATAATGATAATAATTAAATAAAACAAAATTTTTAATTTCGTTTATTTAATTAAGAGAGAAATAATATGATGAAAAAATGATAATAATTAAATAAAACAAAGTTTTTAATTTTGTTTATTTAATTAGGAGAGAAAATAGAAGAATTAATAATGAACTTAATATAAATAAATATTTCTATTTATTTATTAAGTAGATGAATTTAAGATTAATTAATCAAATAAGTCGTATTTAATTAATCAGATTCTCCAGACCATTTTTAGGTGTCTACATTTTGCCCCTCTTTGAAGTGATGTGTTTATGCATTGCTTCAAAGAATGATTTTGCCTTAGCTACTAGTATGGACGAAAAGTTTAAAATATGCCCCTAATTTGCCCCAGATGTTGGATTTTGGAATGATAGCGATATATGCCCCCACGGGAGATAAATTGTTGAATTTTGAAATTTTTAATGATTTTTCAAGAATTTTGAATTTTTATGATGATTTGATGATGAATTGGTGAAGAAAAAATTTATCTCTTGACAAAATTGTCCAAAAATGCCCCTGTGATAGATAAGAAATAATTCCTCAGAAGGAAAAATAAATAAATCCCATAAAAATCCCCCAAAAATAACCTATAAATGCTCAAGAGGTCATTTTCAAAAGTCATTTGTGCATTTGACTTTGACAATCTTGTGATAGAGACCCTGAAAGTGCTAGAGCTTCAGGATGTCAATCCCTTACCACACCCACCGACTCGAGCATGTGCGACGTCACCAGCATCTTGCCGACTATGGACCTCCGGTACGTACCCCAAATCTTCCTCGTGATTTGTGCCCATACTTTTGATGTCTTTTGCACGTGTTTTATGTTTTTAGTGTGCGAAAGATGCGGTTTAGCGCGTCACTGATCTATTGTAGTGCGCCATAGTTTTAGTGCACCCATTGAAATCTGTAGCGCGTCCATAGTTTAGTGTAGCGGGTCAAACTTTTAGCGTGCAGGGTTAAATCTACAGCGTGTCAGTGGGATTGTATAGCACGCCAAACTTTTTAGCTCGTTGGGTTGTTTTTGTAGCGCGTCAATAAGATTTTGTAGCGTGCCAGAATTTTTAGCACTTTAGGTTGATTTTGTAGCTCTTCAATAAGATTTTGTAGCGCTTGGAGGTATAGATTGATGGAAAATTGTGCACTTTGCTTTTTATTTCGTCGATTTGTTGTTGACTTCATTCATTGTAGTTTGATCTAACTAAATAAATCGTAAACAATCTCATTATGAGCGAGATCCATTGATTTGATAATTATTACCCTCATGATAAGCAAGGAATAATTTAGAATGTCTGAAAGAATGAACCTGATTAATAGATGAGGGTTCCTTCTTGATAAATTAATCGTTTGATAGGTAAAAGCACATTTTTTAGTAATTGATAACCTCGTGATGTTGGATATCCTGATTGATAACGTATTGATCTGTAAAATGTTCTTTTTGTATGATAACAAGAGCATTTAGATGTTATTTAGGTGTGTGAGCAGTTCCCTTGGCCCTTTGATATGATACCATGACTTTCACCATATGAGAGACAACATATTACTAATTATGGTTTAGCGACATTATTTGATATGCCCCATATTAGACTTAATAGGGGTCTATTGACAGCTTTAGCGGAGCGGTGGCATAGTGACCACAACACCTTTCACTTACCTACTGGCGAGATGACTGTGACGCCAGAGGATGTATGGCGTATTATTTGCATTCCCTTTGTTGGGGAGATTGTCGTACATGATTCAGAGGAGGTTGGTGGGGTAGAGGCTATGCGGAGAGTCTTTCAGGATCCCCATATTGCAGGATAGTGGATTCCATGGGTAGAGATGCATGATTCATATGCTCCACTTCCTTCAGTTTTGGCCAGCTTTATTGGTGGATTCCTTTGTCTTGATAAGAGGTCAAAGGGTCTATCTCTTGGATGGGGTCGAGTATTAGAAGGTCTGGTGGCCCAGAGGATGAGATATGCTTGGGGCATGTGTATGCTTGCCCAGTTATATCATGATTTATACTGGATTGTGTACCTTAGAGGCAATAGTTTATCGGCAGGGGCTACACTTCTTCAGGTATGGGCATGGGAGCATATTGTTGTTACGCATCTTGTGCCAGTGTTGGCGAGACCAGCGATGAGGCCTTATGTGTTTCAGTATAGAGGTAGGCCTACCCAGCATATGATGGGTAAGTTAGATTATTGGAGGCGGATTATTGATGATGTGGAGGCAGTGACCTGGCATCCCTATTTAGACTGTGATGACTAGGATGATGATGATATTGAGTTGGATTTCTTGTCTGATTCGATGTATTTGATTGGGAAGAGCCCCAGGATCTTGAAGCGATTCCTGTTTCATCATGTTTACAGACAGTATGGTATTGTGCAGTGTATGCCACAGGGAGTAGCACATTACGGATGACGACAAATAGATGTCAGTGATTGGGGTCTAAGTTTGCCTTATGGGGCACTTGTTGAGGGTTATCGTGCTCTACAGCCATCAGCATGGGATATGCGATGGGACATTGTTGAGGCACTTATTACTCCTGAGTACGGATAGTATTTGGCTCTGCACCCTTCTCCACGTATTACTATTCCAGATGAGCCAGTACTAGCACCAGCGATAGCACCAGCACCAGCACTAGTAGCAGTACCAACAGCAGCACCAGCAGGGGGTGGTCAAGTTGGTCAGAGATGAGGGAGAGATGATGACAGTGAGAGTAGCAGTGATGATGACAGTGAGAGTGATGATAGCAGTGACGATAGTAGTGATGATGATGGCGGAGATGGGGGGAGACCGAGTGTAGCAGGTACCACAGATCCATCTACTAGTGCACCTCGTCGGCAGAGCAATTAGAGTTTGTAGGTTTACAGGTGCAGGTTCAGAACTTACAGGGATAGCTAGCATAGGTGCAGGGATTACTAGCACAGACACAGGCTCAGATGCAGGCACAACTAGCTACTGCATAAACATAGATTACCTCTCTGATTGGTGAGAGAGATGGGGCTAGATAGGCAGCATCGACGACACATGCTCAGTTAGCAGGTGTATGAGCACAGTTGACCACTACCCAAGCACAGATCACAGCCTTGACTGCAGAGCGAGATACTGTCAGACAGACAGTAGAGACAACATTGGTGACTACAGAGAGATTGCAGAGAGTGGCAGATGGGACTTCCGTGGCAGACTACATGCGATAGGCTATGCGACCAGGTGCCGAGATTGAGTTTTATAGGAGCCATTCCCATGAGCTTTGCCCCCCAGAGCAGAGAGTTAGTTATGCCCAGTCCCGCTCAGAGAGGACTCGTTCGAGGATAGTGAGCAGAGGTGTGACATAGCCTCTTCCAAGAGATTCGAGAGATCTGAGAGATCCTGGGACATCTGGTGGTGGTATTGATACTGGCGCGAGACCTGCTCCTTCTGGTGGGAGCACCACTTGAGATCATTTGTATACCTTTTTGAGAGATATGTATAGCCATTTTTGACATGATGTTATTTTCATCTTTTTCAGACTTCATTGTATACTTGACACTTGATGAGATATATATGTGCAGCGGTTTGATTGATCTATGATATGTTTTACATGATTTATGTGATGGATGCATTGATCTTATGATGTGTTCTACAAGATTGATGTGATGGATGCATTTTAGTTTCTATGTTTTATGATGATTTATTTCACTAGCTTGTATGGATGCATTAATGATGATGTGATATGATATTGATGATGTATTTCTTTTCTTAATGAGATGCAATGTATGATAAATAAAATGTGATGTAAATGAATGATGAATGAAATGATAATGGAAATGAATGATTTTATATAATGAAATGTAAATGAATGATGTACTAATGAAATGTAATGATGTATGATGAAATGTAATGATGTATGAATGAAATGTAATGATGTACGATGAAAATGTAATGATGTATGATGAAAATGTAATGAGTGATGTATCTAATGAAATGTAAATAAAATGATGTAAAATGTCTTCTATATGTGTGCAATGAATGATGAGTTTGCAACTACATGATAATGACAATGTGATGAGATGTAAATGTATGATGTAACATAATGTGTATATGATGCCATGAAATGAGATGTTTATTGTGAAATTTATTATGAGATGAAGAAATGATTTTATATGCATGCCATTATGAAAATTTTGTGTGTCAAGTATACTCAATCTTTAATAAGAAAAGATAACATTATTTGCGAATGAATCTTTATAACTTGTGCAACCAGTACTCTGCAGATGTACTTTTATGAATGCAATCTATGTTTACCATGCAAACCTATTTTATCAATGAAACCTAAGTGTCATTTCAACAATCTTTTTATTTTTCTTTTATTTCATCACTGAGCTTTTAAAAATGTTGAAAGCGAATACAAGCATCAATGATATGAGATAGACCAATGATGACTTGAGTACTTCTTTCATGATTTTTGATATTGCAAGTGAACACAAGCATCAAGGTATGGGATAGACCAATGATGACCTAAGCATTTCTTGCATAAAAAAACAAGAATTAATCATTTTCTTAAGTGAATTGGAATGTCATCCATGATACTTGGTAGAGCACTTCCCATGACAATTCACAAAATAATAATGACTAACTCACAAATAGCAAACAAAGAAAAGGTATCATTCTCCTTCCTTGCTTATCTAGTTGAATATATCATCAAGTAGCTCCAAAGAAATGATAAGCAAATGATAAAAAGCACAACAATTCAAATTCTACTTAATGTATTTTGAAATCATTATTCATATTAGATCATCAATGTTGAAATGTGTGTGCTGATGTTTGTATGATATTCTCAGATGTTTGACCAAATGATGTAACCTAAAGACCTATCCTAGGGGTCTCGAGGACTGATCAAAGATTAGTCTTTCCTACATTATACACGCAGAGACCACGTAGTTCGACTGACACAGACTCCACTTTTAATTGATGTAGATTCTATTTTTGTGTTTTCGATTTTATGAATTTTTTTGCATGGATTTTCTAATTTTTCTGATGTGTTTGTATTTTGATTTTCTAATGTTTTTGGATTTTGATTTTCTGATGTTTTTGGATTTTTGATTTTCTGATGTTTTTGGATTTTTATTTTCTGATGTTTTTGGATTTTTGCAAGTATCGTCACTTGGTGTTGTCATGTTTGACTACCTTTCCATTTAAGCTGAAAGTCCATTGTACCAAATAACACTAGGATGTTGCCCCCAAGCTAGGGTAAAACATGATATCTCTACTATGATATGGATAGTGATAATGATTATCTTAAATGATGGACGGAAATGATCCAAAAGGAAACAATCATGACAAAACTATATCTAAATAGATAGAATAGCTGGTGAAAATCACAAGTAGCGCCTGTTTGCCAGGTTTTCATCACTTGTTTTTATTATGTCCTCTTTCTTTTTCTTTGTATTTTTATTTTTTTATTTTTTTTGTTTTTTCGTCATCATGACGCCTGTTTGCCAGGTTTTCATCAAGACAACTTTATTAACCATGCACTAGGTATCTTCAAGTGTAGAATCGCCTGAGATGAATGATGTTCATGGGTTCCTCCAACATGTCTCCTTCTAGTGTAGATAGCCGATATGCTCCTGATCCATAAACTGAGATAATGACATAAGGCCCTATCCAGTTAGGTTCAAACTTTCCTTTCTTTTCCCTGTCTGCATGATTTCTAGGGTTTTCTCGTAGGACCAAGTCTCCGATCTGGAAGACTCTAGGCTTAACCCTATGATTATAGTTCCTAGACATTCTTTGTTGATAGGCTGTCAAATGATTGACAGCTTGTTGTCATCGTTCATCAAGTAGTTCTAGTTCTTGAAGTCTAGAGATCCTATAATCCTCATCTGAAATGAGTCCCTTTAGTGAAACTCAAAGGGATGGGATTTCTACCTCGACAGGTAATATTTCTTCTGATCCATAAACAAGAGCATATGGTGTCGCTCCTATTGGTGTTTTGATGCTAGTCCTGTAAGCCCAAAGAGCAGGGTTAAGCTGAACGTGCCAATCACGCCCTACCTCATTTACAGTCTTCTTGAGAATCTTTAGGATTATTTTGTTTGAAGCTTCAGCCTGTCCATTACCTTGAGGGTAATACAGGGTTGAAAAGCGATGTTGGATGTGGAACTTTTCACACAGCTCTTGGACGTCTTGGTTCTTAAAAGGCCTGCCATTATCTATGATGATTGACTGGGATATCCCATATCTACAAATGAGATAATTAAGTATGAAAGATGATACTTGCTTCCCAGTGATTGTGGTTAAGGGAACTGCCTCCACCCATTTTGTAAAATATTCTATTGCGGTGATAATGAACTTATGTCCATTAGATGAAGATGGGTTTATTTTCCCTACAAAGTCCAATCCCCACTGACAAAAAGGCCATGTAGTTGCAAATGGATGGAGCTCCTGTGCTGGTGCATGTATAAGGTTGCCATGAATTTGACATTTTTGGCATCTCTTAACAAACTGGTAAGATTCTTGCTCCATGTGTGGCCAGTAATACCCCAAACGAAGGAGTTTCTTAGCTAAAGATAATTCACTTGAATATGTGCCACAAATTCCTTCATGTACTTCATGTAAAGCAGAAGCAGATTCATTATGTTCTAAACAACACAGAAGCGTACCATCTAGGCCTCGACGGTAAAGGGTGTTAGCAATAATGGTATGTTTAGCAGATTGGCGTATGAAGTTGCGCTTTTGGTTGCGAGAAAGATCTGGCGGTAAGATATTATCTTTTAGATAAGTATAAATGTCTCCATAAATGGAAGATGGAGCACTATCCAAAAGGCTTATGGTTTGGGATTTGAGATTTACGTATGCAGGATTTGACACTTGTTCCACAATAAATCGATAACGATCTTGTGTTTCAGGCATTTGTAGAAGAGATGCTATTGTGGCCATGGCATCTGCTGCTTTGTTCTCTGATCTTGGTCTCTGCTCAAATTTGATTTCTATGAAGTATTTTCTTAGATCATCTACCAGTCTCTTGTATAAAATTAGTGTGTCATCCTTAGTTTGGTAATCATTGTTGACTTGATAGATGATTAACTGGGAGTCTCCATACACTTGTAGTTCTGTGATTTTCCAGTCAATAGCCACTTTAATTCCAAGGATCAAAGCTTCATATTCTACCACATTGTTAGTGCAACAGAAGGTAAGCCTATAAGATCGTGGAATCGTGTGCCCAAGAGGTATGACAAATAAAATTCCTGCCCTTGATCCATGTTGTGTGTAGGATCCATCGAAGTAGAGTTGCCATGGTTGTGTTGAAATGTGGAGTATATCCACATCAAGAAATTCCATGGTCATAGGATGAGAGTTTGATAATGGAGCTTCTGCTAATTGGTCGGCAATGACTTGTCCTTTGATAACTCGCCTTTTGACATATTGAATGTCAAACTCACTGAGGATCATGACCCACTTTGCCAACCTTCCTGTTAAAGCTGCTTTGCTCAGTAAATACTTGAGGGGATCAATTTTTGCAACGAGCTTGACAGTGTGAGTGAGCATATAGTGTCACAATTTTTGTGTTGCAAATACTACTGCTAAGCATGATTTTTCAATGAAGGTGTAGTTTACTTCATGTCCATTGAGTGTCCTGCTGATATAGTATATTGCTTATTCCTTCCCTTCTCTATCCTCTTGTGCCAGCAAGGCTCCTAAAGAGATATCTGTTGTTGCGATATATAGCAACAATGGCTTGTCTTCACTAGGTGGCACCAAGATTGGTGGTGTCATCAAATAATGCTTGATTTGATTAAAAGTACTCTCACACTGTTCATCCCATTTAAAAGACACATTTTTATGCAAAAGATGGTTGAATGGATGACACCGATCTGCTAGTTGAGAGATGAATCTTCTAATGGACTGTAGTCGGCCTTGTAGAGATCTCAATGTACTGATATTCTTAGGAGGTGGTATTTCCATAATGGATTTAACTTTTGCTGGATCTACTTCAATTCCTTTTGTAGAAACTATGTATCCAAGGAGTTTTGTTGATGTTACTCCAAAGGCACATTTCTTGGAATTTAATCCGACTTTAAATTTCTCCAACCTGTCAAATATTTTGCCCAGTATCTTAAGATGTCCTTCTCTGGTGTAAGATTTGGCTAAGATGTCATCCACATAGTCCTCCATGAAGGTATGCATCATGTCATGGAAGATTGTTGTCATAGCTCGCTAGTATGTAGCTCCTGCATTCTTTAACCCAAAAGGCATGACGTTCCAGCAAAAGGTGCCCCATGGACATGTAAATGCTATCTTTTCTTGGTCTTCAGGAGCTATTTTGATTTGATTGTATCCTAAAAATCCATCCATGAGTGATAGCATTTGATGGCCAGCTATGAGATCTACAATCATGTCTATGTTTGGAAAAGGAAAATAATCCTTTGGACATGCTTTATTTAAATCCTAGAAATCAGTACATATTCTAATGGTGTGATCTGGCTTTGAAACAGGTACAATGTTGGATATCCATTCTGCATAATCAATAGACCTGATAAATCCAGCATCTAGTAGTTTCTTCAAATCATTTTTTACTAATAATGCAACATGTGGATGCATTTTTCTCAGCTTTTGTTTTATTGGTTTAGTGTCAGCTGGTAAGGATAGGTGATGCATAATGAGATATGTGTCTAAGCATGGCATGTCAGAGTATGACCAAGCAAAATTGATGCATCGTTCTTCAAAGAATTTGATAAAATTTGGTTTTTCTGTATCTGTCAGGGATGCTACCAGGTGGAGTATTCTTGCTTTCTCTACTGTGCCAATATCAATAGACTGTGTGGGTTCTATCAACACTAATGATCTCTCATGGTAATGTTGTAGGAGGATGTCAAGCCTTTCATCCTTTGGTGCCTCAATGAGGTTTTCACCATTGGATGTGTTCTTTGTTTTTACTATTTTAGGATCAAATACTGCCATAGAATGGTTTTCACCATTAGATCCATTTTTTATTTCCATATTTTTGTAACTGAAAGGCTTGGCACCCTCCTGCCTAAAAGCATCATTAAAAGAAGTATTGTTAGAACAAGTATCAGATTCCTCACAACAAAGGTAATTAATAATAGCGGAGTCATTGTCAAAAATAGGAAGATTGATGGGGTGTTGGGGTTCCCATTCGATAAGCTTGGGATGCAGTAAAGACAATGAATCATTAGACGGGTTGAGGTCAGCGATTGTGAAAGCTTGAACGGAAATGTTGTCCAGGTTGTTAATGGTAATGTTGAGGCCTACGAAGGTATTTTCTTCCACATCATTTATCTCAATCGATGTCTGTTCATCTTCACTTGAGTCATTGAAATTTTGTGTTTCAAAGACAATAGGATTAAAACTCGAGCTTTGACTCTCCTCGCATTTGGGGGTATACTTTTTGATAACATCAATCTAAATATCTTCATAGGAAACATCTGATAAATTGTCCCACTCATATTCATTTGAATTTGTTTCAGAATTATCTCTTATTTGAAGAATACGCTCCATAGTTTTATTGGTGAGTTCTGCTCTTGCTTCTTCTGTGTATCCTAGTCTAGTTTTGCCATTTTGTTGAATTGTGAGAACTTGAATTGGTTCTGTTACACTTTGTTTCTCTCGGTCAAGAGATCCTTGTTCTGCTGCATATCCTAGTCCAGTTTTATCCTTATGTTGGAGTGTGAGTGGCTGGATTGGTTCTGTTATGCCTTGTTTCCTTAACCCAAGAGGTCCTTGTCCTGAATATCCCATCTTCTCCAGAATAGTTTTTCCTTTTCCATATTGATTTGTCTCTATGATATTACTTGTGGAAGTGGAAGCTTCCTCATCCCTATAAAGCCAATTTAGTATGGCCTTATCTTCTGATTCTTCTTCTAAGTTCCCAGCTTTTACAAATCTGCCATCTAATGCCATTGTAGATTGTTTTGATTTTTGGGTGTTTGTAGATGGCTGTCCATACGTTTGTAAGGAGGGTAACATCTGTGATAGATGGAAAGAGTGTCCAACACTATATTCACTTATTCCTTCATCACTTATCTGTACTTTGTTGGTGAATTGATGTGAGAGTGGAGCCAATTTTTCTTCAACATTTGAAGGGTTAGATTGTGCTACACTTATCTATTGTGATTTTTGCTGTTTTGGAAGCCACTTTGATATGAAGCTTTGTTGTTTCTCACCATCAGATGTATCTGATGTGCTGACTTCTTTATTGTGAGGTATCAATGTATCCTGAGATGTTTTCAATGTATGACAAGCTTGAGTGTCATTATAGTCTGCTGTGATTGTTACCTCCTGTCCATTAATGGGAAATTTTAGGCATTGATGATAGGTGGAAGGCACTACTTGTATATCATGGATCCAAGGGCGTTCTAACAGTATGTTGTATGTCAGTTCCCTATCTAAGACCTGGAAAACCACTTTTTGGACAATAGGTCCCACTTGAATGGGTAATATGATCAACCCTTTAGAGGACCTTTCTTCTTCATCATATGCTTTGATTGTGATTTTTCGTCTTGTATCAATGGCTTCATCTGAGTATCCTAGTGCACGAATCAACTTTAAGGTACAAATATTTAAACCAGCCCCTCCATCTATCAGGACACGCTTTACACGGTGTTTATGGATGAGGAATTCAATGTGAAGGGCAGAATTATGTGGATGGGTGAGTGATACATCATCGTGTTTAGAAAATGAAAGGAAATGAGGTGTAGATAGATGTCCCACCATAGCTTGGAACTGACACACATCCAAATTGTTAGGTACCATGGTTGATACAAGAGCTATTTCAAGAACCTCTTTGTGTGATGGGGAAATCTTTAAAAGTTCCAAGATGGATATTTGTGTCAGTATTTTCTGCAATTGATCGATGAGATTATATTGATTAGAGGGAGAATCCACAGATGGGGATGATATTGATGCTCCTTTCAATATAACTTTGGATTGTGCCCTTGTTGTGGCATTAACTGGTTGGTACTCTTGTTTCCCTTTGAGTGTGATTAAATTAATTTGGTTTTTAGATTTTCCCATATGTTGTACCAAATTGGTAGATGTAATGTCATTGTTCCAATTGATTTGGTTGCATAACTCTTCATCCTCCTTGGTAGCAGAAAAATAAAGGATCGTTGTGTCATAAACATAACCAATGTTTTTACCTTTGGTGTTTGAGGAAGAGGATTCTCCCTTCTAATAATTGGGTAGAGGATTTTTGAATGTCGTATGATCTTTGTTTGTTTGGTGTCCCTCTACAAATACTTTCTTTTGATCTATGAGGTCTTGTACTGCATGTTTTAATTGCCAACAATTTTTAGTCATGTGGCCTTTATTTTGATGGTAGTGACAGTAATTTAAGTCATTCCACCATGATGGTTTGACTTGAGGGTCCCAATTTCTAGCCTCTTGTACTTGAATGAGTTTTTCATCTAAAAGTTCTTTGAGGACTGATTCCAATGATTGTCCTAACGTCGTGAATTTTCATTTATTAGATGGTCATTGGAATGATTGAGTTTTTGTTTCTCCACTGTTTTGATTATTCCCTTGATCACTACTTTGTTTGACATTAAGACCATTTTTTTGTTTGTTTGTAGGGGTTGGGGTCAAGGTGAATACTAGTTTAGATGTGTGTGTATCGATCATGGTATCGGTATTCTTGTTCTTTTTACAAAATCTTGGCTTTTCGTTGTTGTTGTTAGAGGAATTGTTATTGTTTGAACCTTCAACGAAGTGTTTGATCGTTCCTCTTTTGATTAGAGCCTCTTTGATTTAGAGCCCCTTTTCGATAACTTGTTCAAATGTAGATGGACATTGTAAATCCAATCTATAATTCATGTCATCCACTAAGTTATCAATGAACATCTCTATCTTCTCCTCTTCAGGAATAGATATAGGGTATTTAGCAAATAGCCTTCTCCATCATTGGAGAAAGGAAAGAAACTTTTCACCCTTTCCTTGTTTGGTGTTGTAGAGTTCTTTTAAGGTTACCCCATGTTGGATGTTGAATGAGAAGTGTGTTATGAACCTATTGATCAGTTCTTCAAAAGATTGAATCCCAGGTTCCAATTTAGAAAACCACTCCATGCAAGTGTTTCCTAAGCTTCTTGGAAATAATCGTAGTAAGTAAGAGTCCTTGTGTGCGAACTCTATGCTCATGGCTTGAAATTCCCGTACGTGATCAAATGGATTAGTTCTTCCATTGTATTTGTTGTATGTTGGGTATTCACAATACCGTGGAAATGGTATCATGTTAATGCTTGGTTTGAATGGATAAGGGAAAATGTGTTGTAAGGAATATCTTTTTGTTGGCCCTTGTTGGATATTTTGGAACTGCAATTGTAATTGTTGGATTTGTTTTGTTAAAGCATCTATTTGATTTGGATTTTCTTTACTAGTTGGGTTAGGTGTGGTTGTTTCCTTGAGTTGATTGACATCAAAGTCTTTAGGAAGCTTAGCACCTTTGTCAGCTAATAATAGAAGATACTTTTCCATATCTTGCTCTAGCATTTTTTCCATAAATTTATGGAAATGAGGGTCTTGTTGAACTTTCTCGATTTCTTCCGCCGTTATTTCTTTCTCTTGTGAATTAGTGAGAGGATCAGTGTTGCTATATTGTCCCCAAGGGTTTTCTTTATCCATGGCTACTATTCTTTCATTTTCTTCTTGTTGTTGTCTTTGATATGTTGATCGTGTAAAAATAGGCATACAAACTTTTTACTCTAGACTTTGATCTTGGATTTTTTTGATTGGATAAGTGTCAAGGTTTTTGATTTAAAATCTGATTTAGTCGTGTCTAGTTTCATGATGGAAGGATGATAAAAATCCTTGATAGGGAAACTTTGATAGAAAATCTCAGATTTAGTGATAAGGACACTTTCCAAGATGTTTCAAGATCTAGGTGTAATGGTAAAGTTCTCCTTTCATATGACCCAAGTGTTTTGGACTGTGAAAAAAATGTTTTGGACTGATGAAAACCTTGTTATCGATATGGGAAAACTGACCAACTGTCTTACCAACTCTCTATTTTTATGACTTTCTGGAGCGCTAAAACAGAGACATGATGCGCTAAAATAGATCAGTGAAGCGCTGGAACAGAGACCCAACACGCTAAAACAGAGACCGTACGCACTGGAACAGAGACCCAAAGCGCTAAAACAGAGACCAGGCGCGCTGGAACAAAAACCCAAAGCGCTAAAACAGAAACCTGAAGCGCTGAAACAGAGACCCAAAGTGCTAGAACAGAGACGGTATGCGCTAAAATAGACTAGTGACACGCTAAAATAGAACCTTGAGGTGTTTAAGACAGAAAACTATCTTATTCTATGAAACTCACTTGGTTTGGTATCGTATTGTATGGCTGATTGTGGGATGTATTCTGGACGAATTCTTTGACTGTGATTGTGGTGTTGCCTAAGAGCCCTTCTTTGATAAAATACTTGTGAATCTAAGGGAGCTACAGCATAGTCATCCGTATAACCTCTAGAGAAATCGTGATACCTATGAATAAAAGTCCTATGTTGGAGTAGAAATTTCCTGCTTTGATATAGAAATCGTTGTTTTCTCAGAAGTTGTTTGTATGCAAGTGTTTTCTTTGGTTTTCTGATTCATTTGACAAGAGATTTCTTGACAAACTTGGTGGATACCCAATCTCGAATCATGAGAATTCCACAAGTGTTTTGATTTTAAATATTTTTGTGATGATCTTATTTGAATTTAATGAGAAAACACAGCAAGCAAGAATAGAATGGTTGACTTTAAAAATCCTAGAATCTAAACAGATAGTGTATGTTCTCAAGAATCAAGCATGATTCTTTTTTATTTTCACTGGTTTATAACAAATAAGACACTTCAGATAGACTCACTCCTAGAGACAAAAGGTCATCGTTATATACTCGAACGACCCACAACTTGGAATTGCGTCGACTCACATAGCCATGTCACCCCCTAGAGGGCGCCCATGTTTTTGTCTTTTCCAGGTGTGTACTCAGAGTGACGGAAGTGGATACCGGATCCCCTGAGCAAACAGTCCTTGGAAATTATATGGTGAGTGCTTGAGGGTAGATTCTTCCCCGCCCCTGCATCGCCGAGTATTACAATGTTTAGAAACTGACAAGCGTGCTTGTATTTCTAGGTTCTTAGATAGGATTTCCGTTCGGAGCGGAAAATGGATAAACTCCCTCGAGAGACCTCCCAATCTTTAGAACAAAGATTTTGGGGATGGTTATCCTGCACACTTCCATTAAAAGAGGGTTTCCCCAAATTCACATAAATTTTTAAGTGGGTTGGAATACCATGGCTTTTGGCTGTCCCCACTCAGGTCGTTCCCATAGGGTGAGTACTTTTTCCCACTACGGCAGGCCTATCTAAATGTTTTAAAAAGCTTTAAAATGCATAAAGAAAAGTGAGTCTGGTATTCTGATTTACCTAGTAAAGGGTAGAGCATAAACCTATCACCCAATCACAACAAAGAAATTGTTCTTTTTAAAAACCCAAAAGACAAATGATCTAATCTATATGGAGATATTGCTCCATAACAACATGATGTTCAATTTTAATCCCACAAGAAAATGTAAAGTTTCTATCCTAGGATTGATCAATTTTTATCCATTTCTATCCTAGGATTGATAAATTTTATCCATTTCTATCCTAGGATTGGTAAATTTTAATCACAAAAAATAGACAAAACAAGATATGGCCACGGATGCGTCGGATCCAGATAAAGAAAAAATGATTTTAAGGACAATGGCACGGTGCGCTGAAACAGTGACTCAGCGTGCTAAAATAGTGATGTGGCATGCTAAAACAGTGACACGGAGTGCTGTAACAGAAACCCGGTGCACTGAAACAGTGATGTGGCATGCTAAAATAGTGACACGGCGTACTGTAAAAAGTCACGGTTCCGCGAAAACTATCATGCCGATTCATGTAAGACACTTTTCACAAAATTTTATCAGAATATGGGGTTAGGCCCCACGGTGGGCTCCAATTTGTAAGTGTGGGAATGAGTCAAACAAATATAACATGCTTCTACACCTCTAAATAGGAAATTGCATCTAAGATTTAAAGAATTTAAACTAATTTAAACTAGAAATCTTCAGAAATCTATCCTATTGCTCTCTAACTCTAAAGGATCTCTCTAATTTACTTTTCTCTCAGATTTAAAAGCTAATTAAACTATTGAAATGACATTTAGAGAATGAGAAATGAACTACTCTATTTCCTATGTGATTAAATATGCAAATCTATTGTAATGGCAGCCATGGCTGCAAATGGTGGATGCTGGATGAAAGCTGGATGGAGGCTGGATGGATGTTGGATGCTGAATGCTTCAATGATAAATGAATGTTGGATGCTTTGAAAAACCTGTAGAGTAAGATTGCATAAATTGGGATCCTTTTCCTGTAGCCAAAGAGCTGTATTTATAGCTTTCACGGTAGCACATTTGCACAGGGATATGGGATAAGAGGCTGGGATTCAATCTAGAGAATTGAATGCAATGGGATGAGAAGATGGAGCTGATCATGGAGGATTGTTTCTCCCCATGAAAACACCAGGCAAGATAAGAGGGAAGGTGGGTGGAAGGTGGTTGAGAGAACTTCCTGCAGGTTTGTCCCGGAAGCTCTTCCCGTGAATGACAGTGCCATTAATTAAATTTTGAAAATTTAATTTTATTGGTGAGTGAATAGTGGTAGAAAATTTATGCATAAATTTAAATAATATTTAATTTATTTAAATTTAGCAAAAAAAAGGATTGAATAATTTAATAAATCAAACTATAGGGTTTGTTTATTAAATTAAAACAGAAAGGAAAAATGATAATTAAATAAAAGATTTTAGAATATCTTTATTTAATTAAGAAGAAATGTGATGAGGTAATTAAATAACACAAATTATTTAAGTTGTGTATTTAATTTATGATAGAAATATAAAAGAAGTAATAATGATAATAATTAAATAAAACAAAGTTTTTAATTTTGTTTATTTAATTAAGAGAGAAATAATATGATGAAAAAATGATAATAATTAAATAAAACAAAGTTTTTAATTTTGTTTATTTAATTAGGAGAGAAAATAGAAGAATTAATAATGAACTTAATATAAATAAATATTTCTATTTATTTATTAAGTAGATGAATTTAAGATTAATTAATCAAATAAGTAGTATTTAATTAATTAGATTCTCCAGACCATTTTTAGGTGTCTACACGAAGAGGTGTCCAAAGCATGCATAGATAGGTTCCCTTGTTTTGATCAAGATCGCAAGAAGGATGGAGGGATTGGAGATAGATGGAATATGATGGTAGAATGTGGAAGATAGGTGGGATGGAGGGGATGAATGAGGAGGATGTATAACAGGAATCATAGCAGGAAGTATAGTGGATGGAGGGAATGCATATCAGGAAGCTACCCCCAAGTGTGGAAAAGGATGGATGGGGATTTGTGCATAATGCCTGTTTGCCAATTTTTCATCATGGTACTTATCCAATGCACTTGTTTTCCAAGTTTTCACCATTGGAAAAATTATTTCTCTTTACTTTTGTATTTTGTTGTTGACTTTGTTGGATTTTTTTTTTGACTTTTTTTGGATTTTTGACTTTTTGGATAGCATGTGAATGAAGATAGATAAGGATAGGGATGCAGATAAGGGGATTTAGAAGATACACAATACGGATATGGATGAAGGACTCAAGCATCAAGTTCCATATGAGGTATTAAGAGCCCATATGTGAAGCGACTGTTGTATGTTGGTACAACCTTATTAGGATAAATGGATTATGCAAGAAGATGAATTAGAGGGATATGATGGGGGAGATAATGGATGGGGTGCTGGAAAGGGTATGGATAGAATGATGGGGTGGGTGTGTGATGGGGTGTGAGTTCAAGACCAACATTGGCACATGTGGTGGTGTATGTAAAAGGATAAGAGGATTAATGGATGGAGAATGCAGGGATAATGGAGGAGATGGGATAGTGAATTTTGGGACATGAGGACCCAAAAAAAATTTAGGAGATGAAAGGGGAATATGATTAGTTTCTAGAGTAGGAACTTTGGATGTTGTTACAAATTTTTCATTTGAAGGTATTGCATCTTTTTTCTTTGGGATCCACATGGTTTTGATCTTTGTTTTGGTGGGCCTTTACAACCTATGGACTTGATTTTTCTTGTCTTGACCATGTCTTTTAGAGGGGACATGAGGAGCTTTTGATTCATGTGGATGTTGAGATTTATGTATTTTTTCTTTAGCATCCAAAGTAATTTTAGTTGCAATGGGATGGGTGTGAGGAGATGGATGATGTGGAGTGATGGAGGTAGGATTATGGGGATTATGTGTAGATGGAGAATGTGTAGATATGTGTCTTTGTTGATCCTAATTAGGGAACATCAAAGTGGAATGTTTATGATGGGCGACATGGATAGGATGAGATGCAGGAGGTGATTTTGGGATATAAGGGCCCAAAATAGATGTAGGACCTAGAGGAGACATGGACAGAGTAGATGGAGGATGGGAGATGGTGGATGGAGGGATGTAAGGATGAAAAATGGATGGATAAGATGAAGGAGAAATATGGATAGTTGTTTTGAGGTGATATGATGGAGAAGGGGGGATGGAAGTGAATGATTTGGAAGAGTGATGGGAAGGGCCTATATTTCTTTTGGAAGAGGCTCGTTGAGGACGTATAGAGGTTGTACCAACATTTTTAGCTTGTGAGTTTTGAGAGATATAACCAAGACCACATGTGTAGTTGTGCTCTTGGACTTGGATGGGATCTAAAATACCTTGCTCATGAAGGCCTAAACCTTTTCCTTGCTAATTCATTTTCTTAAGCATTTGATCCATGACATGACCTTTGTTATTTAGGAAGAATGATGCAAGTCCATTATTAGGTGGAGGAGGATAGGTGGTGTATATGTTTTGTTTTTCTTCTGCAAGGAGACCACAATGGAAAAATGTGAGGGTACCAAGTAGATATACACATGGTGTTGGGATGGTATGGTTAGGCGATGGTGGAGGATCATCAGATGGATATGAGGGGTTAACAGCTTCTTCTTGGTCAGAAGGAATGAGTGGTAAAGTATCAAGAGAGGGATTAGGAGGTATGATAGGATCTAGATTTTTGGCAGCAGGTGATAAGGGCTCATGCAATGGAGATGGATATAAGGGATCATGAGATGGTGCGATGGAATCTTGAGTGACAAGGGGATTATGGATTGTAGTGGATAAGGGATTATGATCTTGAGGTGGAATAGCTTGGATGGAAGGATCTTGATATAGAGGAGGGGATATGGTATGCTTTGGACCAGGCTCTTGGCATGACTCATCATGTGTAGGAGGCATGATAATGGAGGCATGTTGGATGAGCTCCTCAAGTAGATGAGATGGAAGGATGGAGGATTCCTGATGTTCATGAGAGGGGATTTCGGTGATACTAGGAGTAGGAGGAGTGGATTGGATTTGTTGGTCTTTGATGGATTGGATAGATCTAGGAATAGAAGATGGTGATTGGATTTGGCTATCTTCGACTGGTTTGACAGATGGGAACTCAATGGATTGGACGGTTTCAATGGTTTGAATGATGCTAGAGGTGGTAACATCCATGACAGGTGCGATATGAAGAAGGGTCTCATCACTAGTGACCGTGGATGAGGGATCAGGATGGCATGGCTCCACAACTTCATGATGTGGGGTTACAAATGTCTTATTTTCCATAAGTCCTTGGATAACTTCTGGAGTGAGAAACATGCATACTCTAGGCTGATATGGCGAGGTAGGAGTGGATGAAGGATTATGGATCGGTGGGGGATTAGGACTATGGATTGGTGGATTAGGATTAGATTGAGGAATGATATTGGATGGAATACTAGGAGTTGATGGAGGATTAGAATTAGATGGAGGGTTAAGGTAGGGATATTGGAATGGTGAATTAAGATAGGAGGGCATGGATGCTGAATTAAGAAAAGAGGATACGACTAGTGGATTGTGGTAAGGGTATTGGGATGGAAGATTAGGATGAGAAGACATGGATGTTGGATTAGGATAGATTGATGGGGATGTAGGAGTAAGGTAAAAAGGTGTGAATGTAGGATTAGGATGGGAAGACTGGGAAGGAGGATTAGGATAGGGGGCCATGGATGGGGGATTGTAGTAAGAGTATTGGGATGGTAGACTGGGATAAGAAGATGCATGTGTCAGATAAGAGGATGATGTAGATAAAGGAAATGATGAATATGCAGATGGGGAAGATACTAGATATCCCTTCTCATAGGTAGCATAAGGAGCATGATTAGACATGGATGAAGACATAACAAGATAGCTTAGAGTAGTAATTGGATTTTGGAAATCAAGTGGAGAAAGCTTACTAGCAATGATAGCATCAAGGGGATCTATGTCATATACTTCTTGATTGACAAGACTTTTGTTATCATCATCAATGTAATCAGGGTTTCCCTTGACTACCATTTTTGGAAGAATTGATGAAGGGTAAGGATTCATGATGTTGGATAAGATCAATATGGATTAGAAAGATGGGGACGGATGATGAAAGGATAAATACGATGAATTGGAAGGAGATAGAGGAAGGGATCTTAAGATTTTTTTTGATATCCAAAGATCTTAGATGGATTAAAGCTCAGACTAGGATTAAATTAAAGCTCAAATTAGGATTGGTTATGTCGATTGGATTTAGAAGCTGGATCTGTTTATTGTTTGTTTTCCAACTTTTTGCTGCATAGGGGCGAACTTGACCTTCTGGGACAAACCTGCCCTCACAAAAGGGTGAACCTGCCCTTTTACAGGGTAGGTCTGCCCCACTGTAGGGAAGGTTCACCCTTCTTCTTTAGGACTCTCCAAGCAGGCAAACAGGCTCTAAGAATGAGGAGACGGGTGATTGGAACAAAGTGTTAGATAATTAGATTTGGGAAATAGATGATCAGACTGGGGGAATGAATGATAGGAGTGGATGAAAAAGCACTCAGAACTGGTAAATGATCACTTGGAATGGGTGAAAAAATCTTAGGTTGTAGAGACAAAAACTTAGAACAAGTAAGTGATTGATCAAAATGGATGAAAAAACTCTCAAAATGAGATGGATGCTTGGGATGGATGGAAGTTTACTCCGAACGAGTAAAAAAAGGATCAAGAGGGCTGAAATACTACTTAGAATGAGTAAATGGTTGCTTGAATTGGGAAAATGGGTGCCTAAAAGGTTGTTTGGAGGGCAGGTCTGCCCTAGTTAGGGTAGGTCTGCCCCTTTAGAGGGAAAGTATGCCCCTCTCAAAGGAAAGTCCGCTCAAGGATAAGGGACATTTCATCTTTTCGTGGAAAAAAGATAAAAAAAATGGATGCTCGGATTAAGTAAACATGTGCTCAAAATGAGGGGGTGATTGCTTTGACTGAGGGGACGATCAGTTAATATGATGAAAGGATGTTCAAAATAGGGGAAAATTACTCGAAACATGAAAATGAGAAGATGGGTGCTTGAAATGACTAAACAAATGATGAAAAAGGTTGTTTTTAGGGTAGGTTCACCCCTCTACAGTAAACTTCAGGGTAGGTCCGCACTTCTGCAGTAAGCTTCAGGGTAGGTTTGCCACTATGTACAAGACTGAGACTTGACTTGGACAGAAAGTGTAAATGGACTAAAGGGTGAATTGTGATGATTGAATGAGAATAAAAATGTTTAGATCACAAAAAATGATAAGTTTTTAGGTTCCCCACTAGTTTTTGTTTAAATCAGGTGAACCGACCTAATGAATGGTGAAGTGGGCTCACTAGAAGATGGAATAAGTCTTTCAAATGGTGAAACAAGATCTCTAGGTAATAAAATGGGGTCCCCAAATGGTGAAATGAGCAATTAGAATGAGAAACGAAAGTTTGGAAGGTATGAACGGATCTTCAAAACGGGTGAACAGATACTTGAAATAGTTAAATGGATGTTTGGAATGGTTAAAAAGATGCTTGGAATAGTTAAACAAAGTCTTGGAATGGTTAAACATAGTGAAATTGATTGTTCATGGGGCAAGTCTTCCCCACTACAGGGCAGGTTTTCCCCTCTATAGTAAAATGTAGCATAGGTCTGCCCCACTGTAGAGTAGGTAAAGGCAGGTCCACCTCATTGTAGTAAACTATAGGGCAGGTCTGCCCCAGTCCACCCTTCTATGGTAAATAGTGAATTGGTTTGGATGGAAACAACTATGGTAAGGACTTAAAATGACAATGATGAGGTTGACTTGTCAAAAGGTTTATTGGTTTCTCACAAGAAGACACTTCAAACAAGCACAATCCTATGATTAGTTTTAAGGGTATGGCAAACAAAGGTCTTAATCTAGGATGCATGAGGCTTCTAGGGATTCCTCAATATACTTTCAGTACATGAGGCCCAAACTATGAACACTAGCCCGTCACAAGCATGAGACGGGAACCCAGCGAGATATTGAAGGGCTCAGACCAACTCTTCATGTCTATCTAGGTATCACCCTAGCTTTGACGCTCTACCAGACACGATGTCACTAGATTGGGGTACAACTTTGGCTCTCCCTCCTTTCTATAACCCACCAATACACATGGTTGGGAAAGTCCCTTGGGGTAATGAAATCCCCAAGCAAGTCCCTCTAAATTGATGCAGGAGCATCTAGTGGTGTAAGGGCAATCTTGCATCACCCAAAAATATTTAAATTTCAAGTTTCTGGGTTTTTAGATGTTTTTACATTTTTGGATACCCTTTTCATCATAATGAAATTCCCAATTTACGGTTTTTATTTTCTATTCCTAAGTGGAAAGATATTGCAGTTTTAGTTTCCCAGATTTGCACCTGAAAATATTCAGAGTTAGATTTGAGGCACTTAGAGTTCCCGGATCGGCCCCAAATTTTTTTGAAATTGGCATCGCTAATTTCAAGCACATTGTTGACTTTTTGACCTTTCCAACGGTTCAAATGGTTCATGAATCAGAGTCCCGGATCAAAAGTTATGGCCTCAGGAAGTTGGCGCACTTTCTAGAAGATACAATTGCAAATGTTCTTTTGAAATTTAAACTTCAGTGTTGTAATTTTTTGGTGCCAAACCGCATACACTCAAATTTGAATGTTGTTTTGGCTCCAAACTAAAGAGGAGCTCTATTTATGGGCGGATTTCTAATTTTTGGATAACTTTTTGGGGACAATCTTGCATATTGCAAAAGGGTGATTTTATAGCTTTCTGTAACTTGCATGTGTTGTAGAACTTGGGGATTTGAGATCATCTGCATGTAAGAAGCTCCATTTTCTGAATAATAAAATTATTCTCTTGTTTGTGGGTTATTTTCTGTGTCTCGGGCTGTGCCCTCATCAAGTGGTATTAGAGCGGGTTTTCCTGAGCATGTGAACAAATTGCTGATCGTGAGGTAGTTCACACCAGGATCATGGTTGTGGGTCAAGGTCAAGAAAGATTCCCCCAAGAGTGATGCCTGGTAGGTGTGGTGGTGCTAGAGGTAGTCGAGGTGATAGAAATTCTTGTGGAAGAGATGCACTGGCAACCCTCCAAAGACAGATTGATGCATTACAATAGCAGTTGAGAAGAGGGTTAAACCTGAGGGAGGAAAGTGAGGATCAAGGAGAGGAAGAAGGTTCAAATGCAGAAGAGGAAGAAGAAGCAATTGATCAAGACCAAATGTGGCTAATAAGGGCCATTTCAAAGATCAGGAAAAGACCCAAAGCAGAAGTCCCCAGTTATTCCAGAAGTTTGAACCCGAAAGAGTTGATCGACTGGATCAATGAGCTAGAAGAATATTTTGAGTATGAGGAAATAGAGGACCCAGATCAGGTTAAGTTTTCAAAAATGAAGCTGAAGGGCCATGCCACTATTTGGTGGAAAGAGGTCTAGTTGGAAAGAAATCAAAGAGGAAAAGGAAATATCATCATATGGGATCGCATGGTAGAGAAGCTGAAGAAGTAGTTCATACTAGTGGACTACGAGTTAGATCTGTTGAAGAAATTGCAAGGGTTGAAACAAGGAAGCTGATCTGTGAAAGAATATACTAAAGATTTTCACAAGAAAATCATCTGAACGGGCCACACAGAGGCCAATAAGGAGAAGGTAGCTCGATATCTTAATGGGTTACGACCGAGCACTCAGGAGGAGTTAAGCCTATTCAGAATGACCACCATTGAGGATGCGTATCAGTTTGCTCTAAAGGTGGAAGAGAAGTTAAACAAAAGATTTGATGGAAAGAAAAAAAGACAAGGAGGTCAAAGTGGAAGGGGCAGTGGAAGACCTTCAGGAAGCTGAAATGATGATGAAAAGAAAAGTAAAGATGTGGGTACCAGCCGAAGCCAAAGGAATGACAACTTCTACCGCTCTCATGATCAAAACAGTGGTGATCAAAGAGGTAGAGGATGAGGGAGATATGGACAAGGATCTAGAAGAGGTGGTTTCAAAGGAACATGTTTCTAGTTTGGTGAAGAAGGGCATTGATCCTATGAATGTCCACAACACTAAGGAAGGGTAGAGAAAAGGCCAGAAGGTCGTGGAAGGGTTGTGCATGTAGATGAGGAGTCCCAATCTAAACATTCAAATGATGCTAAAAGGGGAGAAGCCCTAGTGATTAGGAGAGCCTTCGTGACTGAGGAAAAGGAACCAGAATAGAGGAAGAATCTATTTCGCACAAGGTGCAAGTGTGAAGGAAAATGTTGTGATGTCATTATTGACGGTGGGAGCACCGATAATCTGGTGTTAGAAGAGATGGTCACAAAGTTGAAGCTGAAGAGGGAAAGACACCCGCATCTATATCGGATTGCCTGGTTGTAGAAAGACCACAAATTTTTGGTCAATGAGTAGTGCTTAGTAAAGTTCAAGATCGGGAGCTACCATGATGAGGTACTCTGTGATATCATCCCCATGGATGCATGTCACATGTTGTTGGGGAGGTCGTGGTAGTTCGATAGGTGAGTTATACATGATAGCCATGCAAACACTTATTCCTTGAAAAAGGATGGGATTCGTCACAAGTTGAAACCCCTGAAGGAGACTGAAGAAAAGGTATGCAGTAGTGCTAGAATTTGTTATGTAGATGGAAGAAAATTTTTAGAAGGTATGAAGCATGAGCGTGTGTGTTATGCATTGATTCCTAGAGTGAGTAAGGAGGATGGTGAGAAAGGTTCGAGGAAGAAGTTTGTAGGGTGTTGGATGAGTTTGAGTTATTGTTTTTTGATAATGTACCGCTAGGGTTTACCACCAATAAGGAAGATCAGTCATCAGATTGACTTAATTCACAGAGCAGTTGCCAAATAAAGGCGGCATGAATGACTCTAGCGAGAAAATGAAGAGTTGAGCAGACAAGTTCAAGAGTTGTTGAAAGGGTTTGATACAGGAGAGTTTGAGTCCATGTGCAGTACTTGTAGTACTAGCACCAAAGAAGGATGGGGACTGGAGGATGTGTACAGATTCCTAAGCCATAAACAAGATAACAATCAAGTACAGATTTTCCCTGCCAAGGATGGATGACCTGATGGACTGTTTGAGTGGAGTTCAGTACTTCACAAAGATTGATCTGAAGAGTGGATATCACCAGATCTGGATTCGAGAGGGAGATGAATGGAAGACTGCTTTCAAGACTAAAGAGGGGCGATGCAGTGGTTAGTCATGCCTTTTGGGCTGAAACCAATGCACCCGAGAGCACATTCATGCGCTCATGAGCGAGGAATGCCTAAAAATTTTGTGAAGTTTGTTATTGTATTTAGATGATATTTTGATTTTTAGTAAGGCGTTGGATGAGCATTTGATGCATATTAAGTAGAGCCTTTGAGAAGTTAAAGAAGAAAGCGTTGATTAATCTGAAAAAGTGTAGTTTTGTGAAGAGGGAGTTAGTGTGCTTGGGGTTTGTTGTCTCAGCAGAAGGTCTCAAGATGGACCCAGAGAAGGTGAAGGCTATTCTGCAATGGCTCACCCCAAGAACTGCTACCGAGGTGAGATCTTTCCATGGTTTGGCTAGTTTTTTATAGAAAGTTCATTAGAAACTTCAGTAGTATTTATGGACCCCTGACTGAAACAATGAGAGGGGATAGAAAGAATTCAAGTGGAGCACTGGAGCAGCAAAGAGTTTTGAACTATTGAAGTAGAAGGTAATAGAGCAACCTGTTCTATCCCTCCCAGATTTCAACAAGGTGTTTCAAGTGGATTGTGATGCCGGTGGTTGTGCAATTGGAGAAGTGTTGAGCTAAGAAGGTAAGCCCATTACCTATTTCGGTGAAAAGTTAAATAATGCCAAGAGAAATTATTTTGTATATGATTAGGAATTTTATGCAATAGTTCAAGCATTAAAGAAATGGAGACATTATTTGTTGTCGAAGGAATTTGTTCTATATACTGATCATCAGGCCTTGCAGTACCTAAATAGTCAAGGAAAATTAAATCAGAGGCATATGAAATGGGTAGAGTTTTTGCAGAGTTATACCTTTATTTTGAAACATAGGAGTGAGAAGTCAAATAGGGTTGCAGATGCCTTAAGTAGGAGGCATACATTGATGACAGAGATGTAGATTGAAGTGGTTGGGTTCAATAACTTAAGACACTATACACAGAAGATCCTGATTTCACAGAGGCTTGGTAAGCTTGCAAGGAACCTGTTACAGTGGATAGGACAAGGTGGCTAGATTTCATAATCTAGGATGGCATGTTATTTAAGGGAACTCAATTGTGTATCCCAAAGGAGTTCTATGAGGAGAACCCTAATAAAGGAGCATAGTGGAGGAATGGCCGGGGATATTTTGAATTGAGATAAGACCATTGCCATTATCGATGAGCATGTGTAGCCTTAGTTGTCACGCAGGGATGTGAAGAAGTTTGTGCAAGCTACGAGGGTGCCATCGGATGGCTAAGGTGAGCAGGGAATAGAACACTATCTGCCCTTACCTATACGGAGGCGTGGGAGGGGATATAAGTATGGACCCTGTTCTTAGTTTACCAAGGACACTTGAGAATGATTCGATCTTTGTGGTGGTTGATAGGTTTTCAAGATGGCACACTTGCTTCATTCCATGTCGAGGAAAGACCCCTTGTCTGAGTCCACATTGTGACTTGTTCTTCAATGAGGGTGAGGTGAGGGAGCTACATGAATTACACGTCAAAGCATTGTTGATTGTGACACCAATTTTGTGGGATACTTTGGAGGACCTTGTGGAAAGTTGAAGATAGAGTTGAGTTTAGTTACTACATCCACAAATAGATGGGAAAACTGAGAGAGGTTGTTAATAGGAGTTTAAGGTAACCCTGAGAGATGTTTGGTAGGAGATAAACCAAAGGGATGGGACTTGATCTTACCCTAGACAAAATTTTTCTTACAAGCAATTACGTCCTTGAAGCCTTGGTGAATCACCATTCAGTTATTGTGGAGGTAGCCCCAAAACAACTCGAGAATTGAGGAAGATGAATCAAGAGAAGAAAATAAGTGCTAAAGCCGAAGATTTTGCAGCACACATCAAGGATATACATGAGAAGGTAAGAGAACATATTAACAAGATGAATATGCAGTATAAGGCTAAGGCAGATCAGAAGAGGAGATATAAGGAGTTTCAGATTGGTGATGAAGTGATGGTCCACTTGAGAAAAGAAAGGCTTCCAGTGGGAACATATAACAAATTGAAGATGAAAGTTCGATCCACTGTGGGAATTTTGAGAAGAGGCATGATTGAGGGGAATGCATATGAGGTAGAGTTGCGGATGGATTCAACATTTTTTCCACGTATTCCCAACATTTCATATTTAATGAGTACCATGAAGGTGGCGAGGAAGTACCAGCAGCCAGACGATTAGTGGGATTCAGTACCTACTTCATAAAAAGGAGGAGATTGAAGAAATCACGGATAGTGGTGTGGGAAGAATTACTAGGAATGTGGCGGTATGAAGAATATCTCGGTGAAATGGAAAGGAAAGGCGTTGAAGATTCATCACAGTTTGCCTATAGCGAGATTGACCATTTGGGTTTTTCCTCCACCATCTGAGATGTGACAGGGTCACTTCTCAAATTACCCTGGGTGTCTAATGCAGGAGCATCCAGTGGTGTAAGGGCAATCTTGCATCACCCAAAATAGTTAAATTTCAAGTTTCACCGGTTTTTAAGATGTTTTACATTTTGGATACCCTTTTCATCATAATAAATTTCCAATTTATGGTTTTATTTTCTATTCTTGGGTGGAAAGATATTGCAGTTTTAGTTTCAGTTGCGCTTGAAAATCTTAAGGTTAGATTTAGGGAGCACTTAAGAGTTCGGATCGGCCTTAGAAACTTACCAAAGTTGGCATCATTTCAAAGCGCATTGTTGGCTTTGTGACATTCCAACAGTTCAAAGCGGTCCCGCGAATCAGAGTCCCGGATCAAAAGTCATGGCCTCGAAAAGTTGGCGCACTTTCTAGAAGATACAATTGCAAATGTTCTTTTGAAATTTAAACTTCAATTTGTAATTTTTTGGTGCCAAACTTCCTAAACTCAAATTTGAATGTTGTTTTGGCTCCAAACTAAAGAGAAGCTCTATTTATGGGCGGGTTTCTAATTTTTGGATAACTTTTTGGGGACAAGCTCGCATATTGCGAAAGGGTGATTCTGTAGCTTTCTGTAACTTGCATGTGTTGTAGAACTTGGGGATTTGAGATCCTCTGCATGTAAGAAGATTTATTTTTTAAATAATAAAATTATTCTCTTGTTTGTGGGTTATTTTCTGTGTCTCGGGCTATGCCCTCATCATAAATAGAAGGTACTAATCATTTCTAGCTACTCCCTAGACTCACATGAAGTGCAAGGGGAAAATGAAAATAAACTAATACCCCCTTGGGTGACACAAAAAATAGACTTATAGATAGAGAAAATAATGAATTTTACTTTCCCCTAGTTAACTATGTTCTTAGATTAATGAAAAAAGCAAGGAAAGCTTTTAAAATATGAACAAACGGATGGCCATGCAAGCAAGTGTTAGCTATTTTAACCGTTGTTCTTCATTAATTATGAGAATATGATGCAAAAAATTAGCAAGAAATCCAAATATACCCACAAACAAACAAGGTTAATGGGCTAGAACCTAAAAATAGCAAAAAACTAAGACAAAACAAAGCTAAAATGACTATTTTTACCTTCCAAAATGTTCTGTTTAGGGAAGGTCTGCCCCACTATAGTCAGTTGTCAGAAAACAACATGAAAACTAGGTTAGGTCTGCCCCACTGTAGTCAAATGTAAAAAAAAAAATGAAAACTGGGGCAAGTGTACCCCATTGTAGTCAAATGTCAGAAAATAGAATGGAAACTAGGGTAGGTCTGCCCCCCTACAGTCAAATGTACAAAAAATAGAATGGAAACTAGGGTAGGTCCATTCCACTGCAGTCAAATGTTAGAAAATAGAATGGAAACTAGGGCAGGCCCACCCCACTGTAGTCAAATGTCAAAAGATAGGATGAAAACTAGGGCAGGTCTACCCCACTGCCGTCAAATGTTAGAAAACAAGATGAAAACTAGGGAAGGTCTACCCCACTATAGTCAAATTTCAGAAAATGAGATGAAAACTAGGGATGGTCTGCACCACTATAGTCAAATGTTAGAAAATAGGATAAAAAACTAGGGTAGGCCTTCCCCACTACAATCAAATGTCAGAAAACATGATGGAAACTAGGGAAGGTTGGCCCCACTACAATCAAATGTTAGAAAATAGGATGAAAATTAGGGTAGGTCCACCTCATTGCAGTCAAATATTAGAAAATAGCATGAAAACTAGGGCAGGTCTGCCCCACTATAATCAAATGTTAGAAAATATAATGGAAACTAGGGCAGGTCTGCCTCACTACAACACACTGGAGGGAAATTCCGCCCCTCTATAGTAACTTGGAGAGTAGGTCCACCCCTCTGCAGGGCAAGTTCGCCCCTCTATGACCTAGACTTACAAACAAACTTAACAACAACAAATGTGAAATGAAGGAACCCATTCGTGGGTCCCAATAGATGTGCTAGAAATGTGAAGCCTTGAGTTTATCCTATTCTAAAGGTGAAAAATAACTATTATGCAATAAAGAAAAACACAAGGAACACCTCAAAGATTAGCCTAATAAATGATAACACAAAGAAACATAGCAAAATAACGATGTTAAATGATTATACCTTTGTGTTGTTGAATCACTTGGTTGGCCCTTGATGTTTAAAAGCTTTTGTGCTCCTTGGATGACTATGGAGATGGCTAGATGCAAGATGAACAATATGATAAAATGCAAATGCTAATTTCTAAATGACTTGATTATATGAGGGAAAATGTTTGCAAGTTGAGTAATCAAATTGGTAGCATAAGGGTGCAAATGGCTAAGTGTTGTTTCAAATGACAAAATGGCAAGAGTTTGGTATCAAATGCATAAGGTCCCTAATTGAGAGAAAAGGGGGGTATTTATAGAAGAATTTGAATTATCTAGAGAATTCAATGGTTGAGATTAAGCCAACAAGGCGAAGATGAAGGGCTATGGTGAGTTAAGGACTCACAAGCCCTCACATCTTGACATGTAGAATGTGAAGTGGATTATGAAGTGATGATGTGTAAGTGGGGTGGAATAAGGACAAATGATGTGGAGGAAGGACAAGTACCTTGGAAAAGGGATGATGTGACCTCTCAATCATCACATGGGGAAGAGGAGAATCTTGGGTGAATAAATGTGAATTACATGATTGGGAGATCTTGTGGACAAGACAAGGTTCCCAAAAAGAGAAGTGAGGAGTACCTTGGATAAAAGAAGGTGCTTAAAAAAGGTTAAGTACTTACCCACATGTGACTTGATGTGATAAGTCAAATATTGTAGAAGACTTTGACACATGTGATGTGACAAGTCAAAAGTTCTAGAATTTGTATGGGGAAGAGAAGATTCCTTAGAGCAATAAAAGTGAATTAAAAATTCACATGGGGAGAGAGGAGCCTTGGATGAATAAAAAGGAATTAAAAATTCCTTGGGGGATGGAGAGATTTGACCAAGGTACTGATTAGGCTTAACTGATTAGTAATTGGAGGATAATTAGTGGTTAATAAGGATTAGAAGCCAACTTACAAAAGTTGGAGGATGTAACACATCCTAATCAAGGATTAGGCATGTGCACATCCCTAATGAAAAGATTAAGAGGTTGATTAGGATTAAGAAAAGGATTTGACATGTGAGGAATAAAATAAATGTAATATTTATATAATTCATTTGATGAAAGGAGGATTAAAGAGATAAGGTATTTAATTATTAACTAATTACTTTAGGGATTTCATAGAATTAAGGGTATTAATTAAATAATAGCAATATTACTTAATTAATGCAAATAAAAGGATGTTTAGACGAAATGAGATAAATTTGGATAAATTAAGTTTCCAAATTTATGTGTCTACAAAGTGTGAGGAGATTCAAATAAGGGTTCTATCCTAGATCAAGTTGGAATTCAAGTAAGGAAACCTGCTTCACAAGAGTGGTTAGAAGCCAATAGTAACAGATGAAGACTTATCCAAAGAGTGAATGGGAGAGGGAGGAAAATTTGTACCTCTGATGAGCTAGTCACAACCACTATACTAAGATAGAGAGACACCCTCAACAAAAAAAAAGTTGGGAAAGTGAGTAAAAATGATGCAAAAGCAAAGAAGCAAAGCAAAAGAACCTACCCTAGCTATTTACACCCATACACAAAGAGATGAGCTTGGGAAGCTTAGACAAGGAAATAATACTTGAGGTACTGCCCATTGATGGGAAACAAGACATCCTCTCTAGTTAGCATTTTGGGGCAAAAGAAATTATGTCCTATAATTTTTGAAATCTAAAAGGGGCCAAGCTAGAGCTTGTCGAATTTGTAATGACCCCTCTCTTTTCAAGGGAATTGTCCAAGCAAAGGACTAAATTTTTAATCCTAAAGGCCTTTACTTTGGCTTGATGATCAAACCATCTTTTGACTATGCACTAGTGTTTGGAAAAAATTTCTATTGCTTGGTCACCAATTTCTTCTAAATGCAGCAATTCAACAAGGAGAGCTTCTTGGCATTCTCCTTCCTCATACTACGTATTAAAAAATTGGAGCATGGGGATCTTGAGGTGGACTGGGAATATTGGCTTTGGACTATAGACAAAGAAAAATGGGGAATTTCCCAAGGCAGCCTTGTAGCACGTGTGATCTGCCCATAGGGAAAAACGCAACTGGGTGTGCCAATCTTTTGGATTCTTGTCAAGTAGCTTTCAGATCATAGTAAGAAGATTTGTATTTGTGGATTGAGCTAGGACATTTCCTTGGGGATAGTAGTTAGAAGAGAATTTAAGCATGAATCTGTAATCAAAGGCCCAACTAGCAAACTTAAGGAATGAAAAGGTGGGACCATTGTCACACACAAGGGCAAACAAGCAATCAAAGTGATTCAAAATAAAAATTTCCAAGAAATTAGTAAATACTTTAGTTGTACATTTCCTATAAGTTATTGATTCAGTCTATCTAGTCTAGTAATAAAAAGTAGTTATAATGTACCTATGGCCTTCAGAGGATGGTGGGCTTACCAAACCAATGAAGTTGAGTCCCCGCTGAGCAAAAGGCCTTACCTCCGCAACTGGCTGCAATGGGACATCAACATTCCTTTCTCGAGTAGCAGAAGTTTGGCATATGTGATAGGATCTGATATGGTTATACACATCCTTGAATAGCATAGACTAATAGTACCTATTCCACAAGATTTGATGAGTAGTGAAAGGGCTGAATCGATGACCAATGTTGAACCTATCATGAAATTGTTTTAGTACCTTAGTTTCTTCCTCCTTTGCCAGGAATCTGAGGTAGTTTCCTTCATGATTTAGCTTGTACAATATGGATCCCTATAGCATATAGCTTGAGTTTAGTTTTTGCTATGGTGCGAGTGAGGGCTTTTCCTTAGACCAATTTCATGGGCATAATATCCATGTCATATTATTGCAGCAAAGTGATCCATTTTGCTCTTCTTTCTCCTAACTCGTTCTACATTAATAGGGTCTTGACAACTAGATCTGGTACAATTGTAAATACCTTGTTTCGAATAATAAAGTGCCAAAATTTCTTATATCCTTTGACCAAATCATATGCCTACTTTTCAAAATTGTGGTACCTTAATTTTGCATCTTTTATTGGATCACTCATGAATGCAATGGGGTGCTCATTCCCTTCATAATATTTTTGTGTTAACATGTTGGCACATGAGTGATCGAAAGTGAAGGAATAAATGTAGAATGACCTTAGATAATCTAGACTAACCAACACTAAAGCATTTGCAATTGCTTTCTTAATTTCTTCACATGCCTTCTTGGCTTCCAGTGTCCATTCCACTTTAGCATCTTGTTGAGGCATAGCATTCAGTGGCTTGATGATTTCAAAAAAGCCTATGATGAACTTCCTGATAAAGTTGATCTTTCCAAAGAAAGACTTCCATTTTTTCTTGTTACCTAGGAGTTGAATCTTTAATATGGCCTAAATACATTTTGGATCAATTGAGATTCCCTTTTTTGACTTCACCTATCCCAACAAATTTCCCTCATTCACTCCAAAAGTGCATTTCTTCAGGTTCAACAAGATGTCAAAATCTCTACATTTATGAAAGGCCTTGCACAAATCAAAGACATGGTCTCCCCTTTTCTTAGAGAACACGATGAAATCATCCATGTATATGATGATGCACTTGCCGATGAGATCTTTGATAGCAATGTCCATGACACACTAAAATGTAGTGCCGATGTTGATTAATCCAAACGACATCCTTCTGTATGAAATTTTTCCCCACTTCATAGTGAATGCCATTTTGTGCCTATCTTCATATTATACCATTACCTAGTTATATCCCGAGTAGTCATCCAAAAATGACATCATCTAAGATCCATTAACTATTTGCAATACCTCATCTAGTGAAGGCATTGGGTAGTTGTCCTTTTCAAGGACTTTATTTAGATTCCAAAACTCCATGCATAATATGATTTCACCATTATTTTTCCTAAGCGGGACAAAATTTTCCACCCACACGGAGTGCCTAACTAGGAAGATAATTCTGGAAGACAACTTTTGAACGTCTTTGTAGATAATTGGCTCCAACAGCACATTGATAAGGTATTGACGCTATCATAAAGGTCTCACATCT
>VDFB02281492.1:779204736-779225175 GCA_007258455.2 Sequoia sempervirens
TATCCACATCATCATCCAAATCTTTTAATTTATTATTGACTCCATTTTTCTACCTCTACCTAATATCCTATTAAAAAAAATCCCTCCACTTCATCACTCATCCATCTTTATTTCATTTATGCATTTTATGTTTAATCCATTCACA
Organism: Sequoia sempervirens; assembly: GCA_007258455.2. NCBI lineage: Eukaryota > Viridiplantae > Streptophyta > Pinopsida > Cupressales > Cupressaceae > Sequoia > Sequoia sempervirens. The sequence continues at coordinate 779,204,882 of VDFB02281492.1, forward strand.
CTTTGGATCTACTATAAAAGAACTATATTAAAAGTCCTACTTCCATAAATGACATCCAATCTAATCTATATCTAGTACCCTTATACTTCTAACCTATATTCCTATGATATGTATTATCATGTATCTCTTCTTCCAAATTATCTCTGACTTTCCTCTTATCACCTCATATATCACAAAATATTTTTCTACTCCTTAATAGGTATTGCACCATGCATGTACTTTTCTCTCTAGTTACCTAACTTTTGTTGAGTTCTACATGAATGAATTTACACAATCCCACTATAACTATTTCTCCAAAACAAAATTCTAATTCACTATTAATGTGTCCATGTATCATTACCAACCTTTATCTACAATCATATATAGTCTTCTATCAACATCCTTCGATCGATTTACACCCTCTCCATACTAACTCAACTTAAATCATCTCATGCTTACTCTATTATGTTTCAAATCTATATAAAATTCTTCTTGTTCACTTGTTAGCTCATTATCCTTCAAGTACATTACCATTAATTTTAATCATTATTGTTCTACCTAGATTAAAAAATTACTTTCATTTTCTTTCAAATTTTGTCATAAGTAGGAAGTCAACCAAAGAACCAATGCCATCTTGATAGGAAAAAAAATACTAATCAAGACTAGATAATAGGATACACAATGTTATTTCACATTATTCAAGAAATAAAATACATAAAAAACCTATATAAGCTAAGCTAAGTGAGTGAATTTATAAGAAATGCAAAGGAGGAAGGTGGGATATGAAGAGACACCAATCAATCCACTCAGCATTATTAAGCCTAAATAAACATACCTAAGAAATTTAAAATATTTTTAAAAAAATAAAGGTAATAAAATAATAAAAAGGAATGAAAGTTTACATGAGCACCCTAGGTAAGTGCAAGATAATGGGTCCACTTTTTGGCTAAAATGTTGAAGTGCTAAATTCCTCAAAAATTAAAGTTTTTTCATAATTGGAGTGAAAATTCAAGAAGCACTTATATATAGGCTTTTAACAAGGTCTAGAAATATGAAATGCAGGATTTTGTGTCTAGTTTTCAAATTGTAATTTATTCTAATCCGCATATGATAAAAATTGCTTTTGAATAGGATGTACAAAAATCACTTTTTTAAAGTCTTGTGTTTTGAGCCAAAACATGCATGCATACAACCAACATAATTTTACCTAAATAAAAACATTTTTATAATTAATTTTTTGGAAATATGTTTATTATGATGATGTTTGGTCAAGATATTTTTTATAATTTTTTTCTAAATATATTTTTTCATTTAATTTTTTATTGACCCTAATTGCTATATATGAAAACCCCTCATGTATGGCCAACATAATTTGAGCTAAACAAATCATATTATATATATTTTTCTAATAAATGATGTCTAGCTTGGTCGCATATTATTTTTTCAAAAGAGTTTAAAAATAAAAAGTTATTGAAAAATACTAATTGAAACATCGAAAAATGAGGTGGATCAATTATGATAGAAAAAGGGGGGTATGATGCACCTACCTTATTTCATTTGGAAAAAGAGATCCCATAGGACAAGATTGACTTTCAACCCTTAGGTGAGTCAACCTTGGTGGAGATCTCATTTTTCTCTTAAGACCAAGGATGGGGTAAATCAGTTGGGATAGCACTTTTGGGAGATGAATGAAAAATACTAAATGAATGCAAACATCCAATGCAACACATGAAACCTCTAAATTAAACCTTAATCTGATATAATCTAGAAAGAAATTACAAATTTGGGTATGTGCAGGATCATCATGGAAAAAGCAGGCCCTTAAGTGGCAAAAAAAAAAAGAAAAATTAGAGTTAGGCAACTTGACGTAAAAATTTGAATAAGTAATCTATATTATTTAAAAAATATGTAAGAATAGAATGTGTAGAAAATTTAATGTAGTTTCTAAAATACTAGGTTTATTTAAAAATAAAAATCCATTTGGTGAAAATTTGAAATTTCAATGCAATGGTACTTAAATTTTAGGAAAAATAAAGTAGGTGTTTGTAGAACACCCTAACCACAATAAAATGATAATATTTATTTTTATAAAATTTTAGATATAAGTAGAGAGGACTCATGTCAGATGTATGTTTTTTTAATTTTTTTCCAAGTAAATGAATTAATTATGATTTTTTTTTAACACCAAAATATAAAAATACTCGTGTCTAAACCTTGACTTGGTCAAAAGGCTTCATGAAATTTATTTTTATTTTTTAATCCTATAGGCATACAAAACATGAATATGTATATTTGGATTAAAAATGTAATTTTGAAAGCTATTCATTTTTTTCAATTAGCCTATCAATCAAGACTTTAGTCATAAATAAAATAGAAAATGAATAATAATTATTTATTAAATTCAAAAGTATAGCACTTATATTGGTGGAAAGTTGAGAATAATATCCTTTAAAACCCCGTTTCATCAATTTTGGGTAAAAAAGTTATTAACCTGGGACCACCTACACGTACCCGTCATATCGCCCTTTTGATCTGCACATAAAGGGCGCTTTGTTGTCACCTGTTAAAATGCGGTGCCAGACCTCCTGGGACTCATTTTCCCAAGGGCAAATGGGTCTTGCTACATGGGTTGAAAAATTGCTTTCACAATCCTTTAGTACTATGTCCGCACTTTCAATTCCTCCAGGTTTCACAGTTGAAAATTTGGAAATAAATTTTGAAAGTGAGTTTTCATGGCTTGACGACAACTTTGACAACTTTTGCAACTTTGATCTTTTAATATATCTTCAATCCTTCTTCACCCTAAGATTTGAAAAACACATAAGGGGAAAAAATTGTTTGTTTTTAGTGAATGGGGGTTTGCCTTGGTCAAACCCCTTTTTGGTAATTAAACCTTGAATTGAAATAATGAAACATGAAAGGAATTGATGAATGAACACTTGCTATGTTGCAACTCACTAAACCCTTGATTTGAAACCCTTGAAGGACTAAAACTTAGTACATCTCTTTAAGGTCTTGATCTTACATGAAATGGATTGATTGATGATGTGATCTTGATGCTTGAATCTTGATTTCAAACTTGAACCTACATCACAATGTTAGCTCCAAAAAAAATCATGATGCTTGATAACTTTGACTGTATGATTCTTGAGATATTGAATGTTGCAACAAATTCTTGAGAAATTTGCTCGTGAACACCTTTGACAATAACCTTTGCTTTAGGAATGCTTACATGAAAACTCTAGATCTCTTAGGATTTGAATTTGATAAAAAGACCTTGCTTTTATAGACAATTTTCTAATTTCCTAAGAATTAAACATTACAAGCTAAAACTTAAAACTTGAATTTAGGACTTTAAGATGCCACCAAAAACATGTTTAAAATTTGAATTTGTGATCTTAAAGGAGACCCATTCGCCCAAGGGTGAATGGGTCCTGACCTAAATTGCCAGGACCTATTCATTTCAGGGTGTTAAAAATGATAGTTGCATTAATTAAATCATTAAGATTACCCCTTTCAAAAATTGTAATTAATTAGGCTTGTAGATGCAAAATAGGGCCAATTAGAGGCTTAATTGAGTCCAATTAATTAAGGGACCCAAAAATAGTGTGAAAATATAAAGGAGTACATTTTTCAAAACTACACTAATACTTGTCATTTCAAGTTTATGAGCAACTTTCCTAAAAAAAAAAATAGATAAAAAACATGTCTAATCATAAAAAAATTACATATTTTAAAGCTAGACATTTTCATCTATAATGGGGTTTAATTTCATAAAAAAAATATGATTTTTTTCATCAACAATATTAATAAAGTTAATTTTTCTCTTATTTTTTCACAATATTGTACTTGTAGGTCCAAGGCCAAGGGTTGGGTTTTAAAGCCTAAAATAAAATTTAAAAAATGGGTTTCAAATTTGAAATTTTATGAACACATACCCATTCCAAAATGTGTACATGTTCTAAAAAGGATCAGATGTTGCAAGGTTTTTGCTCTTGGTCTCCTTGTGTAGTATAAGCCCTATGAAAAACCTTGGGATGAGTAAAAGTGACATTAAAACTGATTCCTTATCTATTCAAGGATTTGGAAACATAGGGAAACAATTACTCGAAGTCATCACATTACATATGAGAGTTGGGTAAGTAACATTACAAACTCTGGTCCATGTTATTCTTGAGGATAAATCTTTCTTATAATCTCCTTTTAGGAAGAGGATTCATGAGATAAACGGTGTTCCTTCCACTCTACATTGTGTCATGAAGTATGTCTATAACAACAAAGTCTACACCTTAAAAGTCGATCCCAAACCCAAAAGTTGCTTGATGGTTGAAAGAGAAGGACAAAATCCTTTGGAAGCCTTGGAATCCTATACACCGCAAGAAGTCACAAAAGAAGAAAAAGAACATGAGAAGCAAATTAAGGAAGGAACTAAGCTATTGGAAGATGATTGGGGTTCCTTAGATTTCACACCTACATTCATGGGAGAATACAAGATCATAAATAAAGACTCTGAAAAAGGAAAACAAAAAGCAATAATGTCAACATAAAATTCGAAAGCATCCACCTCAACCACCTTAGAAGAAACAAATTACACAACAAAATTTGATGAAGTTGATTATAAACAACCACCAAATCCAAAAGAAATGCAAAAGCTTTATGGAAGAGGTTATGAGCTTATGAAACAACTTGGGTATAGTGGAAAAGGATGTGGTGCTAGAGAGCAAGGTATCCATGTCCCTATAGAGTCTAACACACAAGAAACAACTCGTGGTCTTGGTTATTGTCCTTTGATAGAAATACAAGCATCAAAAAAGCCTTCACTTAATGTCAAAAACCTCAAAAAAGAATCTTCTAAGACAACCTTAACATTAGTGCATCTTGAACCGATAGACATTAATGCTCCTGATTATTATCCTTTGAAAGAATTGCTTAACATCAATGTCATCATGCAAAATACTAACAATTGGAGTTCGTTATATTTTACACCATCCTTTTAGGGAGAGTACAAAACCTAGCAATCTAAAAAGTCTTGTGTAAGTATGATATCTGATACTAAGCAAGAGATATCTTTTTTGCAAAATAACGAAACATCTTCTACTATTGATCAAGCGAGTATCTTGTCGAGACTCCTCTAAGATCATTTGATATCCCTACCTCCAACAACGTGAAATAAATTTTATTACAAGAGTTCATGGTCATTCTACTAACAAATACAATACCTTGAGTAGTAAAATCCAACATCTTAAGGAGTTTAGTGCTCTTCCTTATGTGGGGGCACCTAATTCCTCTAATTGATACTGATTTTCACTCTAGCATGCATCTCATCAATCATTTTGGCTCATCCTTTTCTTGCACTAAGTGGGGGAAAGGGGTTAGGTATCCTTTTCCTTGTATGTCACTTGTTGTCTTTTTTGGCTAGTTGACCACCTTTCATATATATATAAGAAAAATCTTGGGATGTGACTACCATGCCTTAAGTTGGCTCGCTAGTGATGTATTGAGTTATCTTTAGTTTATGGAGGAAACCCTTTCTTCCTATTTCATGACGTAGCTTATTTCAGAAACATTTGACTTGGCATAGGGTTTTCTAAGGAAAGCTCTCATGTCTTAGAACCAAATATTTGGCTATTTTAAAGTATTTTCTCATGCACAGTGTAGCAATTCCTTTAAAGTGGGGGCATGCATTGACATATCTTTTGACATTTTATGAGTGATTTTTTTTCTTTCATGCGACGTGTCCTCTTTCTTGGTGGTGTCATTGGGTTTATTTCCTTTGAGAGTGTGATATCTTTTTCATATTTCCTCTCTTGGAGACATTAAGCACAATGTTCCCTAAGACGAGACCTTACATTTATCCTCTCTTGGAGACATTAAGCACAATGTTCCCTAAGATGAGACCTTGCATGAATGAAGCAAAATCCCTTTGAACAAAATCAATTATTTATACATTGTTCATAAGTGCTTGGCATAACACAAATTGCTAAAACTTATGAAGCACAAACACAGACTAAAAGGACCACCTAGCATAACACACCTTGCTTGTTTGTGGATCCTTCTTTGTTCATAGGCAGTTAGCATAACACAGCTTGTTAAGCCCTATGGAGCATACAAAAATCATTTTCATTGTGGTGCCTTATCGAAGTTGTTAGGAGGATAACTTCGGTATGGTATGATAGGCTAATATGATTCTCTCATTTTCCACCTTGTTGGGATAACTCACCTAGTGGATAGACTAAGGTTCCACTACCCCAAAGTGAGCATATTTTGGGACAACTCACCTAGTGGATAGAATGAGGTTCCACTACCCCATAGTGAGCAACTTGTGATATGGAAAAATAGTCACCATCTCACATCACATTGAAATGGTTGTGCTTAATCCTTTGTTTTTGTTTATTGCTATGGACAAACAACCACTGCCTCACATCGTGTTGAATTGGTTGTGCTTGATCCTTTGGTTTTTGTTTATTTTTCTTGTCCTTTTACAAGGTATGATCATGTATCTTTGTTATTGTTGCATAATTAAGTACCTTGAATGTCTACTTTAGTGTGATTTTTACATGGGGTCATCCTCTCACTAAAGTGGGGACAAAATGTAGTATCGAAAAAAGTAATCCTTTTTCACACTTGATTTGGATAATTGACATAAAATGGACTTAACTACATCTTGGAATGGTGGTGTACACATTCACATCATTTTAGGGTCCTTATTTAATTAAAATATACTTAAATTGTACCTTTTTGCAAAAGTGTTGTAAAGTGTTGTAATACTTTTTCACACTTTTCTAAGGTTTATTTAATTAATTGAGCCTAATGGGCCCCTTTTAAATAAATTTATTTAAATTTGTACCTTATTTAAATGTTGTAAAGTGTTGTAAATCACTTTCACATTTATCTAGGGTCACCTTAATTAATGGTGGTTAATTGAGTTTAATTGACCCTTTTAATTCTAATTCAAGCCCCTTTTCAAGGATCTATCTCGACACCGAATAATGATATTGTATGACATTTAATTTGGAAATTTTTCTATCCTAAAAAATGTTGCTAGGACCCATTCGCCTTTAATGGAAAATGAGACCTCTCCTCATAGGACACCCCTTTCTTTACATTTTTTAGGTGGGTTTTTGATGTACTTTCACCTCCCCAAAGCTCGGTCTTGGAAACTGTGCCAGGACCCATTTTCCTTTAGTGGTGAATGGGTCCTCCCTTAATAGAACCATATTTTTGAATTTAATTGTGGTAGGATCCTTATAATTTTAAGATCCAGGTCTGAGGTCAACTTGAATTCTTTGAATTTTGGGGTTCATCTCCTAATTTAGTATAAATAATGGGTTAATTCACATTAATTCACTAGCAATTTTATGAAGCATTCTAGCAATTTCAAGAGAGAGCATTATAGAGAATTTCAAGAGAATTTCCAAAGGCATTTCAAGGCATATTTTAAGAGTTTATTGTTGAAATTCATGATCATTTCACCATGTCAAGGGTTTTATGAATTCATGCATGTTGTTGAGTCAAGATTGTTGATGCAGCATTGAAGATCCTTCTTGCAAGCATTGTTTCACATCTATTTGAGATCAAGATCTACATTGTCCATGGCCACTTCATGTTAGGATTTGCACTCCAAGACATCATTCAAGGTATCTACATTGCATCATTTCATGTTTCATACTTCAATTCCTTTATTTCATCATTTGGCTTAATTACCTACAAGGGTTTTGACCAAGGAAAACCCCTATCCCCTAACAAACAACATTTTTCTCCTCTTGCATGTGTGATTGCAGGTTTAAGGTTGAAGAGCAAGATTTGGAGTAAAATTGCAAAAAATTTCAAGTTGAAAAGTTGTCATTCAAAGTGCAAGAACAAAGAAAGGAGGCTACAAAATTTATTTCAGACTTTTGGGAGCTAATAATTAGGGATCTAGAAGTGTAGACATCAAGGAACAGAAACCAAAAGTTATTTTTCTGAAACCCCAAAAGGACCCATTCGCCACTAAGGGCGAATGAGTCCTTAGTGAGCCATGAAAAATGACTTTTTGTGAGAGGTATGTAGCGTTTATCCCTTCCAAACTCTCCCTAAAGGATGTAGGTTCCATTAGCTTTATGTTCAAGCTTCCAAATGCAATTTATAGATCACAATTGGAGTTTATTTTCTATATTTAATCTTTCTTCCAAAGTTCATATTCAGTCATTTTTGCCAAGACACTTTGCGCCAGAACAAGACTATTTTTGAGACAAGTTTTAAGTGTCCTCCACTCATCCAATTTGCATTAAATAAATTGTGTTTGATAGCTCTATGTTTAATCTACTCAGATCCGGTCTTACATTTTAGTTTTGAGTTGGTTTTCTATTTTATTTCCATATCCTAAAAGTGCATTTCAATCATATTTAGCCATTTTATACACAAGGGAAATTGCAAGATTCCTCAAAGAATTCACTCACCCAAGGGCCGAAAGTGGGTTTTAACTTGAGGGATCTCATTTCTTGAATGAAATAGAAGAAACATTAGGCTCACTACACTCACTTTTCCCATTCTATTTATAGTAAGTTTGGTGAAATAGCCCAAATTTGGTATAAAACCCTATGTGTAGTGAACCCTAACCTCCTTTTCTATGTTTCAATGGCTTAAGTTCCTCCCATGGATTGATTAACTCTAGCAGTTGTATTGGGCATTAAAAATTCAATCTTTTGGTGCAACGACAAACATCTATGCAATAATTGGTATCAAAGCCTAGGTTATGGGTTCGAACCCCTCACTTGCACTAGGGGGTTGTCGCAAGGTGTGCACCCTTGGTCTCCTTGTGTTGTGTAGTGCAGTGCTTGGGTTCGTAACATGGCTTAACTGCCTCTTTTGGATTCATTAACTCTTGTGACTCTATTTCGAATTAACTAGTCAATATTTTGGTGCAAGGACAACCTTTTGTGCAACATTAGGTATATAATGTAAATAAAAACATGCACCTATTATATTTTAAAATGTGTACCCATTTTAAAATGGGCACCCATTCCTTACAGGTAGGAGTTTAGGTTTGGAAGCGCAATCCTAAATAGGTACTAGCTCCTATCAAGATATTTCTAATCACAAAACTTCCACTAAAAGTGGACTGGTGCAGGAGCACCCAGGACCTTCAGGGAACACTCCAAGAATCAGGAGAGAGCAGGGGTCAGGAGGACCTTCCAAGCATGTCAAAGCATTAATTATAATGTGTTGAAGCCTATAATGGCATTTGAATTGAATGAGTGTGCTAAAGGTGTTAAAGGTTTCAAGATTCCTGATAAGGAATCCAGTCAAAATGCAATGTAAGGGGCAAAGTATGTTTTAAGGGATTTGTTTAAATGCTCTTAGGCTTTGAATAGGTTAAATAAGCTTGGATATTAGATATCCAATGGTCTTTAGGTGATAATTATTAATAAATCTCAAGATTGTTATTTTAGAATTTCAAATTTTGTTTGGGCGGGAAAGTAGTTTTTTGAGTTTTAATCACTTTTATGCAACTTAATCAATCCCAAACGGTTGGATCAGTTGGGGAAAGGATATACAAAGCCAAAATAATCATTTTTACGAAGGTTGGGCATTCGGAGCAAGTACTGTACAGACTTTTTTTCTGGAAATAGTGAAAAAACACAGTTTTTGGCACTTTTATGGTTTTTTTTGTTAAATACTTGATCTCTATTGAATCTATGTCCAGTAGGATGCTTTAGGAGTTTGTGTTTACATATTTTAACACCATTGAAGGCTCTGAAAGCAGTGATAATTACTTTCTTTGCATTTTATATTGACTGTCCTAAAAAAGAACACAGATTTTTCACTAATTCTGAGGTTTTTCATGGATGATTGATCCATTTCAAGGTAGAATGCTGCTGTGACCTGTGAAATGGATCATTCCTAACATGTATCATACATATTTAACCAACTAATGTGCAGGAAGGAAGAATATCAGGGTGTACACCAAGTTGTCAAAGGGAAAAGTGCTTGAAGATGAAGGCTAGGGTGTAGCAGCAGAAGATCTGCCTTAATGAGGCGCATGTTTTCGAGTTTGGATCAACTAAATATGTTTTCCTAATTGTGTAGAGTCAATGATCAAGTTATGGAAGTGATTGGAAGGTTAGTTTTCAAGAAGCCCTAGTTTTTGAGGCAAGTTGAGGAGGGGTTTGTGCTGGAGCATGTTATATGTGTCCTAGAGGTCTAAAAACTCGTATTACTTTGTTTTGAGTCATTTTAGGAGACTTCTGAAATTTTCATGGTCAGGGGTTGAGTTTAAAGGGGGGTTGCTTTGTAAAAGTGGGCTAATTAGGCCTAGTTTTGGAGGAGACAGCAGATTTTGGAAGGGTTTGTCTAAAACAAGTGATACCAAGGTTTGGATATGTTGTTTTTAATCACAAACCACACTTGAAACAGTCATTAGATTTGGGGTTCCTTTGGAAAGTTTGAGTGCAAAGTCAAAAAATCACTACAGGAGGCCTAGTTGGGCTAGTAGCCTAGTTAAGGCGAAAAATTGGTTTTGTGACTAAGTCAGAGGGTTGGGCTTTGAAATCATTTAAAACAAGTTTTTTTGGGTCTCTTAAGAGTGTTCCTAGGGATTGGGTCCATAAAGAAGGCAAATAAATCATGAATGCAAAGTTGAGGCCTTATATCCATGTTGGTGCCTAGTTGAAAGGTTGAGAGTGAATCATTGTTAGTCTTGTAACTTGGTGTTTCTTTCAAAGTCCCTGACCCTCTGCATCATGGACCCATTAGCTTGTGCTTACTCCCTTTAAGCATAACTTGTGTGATGCTATGCCTTATGTGTGACTCTTGTAGCACCTTTCTTATTAATTTGGGATTAGATCTAGGAGTTTGGGGTTAGATATGTTCATGTATATAAATAGGTAGCATGTGATATATGAATGAAAGGTCATCAATCCCCAAAGTTCCCAGATCATAAAGAAGAGCACATGAAAAAAATGAAAATAAAAAATTGGGTCAACATGGAAGGGAGGCCTAAATGCCCCCAATGCTTTGCATCATACCCAATTGTTGAAAAGAAAATTCACAACATATAGAATGATGAAACACATGGAGGAAGTTCATGATAGATTTTGTAGGCCTATATCCAAGCACCTACAAGGGTAGCAAGGGTCCTTGGGGAAGGATAAAAAAAACATAAATACAAGCATGGGGGGAGCACAACAGACACAAATCTAATCTATAGATAAAGAACAAGTACCCCTCTACTCCTCATCAACCAACAAGTCATCCTACTCCCAATCTAGATCATTATACAGGGAGGGTGGATGAGCCTACAAGGGTGGGATAGTGAGGGGAGTACCCTTTGACTCTCCTACAACAAGCGCCAAGGAATAAGTCCCCTTGAGGTCTTCTTCACTGAGCTCTTGTGAGGTGAAGCTCATTGATATCGCAAAGATCGTCGACAGAGCCAAGACATCATTCATTGAGCTAAACATGCACCTCACTAGAGTTCCATGTGTTAACCAGGCGAGAGAAGGAGGTGTTCGAGATCCGCTACCAACTTGATGAAGAAGGGCAATGAAAAACTCAGGAGACATTGGGGCCACCTCCATGACAAGGATAATGCAAGCCAAAGAAGAACTAGCTCCCAAAGAAGGTGACCCCTTCTTCTGACCACCACTTGAAGTGAGGTCATCCTTTGGCTCATGCTTCAATAGACGATGTTGGATCCCCATAGAAGAAATAGAGGTAGAGGAGGGAGAAGATAGAGCCACAACAAACACCACTATTGTGTTTGGAATGTCTATGGACTGAGAAAATGGAGGGATGTCTGAAAGGGGCATTAGAAGAGGATGCTCCACTGAGGGAGGAATCAACACCTACACCCTTTTGGGATGATGATCACAAGCACCTGTCAGGGGAGTCAGAAGTAGAAGGAATAGGAGGAGGAATAGTAGGAGGTTCCAAAATAGGAGCTATTGGCTCCCCTTTTGACTTCTGCAAGGTAGCTTATTGAGTAGCTAAATCCTTTCTCCTATGCTTACACTCACACGCAAGTCGGCTACATTGGCTATAGGAACTAGTAGTCATAGATCTTGAGAAGGGATGAGAGGTTCTTGTTCTACCATAGAAGTGTCCACAACCATTTCCAATGAAAAGAGAACCTCTTGGACAAGGGTAGGAGAAGGGAGTGTGGGAGTGAAAACAATAGTAGGTGGAAAAGTAGACATAAGTACCTCAACAGTGGGCCTATTCCCATTCATTACCATAGGGGTAGGAGGAAGAATAGTTGGAGGCCATGGAGGATGATACATGGGGGAAACTCCATGAGGACCCTTCCCCTTTTCGTAAACAACAGGTCGAGGAACCTGGGAAAGATGGGAAGTTCAAACATTTGACACTTATCTTTTCACCAAGTGGGAATCATCGGGCTTCACATGTGAGGCATGGGAGTAGGAGCCAAGGATGTTGTAGAAGGCTGAAAAGTGGAAGTGGATGGATAAAAATATGCAAAAGAGGAAGTCCCATGGTCGCAAGCAACCTTCCCCTTCCCCTTTCAATGGGAGGAGGAGATAGCTTGATGCTACAAAATCATAGAACCTTTTACTAAGATGGCATAGGGGGGATACTAGATAGGTCACTTTTGGCATCATGCCCCTATTATTATACTTGACATAGGAATGATATAGCAAGTCCATCCTTGGTGGGAGTGGTCCAACAGGAGCAGGCCAAAAGTGGTCTAATGAGAAGCCTCCACATGACACCAGTGGTTTGTAACCAATGTCATGCACAATGTGAATAGATCCCTCATGAGAGAACTTGAGACATTTATGAATCACCAAAGTGACACCATTCATGGAAACCAATCACAGATGCCTAGTTTCATCCTAAATAGGTCCAACTTTGGAATTACGATTAAAAAAGATATCCACGACCCTAGGTCCTACCAAGATTGAAAGAGTAATAGAAACAAGAGGAGGGATTGAGAGTCCATCGTGTGTGTGTATAGTGGCCTTTGATTCTTCGTATTCCTCCTTATGCAAAAAATTTATCAATAGAGTTTCTTTCAATATAACATTCACTTGAAGCTCACAAGGTCAACTAAGACACCAATCACAATATTCCCATTGACACGAGTAGGAATGTACAAGGGAGAAGGCTCTTTATTCATAGGTAAATCATGTGAGGTAAAAGTTATGTCTTGTGATCCACTCATAGACTGGGTAGAAGGAATATGTGTGAATGAGGCCATATTAACATTCTCTGATGGAACAGTCTTAGTAGGAGTAGAAGGTTCAATAATCAAGTTTGCAAAATGAGACAAAAATAGATTCATATAGATTTGTAATTCATTGTTAGCCTTTTTTATAGACTTATTAGAATTCTACTTTTTCCCATCGATACAGATAGTATTGTCATCGATGTGATCCTAGATCTCATGATGTAGGTGCATGCATCTTTCGGTATCATGTCTATATATTCGGTAGTACTACAAAAATTGATGCTCATCATACCAATTAGGATGGGGTTCAATAAGAGGTTGGGGGTTTGGTAATGTTAATACTTTATCTTCTAATAATATTTTTAGCACATAAGTGTAAGAATTCGATAACTTTGTAAAACACTTGTTGCACTTCAGGCTCTTATCATTAGACATAGACTATGTTTGCGATGGCCTTGTTCTTACTAGATATTAACACTATAGACCAACCCTCAAAATGGGAGAATGAGGAAGATCCCCTAAACTATGCAACCATTTGCTGGTACTTCTTGCAATGCAACACATAGATGTGCAAAAGAAGGATATTTCATTAAAGCATTTTTTTCCTTTTGTAGGTTTTTGACAAAGACCTTTTGACATCCAGGTCAAGCAAAGGATAATAAATTTGTGAGAAAAATACTTGATATCAAGCGATAAAATTAGTTATCTTCTCATTGTCCCCTTGTTTACATCAGATGAGATTTTAAAAGGTCATCTTTAGTCTTATATTAACCTGTTACTATCAGAGAAACTGATTTATCAGCTGATCAAACGAAAAGATAGAATTGTCTAGTAAGGAACAATACCAGTCGAGGGTAGTATCCTTAAGAGACCTTGGAAACAAATTAGCCATTAAAGCATCGTGATGAAATAATTTCGTGCACATGGAATTGAATGCCAAGATGTCCATATCATGATATCCCTTACCACCATATTTCTTGAACTTTAGAATTTCCATTCCCTGAAGGATATGAGTATTTAGAATTTCTATTGATAAAGGACTATGCTGAAGAAAGGGTTGAAAGATAGGCTATGAAGTAGCATTGGAAAGGTTCACTAGATGATTCTGCATCTGACCCATTTTTTGTAACAAGGAATTCAAAATAGGGCCAAAAGATGAGATAGGACCACTGAAGCTACCACCAAAGCCATCAGAGCAACCAACCCCCATTCCAGCATAGGCCTCACCATCAAGACTAGTATGGGTTCCATAACTGCCACCAAGAACATTAGAGCTAGCAGAGTTGAAATCTAAGGGTACCCTATTTACCTTAATGGTGGGGGTGGCTAAGGAACAATGATAGTGTTGATGGATGGGCTATTCTTGGCCATGTACACTAGCACCTTAGGCATTGAGACTTCTATTTAACAATCTCAGACCCAAGATCTCAAGTAACACCGAACCTAGGGTGGTATAATGGAACATGAGAGTACACTATGTCGATAATACCTCGGAGGAACTCAAGACCCACCCGGTCCTTGTCCAACATAAATATCAAGTCATTAACAACCTTAGTAGCCTTAGCTATAACCCTTTCTTTTCCCAAATACTCCCCAAACCTTAAAATACTTATGTTTAGTGTCAAAAGTTGCTTTACGAGAATTTTGAGGGACCTCCCCAAAGGGACTAGAAAAACTTGTGTTTATTCCAAAGGTCAATTCTTCATGGGTAAGACTTGTAGTGACCTTCACAACACCCATCTCTAAATGTCGCACACTTCTAACAATGTTCCCAAAGGTTATATATTAAGTTGTAAATCTCATAAAGCTTTACAACATGCAAGTTTGCAACACACCTGAGATGTGAGAGAAGAATTCTCGACACAAAAAAATGGAAACAAAGGGTTCACGTTGGGTTCACCAAAATGTAGAGAGGGGGGACCGGTCCAGGTCACAAGAGAACCCAAAGGGAAATTCTACCCTAAACTACTTCAAGTTTGCTAGAAATATTTTAAAGGATAAGGTATTGGGGCTGAAAAGGAAGGGAAAATAACTTGTTGCTTTCCTTTTTCTAAAACCATATGTTGACAAGGTCACAAGAGCTGATTTCCAAGGTTTATCTTTTGCTCAGACAACTCACTACTTGAAGATGGTAGTGTGGATCTCAGAATCCAGCACACCGTTCTGGTGTCTCAAGGACATGCTGGTATCCATACAAATAGGGGTCCAAAAAAAGACAAAAATGCAAGGAAACCTACTAATCGCCTGACTATGTGATGTTTTATGTTTTGACAAAGAATGAAAAAGTACAAAAACAAAAAATATAATGAGAAAGGATACTAAAGAGAACTATGCTAGAAATGAAAAGGAAAGTGGAAAAACGTGCCTCTTTACCTTAGAAATGACAAGGAAAGTGGGAAAACATGCCTCTTTACCCACAAGTTAATTCTTCAAGTAGCTCCACTCGAAAACATCTACACACACATAAACAAGAAAAATGTTGGGGTGTATTTGAGTTCTACCTCAGTTAGACCCCCATTTTGGTGTTCCCACCTCCATGAACAACTAGATAGCCACACAACATAGAAATTGATAAAGGAAATAAAAATGAAGTTGTATTGCTAAGTAGAGAGCACAAACAACTAGAATGCTACTCAATAAACATGATGATGCAAATGGACAACAAATAACAATATCGCCTTCTCAACTATGAGCACTCAAGGCTAATAGCAGAAGGAAGAAGCTGGATGATCCTCCAATGTTGATGGTGTTGCAACAAGAATGTTGTGTTGGAGCCAAAATGAAAAGATTGTAACCAAGAAAAGTGGTGTAGAAGTAGAAAAATGAGAGTAGAATGAGCTAGAATGCAAGAAAATGAAGCAATTCCAACAAAGTGAAGAGATAGTGAAGGAATGAGAGTTGATCAATTTGAATTAGCAAAGGGGAGGTAGCAGGCTCAAATTTCATCGGTCAAAGAGGCAAGAGATGTTACATTTCACACCCAATAGGCAATGTAATGTTTCTACTAATTCTAGGGGTAAGAATCTTGTCAAGATGGAAGCACACCACATGGAAATCCATGTGGTGTGTGTGTGTCCCCAACAAAGATTCATCCATTGATGCAAAATGACACATCTAGGTGGATAGAGCAAGGTGGCGACAGTCAAATTGCATCATTGGGTTTACATTTTATAAGGTAGGGGAAATTAAATGGGGAATTTACCTAGGGGTACAAATTTGTACTGTATTACTGAAACACTCTACCAAACCAACCCTTCTCCTTATCAAAGTCATACATTTGTATATTGAGTATCAAACCATTATCACCTAGGAATTGGTCATGGATTACTTCATCTACTATCACCTCTAGATATTCAAAGCATTTCATAAGATCCAAGACATTAGACACAAATGTCAAAAGTACCCAAGATAGGAAAATGAGGTATGAAGCTTGGGGTCGATATATTTCTTCACTGAGAATAATTTGGATTCATTCAACCACATTGGAATAGTAGAAATTAAAGATTTGGCCCAATTCTATGTTTGGCAGGTACCCATTGAAAGGTTGTTCCCAATTTTGTACCTGAATAATATCCTAAGATTCTTTGGTTGATATCCCATAATCTAGAAGTTGGGGAAGCAATAGATAATTTGAACACTAGAGACAAGGAGAATGCACCGCCCTAAAATACCACCTTCATGATATATGAATTTTTGAACAATCTACACTAGAGACCACTGATTGAGAAAGTATTGATTAAGTCCTTTTTAAACTCACAACCTAATTTTCTAACCAATGAAACTCCATTGATTGACATCTTCACAATTATTGCTATCTTATCATAGCATTTGATTAAAGATTTGGCACATTTTTCTATAGATTTGAAAAAAATTAAAGTGTTCTTTGGCAATATTAATTAATAAGACTTCGATCTCCAATAATTAATGATCCTTTAGAAATACAAGGTTATTGCAAGGAAATTGAATACAATTAGGTGTATGATGTATACCCTCGCCATTCTATTGTAGGTGAAAATACTTCCATGAGAAGTCTAGTGGAATTATGGGGAGTGATCCTAGGCACAATCAGTGCAAATTGATATGTGGCGTATGCCTCTACCATCTAGAGCAGGGCATGGTTTGTCACATTTATTGTTAGAATTAAGTACTTTGAAATGTGCATAAATCAACATTAATAAATGAGCCTCCAATCACAAGAAATTGATGAACCTACAAAAAATACAAGATTAGTGTCATAAATTTATTATAGTTTGATGTGTGACATTTTCCACCACCATTTTGTAGAAGGTGAAAAGACTTTTAGGTGAAGTCTGGTGGAATTGAAGGGAGATGTGGCATACGCCTTTTCTAACTAGGTGTATAAAACCAAACATATTTGAATGATTATCTATTGGTAAAATGACATTGGATATAATTTTTCTTTAAATATGATCCATTTCATGTCCTTATACTGCCATGTCAGTACATATTATGCTTCCTTTATAACTCAACTTATTCAAGATGCTTGTTTAGCCATTCCTTTCCATTCCCTAAGAAGTACAACAACAGTTTCAAGTAGTATATGGAGAAATTATGGGGAGCACTTCACAAGCACTATATTTTGTAGAGCCATTTATTCAAGATGCTTATTCAACCATTTCCCGCCATTTCACAAGAAGTGAAAATGTTTCCAAGTAATAAATAGAAAAATTACGGGGAGCACTTCTTATGTGCTATCTTTTGCAGAGCCTTGGTAAACTTATTCCACTCCTTCATTTTCTAGTATAACTTTCAAATTCTCTTGAAGGTTTGTAGAATAGGAATCATAGATAACTTGCTCTTCCTTTTGCTCACAACCCAAATTTGCTAGACAATCTACCATCCTATTTCCCTCCCCGTGTATATGATTAATTTGATAATCTTCCAGCTTATCCAATAAAATCTATATTTTTTGTAAGATATAGTGAAACATCCAATTTTGCATTTTCCTTTCCTTGCACCCATTAATTAACACCAATGAATCTCCCTCTATTTGAATCTTTGTAAGGTTAAATTTTATAGCCAATTTTAAACCATGCAAAAGTGCTTGAGCCTTTGTTGTTTATTCATGCCAAGAGGAAGTTGAACTAATGCAACCTTTATCAATGCACCCTTACAATTAGTGTACTTTTTATTAAAATATTTTTTTAAAAAATAAATTATACGTGCATAATATTTAGAAAATTATTTTCAATTTAAAAAAAAACAAAAAATGACAAGTTTAGGTCATCTTGTGCATGATGTGCACGATGAATTTTCAAAACAACAATTACAACCAATAAAAAACTAACAAAAAATAATTAAAAAAATACAAAAAAACATCGTGCACATTCTTTAGTGTATTATAGATCTTTTCCCAAAAGGATTAAAAAAAATGCAATTATTTAGGTCAAAATATGGATGACATACACATGCATGGTATGGTAAAAAAAGTGACTTTTAAACAGTGGTTTTAGAAATTCCTATTGAAAATCAATTTGTATCATTTGGGTACTAAATAAATTACACATTTAGAAACTAGACTTGGAGTACTACATTTCATATTAGTAACTTTTTTAAAGATTCAATCTCTAAGTGCTTCAAATTTTTAGGTCAAATGAGACAAATTATGAAAAATTAGGGAAAACACTTCCACTTTTTGGCCAAAAAGTGGAATCAACTTCTTGCACACACCCCAAGCATAAATGTTTAAAATAAAATAAATAAAGTGAAGTTTATAAATTTTTACATCATGAACACAATATCAAAATCAATATCTAGTAAAATTTACCTACACTGGTATGATTAAAACTTATAGATGTGATAAAAATCATTATAATGTTGATCTCAATAGGTGTAGGAAACATCATAGGTTAGAATAAAAATCATCAAGTTAAACACTACTAAATTCAATCATAAAATCCCATGGAAGAACATAAATATAGACATATAATTCATACCACTTGATGGTAATCCATAAAAACATTTTTGACAAAAAAAAGAGTTGCACATAACACATCATAAACTCAAATACATACAAATCCAAATATGTATATATCTAAATCTAAAATACATGATTCATACATCTTTAAATACAAATATAAAAATAACACTATTATTAATCATAATATATTATCAACATCCAACTATAAAATGAGCAACAAATAGAGACATACACCTAGGGAACTAGAAAAATAATTGAATCATCTAGTGCATAATTCGTAGTGACTTTCTTATATGGTAAGAGGAATAATGACCACCAAAATGGAGTTGAAACATCTATTATTATGACTTAAAAAAAAGTATAGATAATATGAAAATGAAGTTAAAAAATTACTACCATAACCTCCATCTATGAAAAAGGTTATATGTAACCAAGATAAAGTCATCTTGTTTCTTAATAAGACATACCATTACCTTTTTATACTATCACGGCTATAGTAATTTCCCAATTTTTGTTATATTATCGTTCACTTATAAAAAGCGTGAATGAGAATAGTTGAATCTTTGTGTATCTTGGTGACATTTTAGATTATGACCAAAAAATGTATCAACTTGTTCTTCAAACATACATTTATTATTCAAACTTGCCAACTCATGTAACATTGTTGAACATAATGCAATTCACTCTTAGTAATGATTCTCATTAATCAATTAATGTTAATGTCCTACAACATCTATAAGTTAACACTAGTCACATTTTGTTAAAGAACTTATTTTGTTACAAGTGTACTTGTAACAATACTAAAATGCATGAAATGTCGCTATAAATGATCTTTATATTTTTCTAAGTGAAATTATAGTCTAGGATCGAAAGAAAATTTATTTAATGTAAATATTCTCAATAATTTTTTGGGATCACTTGAGGCCAAATATAGTAAACATGAACTAACATATCATAGCATGAAAAATTAGAAATTTACAAATACAAAATAACAGATATAAAATGTTGTAAATGATTGGTATGAATCAAAGTACATGTGCATGCCTAAGCAACATTTTACACATTTTTGTTAGTGTTAGAGAATATATGACCATCATGGTAAGCATGTCATTAATGAGGAAGTCTATGCAAGGTATGATAAAAACAATAAAAATTAAAATACAATTATTATATATTTGATTTATCATGGGAAAAATATAAATAATA
>VDFB02281492.1:779227083-779252245 GCA_007258455.2 Sequoia sempervirens
TAGATAAATTTGGTTGTGTTTTATCAATGATAAGGAATATGTTTCCTTTTAGGAAAATTCTTAGTTTTTTCTTTTTCAATGATTAAACATAGCAAGAAAATATGTAATAGATGTTATATATATTGATAGAAACATGTAATGCAGTAATAAATGGAAACATTGAATGAATGTGTCTTGAATGTTCTTATCAAATGATTTCTATGATCATGACAATGTTTTAGGATCTATCTTTAAGTAGAACTCCAAAAGAAACAAATAAAATATTTCACACTTACAGTTACCATATGAGAATTAAACTGAAATAAGAGGTTAGCCTTAAATTTGAATTTGAAAATTGAAAGCTCCCGGATCATTTCTACAAGTCACAAAATTTATTTGATTCATTTGTACAAAGCATATGAGAATTAAACTGAAATGATAGGCTAGTCTTAAATTTGAATTTGAAAATTGAAAGCTCCCGGATCATTTCTACAAGTCACAATTTTTTTTTGATTCATTTGCACAAAGCATATGAGAATTAAACTGAAATGATAAGATAGTCTTAAATTTGAATTTGAAAATTGAAAGCTCCCGGATCATTTCTACAAGCCACAAAATTTATTTGATTCATTTGCACAAATTGTAGATCTAACCTTGGGTGTGGAATGGATACAACTAAGGATTAGTACAATTATCTTGGAGTGAATGCAAATAGAATCAAGTAAGGTTCAACAAAAAATCTCACTTCTACATTTTTCATTGTATTACAGATATCTAGGTATTTATGTGAGCCCAAAATGAAGATGCATGTCAAAGTAATATTAAACAACAAATAAGAAAGTAAATTAATTCGAATAATTAACAAAAATATATTTATATTAATATGGATGTCACTTCTGTATACATGCCCTTGAAAATGAATGGTCTATCTTTGTAACATTAAATTTAGCATAAAATAATTCAATGTGTGGCATTACATAGTCATTTAAACCAAGAATATATTTCTGCGAAGAAAAGAAAAGGAAAAGAGATAAAAGGAGTTGAGAAATATTCCATTTGTAGTGGAACAAGGATACCACTTAGGAATAACAAACCAAATGATGCTTGTAGACTAGAAAAATTGAAAAAAAGGCATTAATCATTAATAAAAACCACAAAACTAGCTAAATTCAAGCCATAATGACCCTAATCTAATAGTGAAGAACACACAAAAATAGAAATAAAATAATAAACCAATGAAACCTTAATTCCTATGCCAGAGTTGATTTTCCTCCATTGCTCTTCTCAAATTTTCTTTGTTTGATCTCAGCTATGTAGTGTTCAATATTTGCAATAAGCTCAATGTAGATGATTAATAGCAAGATCTCAGGATGATAGGTATGATAGAAAAATTTCAAAGATTGTGGTTAACCTTGAAAGGAGGATGATAGGCTACTTTTATAGAAATATCAATACAAATGAAGGGTGAGGATCAAGTGATGATGCATGTGTTAGAGTAAAAGGTATTTTCTAATTAATTATTTATTTAATTATTAGGCCCCTTTTCCTCTAATTACATAAGCTTACTTAGGTCATGATCTTGCTTTATCCTCACCTAGGGTTTCTAGGTTAATTATCCTTTTATAAGGATTCTCTATTATATAATCATTAAAATTTGCACATTAATATGACTCATGCTCTTTTGGATCAATAGATCTTGTACTCCATAGGTTTGATATTCTCTCTTTCTATTACAGTTGTTTGATTGCAAGTGATCCATGGGAGTTGTGGAGATGATTTTTCTCAACTACAACATGGTATTAGAGCCTTAATCTACAACTTCGTATTCAATATTTGAAGGATCTAGCCTAGAGCAAATTTTTAGTGCATCCTAAAGCGAAACAAACCTCACCATCATGTTTGTAGTATAGTCAGAAACCTATAGATCAACATTTGTTTCATAAATATCTTAGTTTTTAAAATTTTGAGGCAAATTTTTTTTGCACAAGGGCCAATATGGCCCCTATATGGCTACCTATGCATGAAAAATGTTTCTACTATTGGTTTATTGCTTCCTTGGGTTTGCATTGGAGTGAGCTATGTATCTAGTATTTATTCCTATGTAGTAGGAGGATGCAACAACTGCATTTAAGTGAGATGAATCATTTACCATATGGACACTCTTGTATTCCTATTTCTGGAGGTGGCCTTCCATTTTCATTTGACCAATGTTCTTCAAACTATTTGTACCTATACCATCTATATCATTGATTTCTAAGTGTTTGTATTTGTTTTCCATTTGATTTGAGTAGTGTCGTTGGGGAAACTCATGCATCTTCTTGTCTTCTTGATCCTGATCATCATCTATTTTAGTTGAGGTTCTTCTTTCAACACTATAGCAGCCATTATTCAATAATCTTTGTAGCTTCTTCATGTTTCTGTGGTGTTCTTCATGTTCATCCTTTGTTCCTGTATCTTAGGACATTTCTTGGTTAAAGGCTTCTTCATCCTTCACTCTTTTTTGGAGGCTTCTTCAGTCCTTTACTTCGCTTTTATCTCTTTTTGGAGTGGAGTTTTTACCATGAGTTTTTCTCCATTTCTCCACTTTATAGATATCTTTTGTTTGTACATGGGTACCTCACTAGGCCTTGTTTGCTGGGAACCATCATGCATTCATCTTTAGAGGTTTTATATTCTCCTTAAGATTCACTTAAGGAGGGTGTTAGATTAAAATGGATTTTCTAATTATTTATTTATTTACTTATTAGGTCCCTTTTCCTCTAATTACTTAAGCTTACTTAGGTCGTGATCTTGTTTTATCCTCACCTAGGGTTTTTAGGTTAATTATCCTTTTATAAGGATACTCTATTGTATAATCATTAGAAGATGCACATTAATATGATTCATTCTTTTTTGGATTAATAGCTCTTGGCCTCTATAGCTTTGCTATTCTCTCTTTTTGTGATAGGTGTTTGACTATAGTGATCCTTGGGAGTTGTGGAATTGATTTTTCCCAACTTCAATAATATGATGATCAATGGATGAGATTAATGTTGAAAATAAAGGTATAAATTGTAGCAATATGAACTTATTAAAGTGATTGCAAATCTAAAAAAATGTTTACAATATTACAATTAAATGATTAAGTGATTGCTAGTTGCAACAATGAAAGAAAAATTGCAATATCACAAATCATCAACACATGCGACACAATATATAAGTGGAGAACACCTTGTGAGAAAAAAACCCAAAGAGATCCAATGTTTGTATTAATCATCAAGGAAGTACACCAATACAACAATCCTCTCTTTAATCTTGTAGCATTTTGTCATTCTAACAACCTACAAAGAACTCATACTAAACCACCATATCAAGGCTCCAATTCTGAAATGAACAATACAAATGAGAGGGGAGTGAACCATTTATAGCAAATTAAACCTTCAAAAACCTTTAACAGTAAACAGATCCTCAAGCATACATTAAGTTCTTATTTTGTTAGATTGATTAAACATGAAATGTATCTATAACATAAACTGAAATCACAACACCATACACACGAGAACACTAGATTTACGTGGAAAAACCAATGTGGGAAAAACCATGGTGAGGATTAGCTCACAATACAAGTAATAGAAAACTAGTACAAAGGGGCTCACTACCAGAATAAGACACACTATCCAAAAAGGCTCACAACGAGGGCTCACTACCATAGAAAGAATACAAGAAGATAAAAGAAGAATGTTACACATAGAAACACTTCTCAATGCAACAAGGAGTCCACCACAATTACTTGCACACTTTTGCAGTCTCACATGAAAGACTTGGATGCCTTCAACTCATTTCCTTCTGAACCCTAACATGAAATTCAAATTGCTCTGCTCAATTTCACATCTCATTACACTTCACTTGCAACAATCTCGCATCTATCTTGCTTCTTAATCTTCCAGAAACCCTCTTGCATGAACACAATACATATTTGTATCAACCTCTACTTCAAAAAAATTCTCCAATGTCGTCCACTAGCCACTATACATTCAAATTTGAAATAGGTCAGCACGCAAACATTCCCATGATGGATAGGAACAAAAGGAAACCTACATAAATCCTTAATTAGGACCTAAATAGATCCCAACACACTTCAAAACTCTTCTACAAGCCTTGAATGTAGTGTTAAACACAAGGTTAGCCAAAAATCATGCAAAACACCATAGACATTAAGTACATGCTTCCTTAGATCAATCCAAAAGTTTTGGACAACATAATTCACTTGAAATCAATCCTAAATAATCCATGAATTACTTAAGATTTATCAACCATTTAAACCAAGCTTTGCATCAACAACTACTTCAATTCAAGACAATTGGAAACCCTTGTTTTCATACTGATAAATGAAACTTACACTGTACCGCACCAAAACTTTGAACAAAGAAAGATACAAAATTTATAAACAACTTCCTAAATCCAAATAGTAGAGAAACACGAAGCAAATACATTTATCCTAGACCACAAAAAAACATTATTGAACAATTGGTTCACACACTGGTGAAAATATCTCACACTGTACAACAAAATCCAAAAACCCAAATTATGAATATAAGAACCTTTGTCAACCTTGAATAACTTGGAAGATTAGAATGGGCATAACATCAA
The DNA here is from genome assembly GCA_007258455.2 of Sequoia sempervirens. Taxonomy (NCBI): domain Eukaryota; kingdom Viridiplantae; phylum Streptophyta; class Pinopsida; order Cupressales; family Cupressaceae; genus Sequoia; species Sequoia sempervirens. Next base: position 779,231,692 of record VDFB02281492.1, read on the forward strand.
CATAGAAAGAATGTGTAACACAATACCAAAGCACACTATGAAAATTTGCATAATACAATTACTTTGTTTATTAAATTTTCTCAAAAGCACTTGGAAACCAAGTACCAGAACCATCATTTCAGCTCATTACTTCATTCCAACTCACCTTTAGACTCCGCAAAAAAAGAATAGTTCCATGTACTCACAACACTTCCTCAAGGTCTTGACTACACATGCACAACATGTTTTCCTCTTTTCACATTTTTCTCAATATTGTCAACATCTTCATCCCATAGTTGAAATCAATGAAAACAACAGTCTGTAGACTTCCTATTGACATCAATGACAACACCATCATTCTTGCAACATCCAATATATAGAAGTTTGTGGGAGAGAATATCAAAATTGGTATCCCAAAACAACAAGCAAATCGAACTAGAAAAAACCACACCCACCTTGGTGGATGGCCCATAAACATGGAATAAAATATTAAATTATCACATGACCTTCACATGGGCACCTAACCCACAACCAATAGGAATTGGTTAAATCCATTTTCTCCAAAACTCATTGATGCCTTTGACGGCTACATGCACTAGCATGCAAACCTGGGCACCCAACCATGCAAAAGCATGCAAAAAATGAAAATAACATGCAAGGACATGCACACTAAAGTAGTACCCACCCACAAAGTTGGATGCCTAATAGGAATATGCCTCCAAAATACTTTGTAACCACCACCATAATGGGTCCACCTCTCTAAATGCAATTACAATTTGTCGTAGGAAAATAAATAATAAATATTTTGTCTCGCATGTCCCCTAGAACACTTTATAAAGAATGTGGAGACACATAAATCAACTTAGGATAACAATTTTAATGCCACCTATCCTAACATTCTCCCACTTGAAATTATACATTGCAACTAAATCCATGAGATATAAATAAAATATATAATCAAGTATATTGATCAAGGCCCATGGCTTTCCCGCACCAAGAGAACTTATCTGTGGTAACTGACTTCATGAGAGAATCTGCAACATTATCCAAAGTGTCATTATTCTCAATCAAAACCTTATCATTCTCAACCATCTCTTTCACAAAGTGATACTAATGCAGAGGAAAAAAACAAACACAAACTCTCAAGATAATATCAATTTATAAAAAAAATGTAATTCCCCTATTCAAACCAAATGACAATTTAAATTGACATTTTCATTTGTTGATTAAAATATAATTTAAAACTTCAATCAATATTGATAGTAATTAGTTACAATTTTGATTGGAATTCCATTCCAAATACAATGAAATTGTTACTTGAATTTTTTTGTTTCCCATAGACCCAAAACATTTACCACTAGCAATTTCATTCTATAATCTTCAACACAATCCCATATTTTTCTTGGAATGTATCTCCCTTAGCTTACTCAACCTTTCTTATTTTCTTATTCTCTGCTACACACATTCTTCATTCTATGTAGCCTTGTCTCTTTCCCCATTCCACGTTGCCTCATCTCTATCACCCGCGCAACCCTTCACTATCTCTCTATCTATTGATTTCAATTCATATTTCTAATCTTTGTGCACACATCCCAACTCATTAGTAGCTTCTTTTTACTTTTATTTTTTTGTGCAGCCTCTTCTTGAATTCCCACGTAGCCTCTCTACTTTCCTTGTAGCCTATCTTTTATATATTTTATTTCTTCTTACCCAACCACACACTTTTCATAAAATTTTCTTTATTGTTTTTAATTCCTCCTACCAAAGTGGACATAGCATATTCAGCTTCCCCTATGTATTTTTAAAATTTAGTTTATAAACTAAAGCTCATTCTCTCGATGAATTCTCATCTCCCTCCATTTTGGTGTTGACTCTTTTTGTATTCATTCTTTTGGCTACCCTTTAAACTTCCTTAGGCACAACTTTCTTCCATTTCATACTCTATAATTTACATTTGTTTATATTTATTATTGCAATAGAAGAGACCAATAATTAATTTATTTCATTGAAGTTTATTTTAGAATCAAACTAGAGGGAGAATTTATGCTTGACTAAATACAAATTGTTAATCATTCATTTTATCTTGCATGGTCTTTGTTGTGCGTCCATCTATCCCCTCCCAAATTTGCACTTTAATATTTCTTGTCAACTTCTCCTCATTTCCTTATTTTATTATTTTTTTAAATTTTAGATATTCATTTACAATATGAATTATCTATTCATTAATCCTCAAGCTGTATGCTCACGAAACTAAAATTAAAATTCCAATTCAGAAATGAAAGTTAAAAACCATGAATTCAAACCGAAATCTCCTTTTGGTAAATGTTGATTTCCTTTTTCCTAGGATTCTCAAGCATCAAATACTAAACATCAAAATGTTTATTATGCACATGATACATTGGATTTTTGGCTAAATATATGGCACTTTGAGTGTCACATCCAATCCTCACTATCCTACAATCAAAACCAATGACATTACCAAGTATTTGTAACCAAACCACCTCCTTAGAAGCAAGTGTAGTTGCCATATATTTTTCTTAAGTGGTGGATAATGCAACTGTAAGCTACCTTATCCAACTCACTACACCTCCAAACAAAGTAAAAACATAGCTACTAGTGGACATTCAACTATCCAAGTCACCTGCCCAGTCTACATCAACAAAAACCTATATGTCCAATGACTTATCCACATCATTAGTACCATGATAAACTAAACAATAATTTGAAGTACCACAGAAATATCTAAACACCCTCTCAACAAAAGACCAATGCTCTCTGCCAGGGTTAGACATAAGCCTGCTCAAAACTCCCACCACTTGGGCTATATTTTGTCTAATGAAAACCATTGCATACATCAAAAGCTACCAATGACATTAGCATAAGGAACATTAGACATTTTCAAAATCATCACCAGAATTAGGACACATGTCTAAACTCAACTTAGTACCAACCGAAAATTGAATATTTACTAGTTTACAATCATGCATATTAAACCTTGCAAAATGGTATCAACATAGTTACTTTGACTTAACCAAAGCTTTTTGTGAACCCAATCTCTACTGATCTCCATCCCAAGAATATATTTTGTAGCCCCCAATTCCTTCATACTAAATGTTCCAAAAATCTAATTCTTAAGCTCTTTAATAATCATCTTGTTGTTATCCATAAACAACTTGTCATCAACATATAAGATAATGATTATAATTTGATCATCAATACCCTTAATATAAACACAATGATCCTCTTGACTTCTAAAAAAACCCAACTTTAATGCAAAGGAATAAAAAATTTGGTACCACATCTTGAGTGTCTATTTCAAACCATATAAATATCTCTTTAACCTGTAAACCAAGTGTTCTTTTCCTTTCACAATAAAACCTTCAGGTTGTTGCATATAGATCTCTTCCTCAAGATCCCCATGCAAGAAGGTAGTTTTAACATCCATTTTCTCTATTTCAAAATCATAAGCAACATCAATAGATAATATGAGTCTAATAGAAGTTAACTTAGCAATATGAGAGAAAATTTCACCGAAATCAACTCCCTCTCTCTTGGAGTAGCCCTTGGCCACCAATCTAGCCTTGTATTGCTCTAACTGACCATCTGCTCCAAATTTCATTTTAAAGACCTACTTGCATCTAATGGGCTTCATTCCTTTGAGAAAACTCACAAGATCTCAGGTCTCATAACTATTCAAAGCCATCATCTCCTCCTACATGGCCTACATCCAAGACTCACTTTATTCTCAAGAAAGAGCCTCCCTATAGGATCTAGGTTGATCATCAGTACTCAACAAAGAAAAGACACAACAAAAATTGGATGGACTATACTTATCGACTGGATATCGTTGCCTTGTGGATCTTCTCAAGGTAGGAGTAAGGGGTTCTTACTATTCATCTTCTTCTAAATGCTCATCCTACACATCATTTATTCTTTTTGAACCCTCTTCTTCTTCTCCATCATCAAATCCATCTAGTGTTCTTCCACATGTTCATCTTCTTTCTTTTCAATCTTTGTCTCAAAATGCACTATTTTTATCTTATCTTTCTCATTTGGTTGTTCTTCACTTGAGTAAGCTCTAAACTCCCTAAAAATCAAATCACTAGAGAAACCCATTTTACAAGTTAGTGGATTCCAAAGCTTATAATCATTGTTAAAACTTGGGGAGAATCCTCACAGCCAAAGACCCTTAAATGTGAAATAGAAGAATTTCTACCTATCCATACTTCATAAAGAGTTTTATCACTAAGAGTTGAAGAAGGAGATATATTAACCAAATAACATGTAGTACTTATAGCTTCTACCCAAAAGTATCTATCAAGCTTAGCACCACTCAACATGCTCATTGGTCTTTCCATCAAGGTTCAGTTCATTCCTTCTACTACCCCATTTTTTTGAGGTGTATAAGGTGTTGTATTTTATCGAATAATACCTACATGCTTACAAAACTCATCAAATTCCCTAGAACAATATTCACCCCCATTGTTAGATCTCAACACCCTTATCTTATAATCCATTTTCTTCTCAACTAAGGCTTTAAATTCCTTAAACTTAGTGAAAACCTCATATTTTGCATGCATACAATAAATCCAAGTGTATCTTGACACATCATCAATAAAGTAACATAATAACAAGATTTTCCAAAAGATTCAACATCCATTGGTTCAAACACATCTGAATGAATGATGTCTAAAAATGTCTTAGCTTCATTAGTCCCATTAGATCTATTCTTTTTACCAAACACACAATGCTCATAAAATTCATTTTTACCAAAATAAAAATTAGAAATACTATCAACCAATTTTTTATTCAAAATGGTTTGAAGAATTTTTTCACTTATGTGACCCAATCTATGGTGCCACAATATACTTTCATTTTTAGTGTGCATTACATTGGAAAAATTATAAAGAGTAGATTCATTAAGCCTAAATAAAATCCCAATCTAAGATCCTTTAGCTATCACCAAACTCCCTCTTACCAACCTGTAACCAGACTTGGAAAATGTCACATGCATTCCAGAATCATTCAACTTGGATACTAAAAGTAAATTTATCGAAAGTCCTGGAATATGTAAAATATGATAAAGGGTTTTAACGCTTCCATCACTAAAACACAACTTTACCTTTCCCTTACCAATAATCTTCTTTGGGTTTTTATCACCAAGGGAAACCTCTCCCCCATCATAAGATGAATATGAAGTAAACCACTCCTTGTGAGTAGTGATATGGTAGGAGCAACCTAAATCAATAAGCTAAGCATAATCACTCATAGTTTTAGCATAAATAGAAAATAATATTAATCACCATCTTTAGAGGACATTTTCATGGAAGTATTTGAATTTTTTTTCTTGTTCCTACACTCCTTCACATGCCCTCTCTTACCATAATTCCAATACTTTACTTTCATCTTCCAAGGGGTTTTAGAACATCCTTTAGACTTGTCTCTCTTCTTGTCCCCTTTAGGCCCTCATTTTCTTTGGACCTTCCTTGCACATGCAAGGCATCTTGGGAGCCTTCATTCATGGAATTTCTCCTCATCTCTTCCAAAAGAAGTATTGCAATGAGACTATCCATATTTAGTTTTGTACCACCACCACTCATGACAACAATTATATTTTCCCAAAATTTAGGTAAAGAATAAAGAACAAAATACATTTATATTCCTCTTCTATCTTAGCATATACTGATGCAAGTTGAATTATAATCATATTAAAAGTATTTGAATTTTCTACAATAGAATTACATCCTTGATTTTCAAACAATACAAAAATATTTTGAGATATGTAAGTTATTAGTTAAACTTTTAGTTTGATATATATCACCTATTCTCTTCCACAAATTACATATAGTAGATTCTTTGAAAGAATTCAAGAGGAAAAAATATCTAAGACACAATTGAATGGCTCCCCATGCCTTGTCCATTTTATTCCAATCTTCATCATATGTTGATTCTAGTTTATTTTTATTTGAAATTTCCAACCACTAATCTCTCTCTTCAAGAAGATCCTCCATCTTCAACATCCACATCTTGTAGCTAGTGTAATTGAACTTCTCAATATCTATACGAGAGGTAGAAGCCATGGTTTACAATATTCTTCATAAATATTAAAAACCATAGTGCACAAGCTCCTAGTGCAACCAAAAAACCTTCAACACTCATAAAGAAAGGTGTCCCTCTCCTAACATAACCATTAGCTTTGATACCAAATGTTAAAATTCAAGGTATAAATTCCAAAAATATGAAATTATTAAAGTGATTTGAAATCTACAATTATGTTTACAAGATTACCATAAAATGATTAAGTGATTGATAGTTGCAACAATGAAAGAAAAAACTGCAATACCACAAGTCATCAACACAAGTGACACAAGATATACATGGAGAAACCATTGCGAGAAAAAACTCCACACACAAAGAGATCCAATATTTGTATTAATCCTCAAGGAAGTACATCAATACAACAATCCTCTCTATAATCTGGTAGCACTTCATTTCTCTGACAACCTACAAATAACTCATACTAAACTAGCATCTCAAGGCTCTAATATATAGAAGTTTGTGGGATAGTCGAATACCATAAATGGTATCCGCAAAACAACAAGAAAAAACACTTGGAAAAACCAATGCCCTGCTTAGTGGATAACCCATAAATATTGAATAAAATATTAAAGTATCACATGTCCTTCACATGGGTGCCTAACCCACAACCAATAGGAATTGGTCAAACTTGAGTGCTTAATAAGTCTCTAATGGCTCGATGGCTACATGCATGAACATGCACCAACATGCAAACTTGGGCACCCAACCATGTAAGAGCATGTGAAACATGCAAATAACATGTAAGGACATACACACTAAAGTGGTACCTACCCACAAAGTTGGACGCCTAGGAGGAACATGCCTCTAAAGTGCTTTGTAACTACCATTGTAATGGGTCCACCTCTTTGAATGCAATTAAAATTTGTCAAAGGAAAATGAATAATAAGTAATTTGTCCCTCATGTCCCTTAGAAAAGTTTTCAAAGAATGTGGAGACACATAAATAAACTTAGGATAGAAATCTTAATGCCATCTATGCTAACAATTAATTGAGAAGAATATAAATAAGGATGGGAAGAAGGGACCATGATCTAAGAATTTAGGTGAGAAATAGGGCTTGAATAAGAATAAATAAATTAAATAATTACAACAATTATTTAATTTAGGAGAGGGGAAATGAATAATTAAATAAATAAAAATCATTGATTAATTGTAAAAGAAAAGAGGAATAGGGTATGTGCAGGATCATCATGGAAAAAATAGGCCCTTAAGTGGTAAAATTTTTAGAAAAATCAAAGTTAGGCAACTTGACGTAAAAATTTGAATAAGTTATCTATATTATTTCAAAAATATGTAAGAATAGAATATGTAGAAAATTGAATGTAGTTTCTAAACTACTAGGTTTTCTAAAAAATCTATTTGGTGAAAGTTTGAAATTTCAATCTGTTGGTACTTAAATTTTAGGGAAAAAATAAGAAGTGTCTATCGACAACCCTAACCACAATAAAATGATAATATTTTTTATAAGATTTTAGATATAAGTAGAGGACTCATGCCCCGATGTGATGCATATTTTTTTGTAATTTTTTCCAAGTAAATAATTAATTATGAATTTTTATTACAATTTTTAAAAATATAAAAAACTTCATTATGTCGACCACCTTAACTTGGTCAAAACTTCATGAAATTCATTTTATATTTTTTAATCCTATATTATCTCGAGCATAGAATCTGCATATGTTTGGATTCAAAATGTGATACCGTTTGAAAGCTATAGATGTTTTCAATCAACCTATCAGGGACTTTAGTCATAATTTGAATAGAAAATGAATAATAATTACTTATTAAATTCAAAGTAAAGCATAATTTATATTGGTGGAAAGTTGAGAATCTCCTTTAAAAACCCTTTTCGTTTCATCAATTTTGGGTGAAAAAATAGTTGTCAGCCACATACCTATCATATTGCCACTTTTTGGCCCATCATGATCCTGCACATACCCAATATGGGATATTAAATAATTGAAAACAATTATTTAATCATAGATGGAGGGAAATGGTAAATAATTAAATAATTAGAAACAATTGTTTAATAATTGAAGAGGGAAATGATAAATAATTAAATAAATAAGAATTTATTTAATTATAGAAGAAAAGGGAAAAAATGAATGATTAAATAATTAAAAATAACAATTTAATTATAGAATAAATAAGGAAAAATGAATAATTAAATAAATACAAATTTATTTAATTATAGGAGAAAGGAGGGAAATTAGTGAAGTAATTAAATAAATAAGATTTATTTGATTAATAAAAAAGAAGAAAAAAAGATAAAATCAATTAATTAAATAATTCAAAATTATTTAATTAATAGTTTAGAATATGATATTAGGAAATAATTAAATAATTAAAAGTATTTAATTATGTAGAAAAAAACTCAAAATAGTGAGAAAATGTTACTTGCAAGTTCGAGACATTTTTCAATGTCTACATTTTACCCCTCTTTGATACAATGTGATTTTGAATGTTGTGTCAAAGAATAATAAGGAAAATTCAGCCTAAGACCTACCCTAGTATGACTTGGTTAAAGTAGGATAGAAAATGCCCCCTCTGGAAAATTGACAAATTTTAAAAAAATTATGAAAAAATTGGCAAATTTATCGACAAGTCAATTTGATAGGCGCGAATGCAATGACATCGGAAAGCTAGGCTTATAGGTCAGCATAGGGCTTGATAAGCATTTAAAGGTGAAATTTGATGTGACCAATTATGAAGCAGAGGGACCTCTTAGGTCAAAAAGGTTATAAATAGGCTTAGACGGTCCAAAATAGGTCATTTGTGCACATTGAGTTTAGAATTCTAGGAGCTTTGGAGTGAGATTTTGAGTTGAAGTGATAGAGCTATGTTGCTTGTACTAGTCACAGTGCACTGAGGATACTGGGTATGATCATTCAGGTGGACAGAGGGTTCAAGCATGACGGTATGTGATCTCTCCTTACTTCATGATTTTGTCATTTTTTTCTAGATTTAGGGGGTCAAAGAAGACCAAATAGATGTGGTGTTGTTTTTGCACTGCATGTCTCTATACATTTTCCACATGTGTAGGCTTGTGAACCACATGTGTGATGTGCGACACAAGTGTAGAAAAGACACAATACTTATGCTGCTCACAACTATCAAGTGCACTACATGTGTAATGTTGCATCACAAATGTAGGTTAAAATGGCGCATGTGATTTCCTACAACACAACTGTTAGATGGTGCAACACATTTTCTTTAGTGCAACACATATAAATGATAGAGTGACACATGTGCAAAATCGACTCGCAATTGCATAATGCATCACATAGGTGTGACACATTTGAAAGATTGTACAATGCATTTGAATGATGACCATATTTACTTAGTTTTTGGAAAATTTTAATATGCAATAGGTTGAATAGGTTAATTGAGGCATTGTGATTAACATGAAGTAATTTTTATGAGTGTAGGTTAGACTTTCATTGATTTACACACAAGAGAGCAGACCATCATCATTCAGATTGTGAAAAAATATGAATGAGGAGGAGAGAGATGTTCCACATGCCTTAGGATCATACCATGTGATATTTATGCTTGTGATTCAGGCTAACAAGGGACTATTGACAACACTTGTAGAGAGGTGGAACTCAAAGATGAGCTTGTTTCACCTACTGACTAGAGGGGTGAATGTCACTCTTAAGGGTGTATGGAGGATACTGAGGCTTCCTATTCATGGTGAGTGGGTTATTTATGATCCCGATCATGGGTTAGAGACTGTTCAATGATGCTTTGATACTCAGGATGTAACCTTGTTGGGTGTTGAGGAGTATGAGATCTGATGGGACACGCTCGTGGATAGATATAATAGGTTGATTATGGCGATATGCAATGCGATTGGATGCTTGGTGGTTCTAGATTGATGAGGTCATGGATTCCTAGTAGGATAGGGTGATATGCTCATGGGGATGATGAAGGATGTGATAGTGTACACCTGGGGACCTTGTATGCTTGTGATAGTATATTTTCAGCTATATGATGTCATGTATAAAGATGCATAGTCTATTAGATGTGGGACAGTTCTACTAATGGTATGGGAATGGGAGCATATAGTTGTCTTTAGATCACCAATACATAGATACTTGCCACCTGGGTTGTCATATGTGTATATCTATGGAGGAACATTCACACAAACTTGGGTTGATGAGGTAGGATACTGGAGGCATGGTATTGATATTTTGGATGCATTTACATAGAGGCCATATAGGGATTTACCTACTTAGGAGGATGATGCCAAGCATCTGCCATATTGTTGGCATACTAGATACCTGATTGGTCAAACTATTCAAACACAACATATCATGAGAGGCATCTACTAGATCAGGTTCTCCAACAGTTCAGAGAGAGATAGGGTGTGCCAATGGGTATAACAAAGTATGCATGATCAACTCAAGAGGTTGTTTTGGTTCCCAAATATGTAGATTTATAAACTCTAAAAGTATGCGAAGCTTTTCCTTAAAGTTTAACAAGGATCTGGCCAATGAACGAAATAAACCAAGTTGGATGGAATTCCCTGCTCTTTAGGCTTTGCTATTCCTAGTAAAGTTTACCTTGATCACCAATGAAAATACACTCTTCACAATTAAATGGTGATATCTAAGTAGATTAAAACCTTTGAAGGATTTATGTGATCAATTTTTTCAATTGAATCATCCTCAATTATTTTAATTAGATCATCCTCATGTGATCACAACTTCTTCAATTAAATGATTTTTCCCAATCTATTTCAATGTGGCACGAGGGCTTTGAAATAAATGATTTAAATGTAAAACTAACTTCTACTCCTACTCCTGCAGAAAATTAAATGTATGAATGATGTTTTGTGAGATATTATTTTTAGAAATATATATGATTAGTGCCTTGTTCTTATTGGGCAATGGATTCAAGATGTGAATGATATGTGTCTTCCTTCTGGTTGAAATTCAAATTGTTTGGCACTTCATATGTTTATAACTTGCTTAAACGTGCAATATTATAGTTACCAGGCTCTTCTTATTGATCCCAAAGATTCTCCCTAGGTTACCGTGAGTTACTTGAAAGAATTTAATCCTTAGTTGAAGGAACCAATTAAATTAACCACACAAAGACATCAAATGTGTTTTGATAAATCAAGTACAACCTTGATATATTAATTTAAATAATAAGGAAAGATCAAACTGGAGATAGAAAGATAACATTCATCAATTTACTTCAACAAAAAATTAAAACTAGAATTCGACCATCAATTATATCTTCTTTTCGATTAATTTTCTTCAAAAGATATTACAATATGTATCAAAAATCTCTTCTTTTCAAAAATGATATTATATTGCTACCTCCATTCAAAATTTGGCCTTGGTTTCCCTTTTATAGATAAGCAAGGGGAGCGACAAGCTTTAGGCCATTACAAAGCAACTTTTGGACCACCCACCCCTTGGTGTAAACTAAAAGTATTAGTTTTGTTTAAGCATGATTACAAAGGAATAATTAAAGAGAGATAAGATAAACAATATTTGAATGTCTATGGTACTTGCAATACATCCAAAATCCATTAATCATCGTAAGGTACCTGTAGACACTAAAATTTGTACTAGGCTTGCAACTCCTAAATTCTCCATCATTTCCACTTTCATCTTTGATAATTGAATAATTTTAATTATTTAATTTATTTATTTCTCTTTATTCCTCCTTGATTAATTAAATAAATTTTATTTATTTAATTATGTCACTAATTAAGTCTCTTTCTTTCTAAAATTAAATAAATTCTTATTTATTTAATTTCTATATCACCTTCCACTATAATTAAATAATTATTTTAAATTACATAATTATTCATTAGCCTCTTCTGTCATAAATTAAATAAATTTAATTTAATTAATTTGGTCCACTCTCTTGAATTTTGAATTATATTATCACTTAATTCAAAAGGGTCCTTTTGTCACATTCCTCTATAATTAAATAATTATTTTTAACTATTTAATTGTTTATTGGCCACCTAAATTATATATATATATATATATATATATATATATATATATATATATATATATATATATATATATATATATATATATAATTTCCTCTCACCTCTTTATCTGTGTCGATCCTTATTTATTCCTGTCTCAATTAACCTCCACCCTTGATTAAATTATTTATAATTTAATCTTGACCATTAATCCTTATCATTTACCCTAACCCTAGTCCATGCTACATCTTTCATTCTTGGCCATTGATTATTGAATTTTAATCTTATCCCTTCATTCAAAATTTGGTTTTCCTATAAAAGACCTTGTCATTGCCATTTTGTCACCTACCTACACAAGCTTATGTGATCTTATGCTATCTTGCTATCAAGTCTATCAAAATCAAGTCAAGTACATCCATAGTCAATTAAAATCTTCAATACTTTTCTTTGTCATTGTCATTAGGCCTATTTGCATACTCAAAAAAGTGAGGGAAATTATTCATATTCAAGCAAAATGGAGAAGTGCAATGAAGGTGAATCAATGGTGGTATGATGACTATTTGGTAATATTGCTTTATGTTTTATGTCTTTATGCTTATTTTTGATTCATTGTTTATTAAGGTTTGATTTATATGCATTGCTACCTAACTTTGATAATTTTAGCCCTGATTACATTGGTGAACCTGACGTGAAAGGACAAATTTGTAGAATTCGTATGAAAATTCCAGTTTTGCCAGTCGTAGGTATAAATCAATGCAATCACTAGCTAAAATGACACAATTTCTATTTTATAGAGTGTCACAACTATGACACCAAATGACACAACTAATTCAGACTAAGGAACATCTTGATTTTATTTCATCTTTTAGTTTTTCTCGCAAATTTTGGTCACCTAGTTTTTAATTTCCTTAGATTAACCCTAGTTGCATATCATATTAGTCTCTAGTTGTTCAGATTTTGATGTTTTTTTTTGTTATTTTGCAGATCTAGGTTAAAATGATGCAATTGACTGTCTTTCACCATAACTACCAGGGGATTAACCACATTTGTTGTCGACAATAACTGTAATCAATTTTTTGAGCTGTAATCGACATCTTGAACGACACAATCACAATTCTTGTGATGCATTTGGTTTTGGTTTTGAGACACAACTATTATTTCTATGCCACAATTGCTTATTACTTTAAGATTTAGGTTTTCAGTCAAATTTTTTAGATTAGGTCTCTTGCATTTGATAACCTAGGGGTTTTTTTTATTGACATTAGATTTCCAATGTGTGGCATAGGTGGAAAGGAGGCATTTCACTTGGTATTTCTAATCTATCTTATCTTCTTTTCATACTCACTCATTGGGATTAAAATTAACCTTGCATCTACACTTTATTAGGCTTAAAATTTACAATAATTTGCATCTTTTCACTCATTGGTTAAAAGTAACTTGCATATTCACTCATTGGTCTAAAATTAACCTTGCATCAAGTATCTTTTTCACATATTACTTTGAGGGTTAAAAAGAACAAGTGTCTTCATTACCTTGTGATTTGCATCTTGCCTTTAGGTGTGTATGCTCTTCTCTCACACCACTTAGTGATCTTGAGAATCAAAAGAATATTTTGGCATTTGTATAATCACCCACACATTTGGAAATTGGATTTAAAATGAACATCATGTATGAGTGTGAGAAAAAGGTGTTGTGTATGCTCTCTCCTCATGCTTTGTGTGATCTTGGAGATAAAAAAAAACATACTTGTCTTGCTTTTGTTACCCTTAGGGGTCCTACCTCGAAAGACAGAATGACCCAAGTGATACTTTGTTTTGGTCCACTATATAAATATTTGTGATTGTTGGAAAGTCTTCAATCACATGGTGGGGATGTCCTATACAAATGAGTGTCACCATCAATATCTATGAGATATGTCAAAATCCTTTATAACAAATGGATTGGGAGGCCTATTTATAGAGCTAACCTCGCCTCACATATAGGCACTAGTATTACCCCGAAATAAATATTAAGAACCACTTGCTTTAGAGGAAAAAAACCCTTTTACTTGCTAGCACAGGAGCAGTCATTCTGAAGCCACTCTACATTCCACCATTCATTGTGGAGAAAAAAATTTACTTGGTTGACAAGATCTTAGGATCTTCAAGGGTAAGAGATTTTGGTGTGCCCATGCCATGTAAGGGGGAGCCAGTGTCACCAAGATCTCTAATTGTTCTCTTTGTTTAGGTGTTTTGAGCAATCCAAGTAGGGACTCAACAAGTAGTATCCTTTCTAGCCTAGATTGTGAAGTGTCTATGAGTGTATTATTACATTACACATTACACATTTACACAGTCATACTAGACCAAAACAAGTGTCTTCAGACTATTTGTTGGGTTTTCCAAAATCAAACTTCACAAAATCACCTCAAAATTGGTCCAAATTTAGTCAAAACCAAGCAAGATACACTGTGAACCACAATTGACTATCATTCACTACAACTACCATTTCTAGGATGATGAAAATGATTGTCATTGACCACAACTGAGACCTAAAATAATGCAATTTTCTATCATTGAAAGTTTTAGTGGAAACTGAGATGAAGCCATTCTCTGATCAATCCTAAGCATTACCTCGTCCTTTGATCATAGACTTACAAATTTACAGAATTATCATTCATCATCCATCCTTCTATCCATCATTGCATACCTTGCATTGACCATAGGAAAAACAATAGGGAATCCTTTATCTTGCATTCACCTTGTTGTAGAACTTAGCTTTAGAAACTTATCAGACTTGAGACTAGTCCATAGTGACCAAATCAAATTTGTCTTGACTTCAAAATATTTTTCATTACCTTAGTCCTTTGTCATTTAGGTTGGATCCTCATCTCACAAGGCTAGTTTGAGACCACCTTTGTCAAACCTTTTCATTTAGTCATTACCATCATTGAAGTCTTAATAAATTGGATTTTTAACCTTGTCTATCTTAGTTCTATTGAACAACCTTACTTTGGGTTTTCCATAAGGTGCTTAATAGTCATACCTTAGTCATCATCCTAGGTCATATTACCATTTTACCCATCATTCTTCCACACTTACATTCCATTTGGGATACCTTAGAAATTTCTCAATAATTTGGTCTCATTGTGGAACTCTTAACATTTTACTATTGTCACTTTGGTTCCTTGTCTTGACATCATCCTTAGACATCATTTATACCTTGAAAAATCCAAAAAACTAGTCATTTTGCATAGACATTACCATAGCTTGGACTTGATTGTGACACCATCCTTTTGATATTTCAACATCTTGTCACTTTGATTCCATAACTTGGTATCATCCTTAGGCATATCCTATACTTGAAAAATCCAAAAACATAGTTTCATAACCTTGGTCTTAGACATACCTTGGTCATACCTACACATAATCCTTGCATAGTCACCTTAGACACCATACCATATCACCTTCACATTCATTCCCCTTTTGCAAGTCTTATATGGTCAAAAAAAAGTTGCAAAGGAAATCAAAAGAAATAGACTTTCCACAAGATGATGAGTTTTTCAACCCTTTTGGCATGCCTTCCCAAGGGGAGCCTATACCACCAAATTCATTCCCTAATCCATTCAAAAAATTTATCCTTAGATACCAACAAGGAATTGTCACCATAGAATAAATAGAGGTCGTCACGTAAGATCTTGAAGTAGCCTCTTTTGTGGATGAAATTGTGGCATTAGACCCCCAATGTTTCCTAGATACCCTTTTGTCAAAAAGAGATACATCACCTCTTGGCTTTGATTTCAATACCCTCCAAGCAATTCCTACACCAATTAAACAAAACCAAGGACACAATATACCTACTTCTAGTGGCTCTATCCAACAATTTAATACATCTATGCTATTAGGAGGAAGTACACAAAATACAACAATAATCCATACTTCACCACTTGGTAGCCAAAACTTGACACAAGGCATGATACAAGGCATAACACAGGGCATGACACAAGGAACCATGTTAAACATGAAAAAATATATGACACAACCCTTTGGTGCCTCGTCCAACCCATTTTCTACATTAAAAGCCATGGGGGAATCATCCTTTAATCCATTTGGCACAAGCATTTCAACCAAGAGACCAAATATTGTTATCAACAAGACTCCCAAAATGAATGCTATACCAAACATGGGGGCCTCTCAACATACCATTGTGTCACAACAAGGGCCTTCTCCTCATACACATGTGAAAAATAATACCCAAGGCTCCATTCTGCAAAATATACAATATGGCAACCAAGGCTTCTTTACACCTCATGGTAACCAAGAACCTCTCCCACAATACAACAACCAGAATCCACATGGTTATACTTTTACAAGATCATGGCATACCCAATCCAATCCTCTCCATAACACTCAAATTCCCACCTATAACCAAAACACTTCAAACCAGATACCACCTTACATCTCCTACATACAAAACCAAAACCCATCACATACACATGTACCAAACCAAAATCCATCCCATAACTTTTGAGTCCAAAATACCAACATGAGCTCTCAAAATACACAAGACCCATCATTGACTCATGTAGATGGGTATGTGTAGGATCATGATGGGCCAAAAAGTGGCAATATGATGGGTATTTGTAGGGTATGTGGCTGATAACTTTTTTTTAACCCAAAATTGATGAAACGAAAAGGGTTTTTAAAGGAGATTCTTAGCTTTCCACCAATATAAATTATTCTTTACTTTGAATTTAATAAATAATTATTATTCATTTTCTATTTGAATTACGATTAAAGTCCTAATTGATAGGCTGATTGAAAAACATCTATAGCTTTCAAACGGTATCAAATTTTTTGAATCCAAAACATGGGTCACATTCTATGCTTGACATACTATAGGATTAAAAAAAGAAAAAATAAATTTCATGAAGTTTTGACCAAGTTAAGGTGGTCAGACATACGATTTTTTATATTTTTTAAAAGTTGTAATAAAAAAATCATAATTAATTATTTAGTTGGAAAATATTACAAAAAAATATGCATCACATCCAGACATGAGTCTTCCACTTATATCTAAAATCTTATTAAAAAATATTATCATTTTATTGTGGTCAGATAGAGACTTCTTATTTTTTTCCCTGAAATTTAAGTACTACTGCATTGAAATTTCAAATTTTCACCAAATAGATTTTTTTTTTTTAAATAAACCTAGTAGTTTAGAAACTACATTCATTTTTCTACAAATTATATTCTTACATATTTTTGAAATAATATAGATAACTTATTCAAATTTTTATGTCAAGTTTCCTAACTCTGATTTTTCTAAATTTTTTGCCACATAAGGGCCTGTTTTTTCCATGATGATCTTGCACATACCCAGATGTCATAGCCACTAAAATTATTTCCTTACAAAAAAAATGGAAAGCATGCAAGTTTCCAAAAACAAGGCTTACTCCACGAAAGACTTTTGTCCCTATCCATTTGACAACTATACATGCCACCCTTCCCACATGGGTATACCACACCTAACTTTCCTAAGTATAAGGGGAAGGGAAATCCTATTGAACACGTAAGAGAATTTTCCACGGCTTGTATAGAAATTGCATACGAACCAATATATTTAATGATACTTTTCCCATGAAGTCATATAGGAATAACTATTGAGTCGTTTTCACATCTACCAACTAGCATAAGAACATGGGGAGAACTAGCAGACAAGTTTGTGGAACACTTTTCATTCAACATTGACAATGAAATAACCATTTCCACCCTATGTTATAACACACAAGAAGGTGGTGAAAAATTGGTTACCTTATTCCAACGATGGAGGGGTTTGGCTAGTAGATGTCCTGTTGAAATACCTGAGAAACAAAAATTTGTCATGTTCATTGAGAACCTCAACTCAAACTTGAAACATGATTTACAAGTTCAATATTGTACTTCATTTTCTGACCTAGTGGATGAAGGAATTATCCTTGAGAAGGCCCTCATAGACAAAGATGAAATTAAGACTACCAACAAAAACACAAACACCCAAAACACCTCAAATGAAAAAATAAAATATTTGGATTGAAACAAAAACGTGACTAATGATGGAGTCATTGATTCCAAGACTATACATATAGGTCTTGCATTACACTTAGAGGACTTAATATGCCTGATAATGCACCAAGAACTATCGAAAAAACTACAAATGTTGTCCAAAAAACACAACCAAGAACCCAAAGGAAGTTTCCAACAAAAATTCAATACACTCCTTTAGGGGAGCCAATTGAATCAATCTTTAAACAAATCTTGCAACACAATGGCATACAACTTCCTAAAACAAAATAGTATAATCCAAGACAATTCAAACCATATTGGTGGGATGATAACACCTTTTGCAACTACAATTGAACCAAAGGACATAAATTGTCACAATATTGAAAATTGAAGAACATCATACAAGACCTTATGGAAAATGGTACTATTGAAGTCAATGAACAACAACAACAATCATCCAATAGTGACCATAAATTCTTCATAGACCCTCTACATGACCATGGAAAAGGAAAGGCCTCCGGTTCAGATAACAAGACCAATAATAATTCCACCAATTACACAAATGCCAAATTTGACTATACCACTATAGTGAACCATATCCATGTTGTTGATGACCATGTTAATACCATTACTATTAAGAAAATACCAGAATGTATTGTCAACAGCCATCACATCAAGGTGACTATTCAAGGTCCTCCAAAACAACAGCCACCAAAATCCCAATAAAACTTCCTTGACCAATTGGGGAAGACCCCACTCACATCTCTATCTTGGAGTTATTACATAAATCACCTGATCATTGAGCCATTCTTGGCAAAGGCTTACAAGACACAACCTTACCTACTAACCTTGATGTTAACCATTTCTAGGAGATGGTAGGCTACTTGACCAACTCCCATCATGCCACCTTTTTTCAAACAAGACTATTCAACTAAAAAGATAAACCATATTGACCCTTTACACCTTGAAGTCCTCATCCAAAAACAAAAAGTCATAGGAGTCTTGGTAGATGGTGGTGCTGGGTTAAAAATTTGTAAGTTAAAATTGGTTAAGATATTGGGTTTTTCGAAATCATGTGTAGACACCACTAAAAGTATTGTTATCAAGGCATATGATGATGAAGAATTATCCTCTAAAGGAGTCATTACACTTCCTATTAGAGTTGGACCCATAGTCATGGACACCACTTTTCAAGTCTTGGACCTTGACCTTCGATACAAACTTCTCCTAGGTTGACCATGGATTCACACCATGAAAGTCATACCATCCACATACCACCAATGAGTTAAATTTCCATACAATGGAACTAAAATCACAATAGTCGGTGGTCCTGATACATTCCAATATTGTACCAATCTACATGGAACACCCCAACAATAAGTGGCCATCAATCAAGAGGCTTCATCATCCACTTCATCAAACTACATTGACCCTTCCACTCTATCTAAAGCATCCAATTCCAAATCTCCACCTTTTGATCCCAAGATTGAGGTCTGAGACAAAGGACATGGTGAGTATCACATGAAACTGTCCTATTATATCAACAAATTGACAACTCCTAAATCATATGGAAAATCAACAACAGATAAAAGACAACCCAAGGTCACCATTCACTTGCCTCCCATAACTACTTTTAAAAAATGGGGGGAGTTAAGCAAAGAAGCAATCAACGAAGAATATGTGACCTCTTGGATTTACAAAGAAGATAATGAAGGAGCCCCTTCACTTGCGCAAATACCTATAGAAAAGTATGGAAAAGCTTTCAAGATCATGAAAGATAAAGTCTATGATGGACATAATGGACTTGGAGTGAATAAAAATGGGATTACCAAACCTTTATATGTGTCTAAATGACAGAAAGGTCTAGGCCTTGGGTTTAAACTGATTAAGATTGGTATTCCCAATACCACAATACCTTTAGGTGAGGAAGTGAATTCTTCTAAGGTTATCAAGACATCTGCAATACATGACACCTATGAACGATCTAACACATATGAAAATCATTACATTGAAACCGATTCCAATGAATACGAATGGGACTCCTGTACAACTAGTGAATATGAAATAGATAGATTCTTCATTGACCTTGACCTATCTAATACTATGATCTGAGACACTGACAATATCTTTGTCTTTACCATATTTTTCTTGAACTTTGAAAATACTTATTATTGCATGCCCTTAGTCTATCCTTAACTCATCGACCTGGACCAATAAGGACCTCCCATCTTGGACATATTTGAGGATGATGAAGCTATCGCTAAGTTCTTGGGACTGCGTAAAGGAATCCCTAGTGTTGATCATAAGGCTAGATTTATCATTGAATTGGATCATATGGCATACTTTGGGGAGTCCATCCACCCCTCTAGTCACAAAAGTAAAAATAATAAAGAAAAAAATGAAAAAAATAGTGAGTCTCTAGGTGAAAATCGAAGGGCACCTTTAGACTATGAAAAGGTAAAAAGAAAGGACATATTCAAGAGTGAAAAACTCCT
>VDFB02281492.1:779252345-779453589 GCA_007258455.2 Sequoia sempervirens
AATGGTGTAAAGTGATTTTTGTCTCCAACTAATGAAAGTTGGCTATGAAATATGTTGGTGTTATTAATAAACCAAGTTGGTCTCACCAATTACCTATGAATTTTCCTAATTCAATAGTTATAATTAGGAGGGATTGGCCAACTTAATAGGTGAAATTTTGGAAGACTTTCCCTCTACACTTTGTGTTCTACAAGACTTGGGAGGCTGATCCCAAACAATATTTTCAACACCTCTTATGTCATTTTACTTATGAACATTGTAACAATAGATATGATCTACAAATAATTTCTTAACAATTCAAAGAACGTAAAGATTTGGTAATACCTTTACTCATTATTCATTTCAGAAGCAATAAAGCATGGTAAACTTCAACTCAACATACATTTCGACATAAAAATAAATATTCATTGATTTTAAATGTAGTGTTTGTGAATGATCATGAATATGCAATGTAAATATAGATCCTAGAATAGCACCTTAATATAGGGTGAGGATTCCAAATTAACACAAACCATGATGAACAGCATCTTAAGCCTAGCACCATAGAGCTTCTACAACACTACATTATAGTATCATACTCAAATATTCTAAACCAAAACTCATTATCATATCCTTGTATTCAAATTATATAAATCTATGATTCTGTCAAAGTGATTTAACCAATTCATTGAATAAGAACAAAGATAAAACCATACATTCATTCGAACACAATGAAGAATGTTGAAAATATCTTTGATCATTTTCATTAATAATTGATATAATGAATACACAAGGAGGGATTTTTCTTTAGAATTATGTCATTATTATATTCAAATGATAGCACTTTCATACAAAATTAGACTTGCAAGAAATCAAGACTCCAAACCTAGATATGGAATCATCATCTATTCTCTATACCGTCTATTACAAAATTTTCTTAGGAGATCAGTCAACAACCTCATCAAATGGACCCAAATTCCTTTTTATAAAAACAAGGGAGAAAAAAAATATTTGGGAAAATTGACACTTGTCATATTTTCATTTGACAATTATAATTGCATTACAAAACATCATTATATTTACAATCCGTGGGGGGAAATGTATACATGAGACAAAAACGATTTTTATTTGTCAATGAAGATATTTCTACCTTCTAAAAGGCACCATTTTCAAAGAATAACTCATTCCATGAGCATAATTTCCATTCACGTGCTTCCCAAAATTGTAGATAGAAAGCATGAAAATAAGAAAATAGAAAAGAGCAAGGAAACTTCCACGTTAGCATCATATGTCAACATTCAAACTGGGAGGAGACAATTTTATCATTACTTTATCTAAGGATTAATCTATAAATGTTCAAAGCCATGTATTGTACTCCTCCTTGATGGGCCACTTAGTATCTAGTAGTCTATACACCTTACAATTATGCACATTGTACCTGGAATCAATTAATATCTTGGCCTCTTTGAAAAACACATCCATATTTACCTCAATCTTTGTCAGATCATCAAGGGAATTATTCAAAATTATATAATCAGTGAGGTTAATAGCTTCCTTGAAATAGGGGAGAAATTTACCACCTCTTCTTTCCATGCATTAAAATTATTTTGTTCCCCCTCATCATCCAACATCTTTGGTGTTTCATACCCCTTCATTTCTATAAACATCTCTAGTTTTCTCTAGAGGTGCACACCTAGCTTTCCATGAAAGGTTGATAGTTCCCCTAACAGATCAATTTCCTTTATCAACTTTGGAATATGTGTGGGAGCATCAGGATCATCCTTCATTTTTGACACCATTTCCTAGAGAGCACCAACCCTTGAATCCATTTGCTCCAATCATTTTGGAAAGCATTGTGTACCTGAGTGTACCTTCTGTGGGCTTCATGAATAATTTTATACACATTCCAAACATTATCTAACCTATGAACAAGTTGAGAAACCTTACGTCCTAAAACATCCTCAATTATATCTACTGCAACCTTTGATGTTTCTTCCTTGGCCTTCTTTACATTTTCCTTCTCTATCTGTAGCTCTTCCTTCAAGATTTTAATTCTGAGAGATAAAGTCTCTCTATCCTATGATGACAATTCAAAAGTAGAAGTTGGAGAGGGAAAATTAATTTATGTTAGATTCACCTGGGAAACATTGGCCTTCATCTTATTATATTCATCTAGGAGCCTAATGTATTTTTCCAATAATTTATCATATCTCTCTTGAGATATTTGAGCACTATCTACACTCAACATAGTTATGTCCACTGCCAACTTGGCAACCTATGTTGGAGTGATATCAGTAGATATTTTAACCATGAAAACACCTATGACATCCTCAAATGACTTTATGAGTTATGAATTTCCCATATTTGGTGCCATTGACCAAATTTCCAAAGAATGTAACTTGGGATTGAATCCAAAGCCAAACACTTTGCTATCAAAATGCTCTTCAAAAATGGAATCCCTTGGATAATTTCTTATAGCATCTAAGGAAATTGATAAATTAAGGTCCCATCTAGGTAACAATAGAATTACACTATCTTTCACCAACATGTTGCCATCCACAAAAGTGATTGCAACAATCTCATTCATTATCTTCTCTTCTTCCTTTTTCTCAACCTCCTCTTGTAATGAGGGGTTTATTTGTGCCTTAGCACTTTCAATTATTTCCTTGATGTCCTAACTTTTGATTTGAATTCTTTGGTTTGAACAAAATAATCACCACTCATGAATTATCTACAAGATTTGACCCTTAAATCATCATCAACTTCATCATCATACTCTCATTGCACCATTCTATCATCTAGAATGAAATGATCAAAAGCATCATTTATTACAGGGGAAGGAAATATTTCCTCCACCTCCTGCTCAGTAGGAATATGCTTTACTATTTTTTTCTTACATTTCATCTCCACTTTCCTAATCTATCTCAAAATATGCAACCATGGGACCAACCACTAGTTCACTTATTTCCAATGGTTTTCCTTCAATGCCATGATCTAATGACTAAGTTTTATGACTCCTTAGTTTTTCATCATGTTGATCCATGGAAATCTTACCCTTTTCCTTAGCTTCTTTAACTTTCTCAAATAAAGTTCGATTCTGATATGCATCTAACAATTTAATAGCTTTCTCATAGGCGTCCTTAATCTTAACATATGGGCTGATATAAAAAGGATTATTTTTCAATATTTTCTCCTCAATGCCACATATCAACATCCATTCCTTCTTTCTCCCTACAACCACAACATCTGAGGGAAAATTTATTATCAAATCCTTAGTGTAGAGAAATTTATGCCAAAAACAAGACCTTCCTTTGGCCTTCCTTTCCTTTTCAACAAACCCCTTCAGGTCACAATTCCTTAACACATCCATTTTCATTTTGAGATTGCTCAAAATTGTGCAAAATTTTTCATAACCCTCCTTCGCTATAACAAAAAAATAAGAAAGGGAAAACTATGGGGATATGAGAGAACCCTTCCCAGCATCCCTAAAATTCTCCTTGTCCATGGCATCTAATCACCACATTATCTCCATGAATGCTAATTGATCAAAAACATAAATAGGAAAACAATGGGGTTGCACCTTGGATCCATAAACTTTGATTGAAGTATAATGAGAATGCAAGTACTAATCACCCCAAATATGGTCATTCTTTGTACCCTCTTTGAATTCCAATGGTCTCAAAATTTCCTTTTAAATGCTTCTCAAAATTCTATACATAGGTTTCAAACCTATAACTCTACATAACACCAAACTTGAATCCATTGTAGAATGCAGCATAATTGGATTTTGGGTAGTTTTCATCCCAAAATTATGTCCAAATTTTCATAGGTAAATCATTATCTTTCTCATCCTTCTCTTTTAACATCATGAAGTTTCTCTAGAACTTTTGTTCCATCCACAATGTCATATGTATTAGTGAAGAATAATTCCTAAAACCCAAGGGAGGTCTTACATCCCTCAATTCCACTAATTCCTTATGGATTTCCTCTGCAAGGTAAGCTAAATAGTCAAAAAAATTGTTGGAGTTTTTATTCTAAATTTTCATGGCCATAACCATCAAAGGTACATTCATCTTCATATCATATTTTCCCCCAAGGACTTGATACAAAAATATAGTTGGTATTTTTAAAATAGTCCTATAACTCATCATAGTCAAATGGTTCTATCTCCTTGGGTCTAAACCACAAATATCTTTTTTTTCTATCCATCCTTCTATTCCTTAGAAACATATGTCTTTTGTATCCATACTTATCCTTCTCATATTCCTAGTACAATGCAACAAAATTGATTGTCAGTTGAAGAAGGATTGAGATTGAATATCTCTACCATCTGACTTCTGGAAATGTCTAATAGTGGGGTTCCATTTATGATCTTGATAACCTTATATTGTTGATCATAACACCTAGCTATCTCCATTATTAGATCTACCTCCACAAATATATTTGGAACTATGAGTTTTCCAAGATCACATGTCTAGAGATGACATGTTGGACACTTTAGTAAACTTCTATTGAAAGCATATAAGAAAATATCCCATCCACTCTATGGTAGCACAACTTCTGTAATTCCCCTTGCTAAACCTTGTAGGTGATCATTCAATATACCCTCTCTTGTTTCCCTTTTTCCCACTGGATTTACACCAAGAATTTTTTCTTGTGGGCCACCCTCCATGAAACGGCTAAAATCCCTTTTAACTCATTTTTCCTTCTCTAAAGCCTCTAAGACCTATGGGTTTTTTGTTTCAACCTTAACCTTTGTCTTCCTAGGTTTAGAATTTAACTTATATTTCTCATTGACTTGACTCATCTTAAAGAGATTATCAGAGAGATATGGTTTTATCAAATTAAAACTAGGAACTAGGGTTTTTGTTTGTAGTATTCAATTAATAATTCTACAACTAAACCTACTGGTATTTTCCTCAAAATAGACTAGAGCATATAATTCACCTTTTATAATTTAGAATAGAGATTGTAAAAACCCCTAGATTAAAATTCATTTTTGTTGATACTAGTTAATTCTATCCCAATTCTATCCCTATTGGGAAATTCATACAAAAGTAGAAAAATTGACTTACTCAGGAACCCTAATTCGCAATTCGTTTCTGATATTTGAATTTTCTCATTTGAGGTCTCCTCTTCATTTTCTCCTTCAAATTCTTACAAATATGATGAAAAATGAATAATTCATCTCTTTATGATCTTCGAATACAGGCAGATACACCATTAATGGTAAGGTATGGCTTGTGCAATCGAACACGAGTTCTCTAACACTTAGCCATTCATGTTTGAATTCCCACCATTGATCAAATTATTTTAAAACATGATCAACAGTGATCCATGCTCATTGCATGTCTCCATTTTCCTTTTGGTACCCCATTGTGAATTCATGATGAAAAATTTGATGTGATGCATTGAGATGTCACCATGTGGCTACTTTAAAGCTCACCACCAACTCAATCAGTGAATCCATCACACATCGCTCATTAGTTCTAGATTGAAGAAATGAAACTATGATGTGAAGAGTCCTCACAATGGAAGGAATATTCCTGAGAATCTCCTCCATTTTCCCATCACTCATTTCTTTTAGGCTAGTCATGTTTGAAGTTATAACAACGATGTATTGCAACCCTATGATGAAAGAAAAGCATAATCCTTTCATCACTCATCATTGTTTCCTTGTCTTTCAAAAGAATAAAAACCATGATACACATGGTGTATGTGATTCATTTACAAGATGACACATGTTAATTAGAATATTCTTTCCATATATTCCTTCCTTTTCTTTCTTTATAGAAGCAGATTGTGCATCATGTTTTTGTTATGAGCATTTCAATATAGAAATGTGATGCAATAAAAATGTGTGATGCATTGACACATATCCAACATCTTTGAGTATATTCCTTATTTCTTTCATCACCCATCACATATCACTCATAAGTGCTCAGGAATGAATATGTATTAGTGATGTGAAAGGGTAGAGCGATGGTGTAGGATTAAGACAAGTGGCATGATCATAACTGCTCAATGCATATCACTCAAAGCTTTAGGTGAGAAAGGATACAATTAGAAATATGAAGGATAGTAGTGATGAAAGGAATTTGAAAAATGTGTCCCTCATATGGAATCAAGGGAATCATCATGCATCGTTGAAATGAAGCAAACTAGTGGAAAGAAAACCATGATTTGAAGTCATTAGGTGATGGAAAGAGAAACAAGGTCATCACATATCTATGAAATAAGTTATGAAATCATTAGCATAAATGTGGCATGAAAGAACCACGTGAAGCAAAGAAAACACAAGGAATCACTTGTTGTGCAAAGGGACTTAGCAGCATAAAGATTGCAATGATGTAAAGGTGGTATGTGGTGCAAAGGAAAACAGTGAATCTCTAACCTCTGATGTGATGACATGTTCCTTAGTGATACCCTTCATATAGGTTGTCCTTGAAGTGAATGCCACTAAAGAAGAAGAACCTAAAGCAGAAAGTCCTAAGTCTTCCCAGTTTACTTGTTTTGAATCAAATGCATTTCTTGGTGATGATTGGGGATCCATGGAATTCTCTAAATTCTTCATTAGAGAATGCAAAATGAATCCTACTCATATTAAACTTATGATAACCTCAAACACCTCTATTAAGGAAGTGGATCAAACTCCCATTGAGAAGTAAAGTTGTGATCCTATTCAAGAAGCCAGTCATTCCCCTACTGAGGAGGATAATCCTACACCCAATAAGGAGGTTAACATTTGCAAATAAAATAAAGGATATGGTTGTGGCCTTGTAGATGTATTTTATTTCCATTTGTGGAATGATTCTCTCTACGTAGAACCACCATCTTCTAAAGCCTTGCAAACATTTTATGGTCCTAAATATGGGATCATTTCTCAATATGGTTATGGGTGTAAAGGCCTTGGGCATATTAATCAAGGAATTCAAGTCCCTATCCATTTTAGGCCTCACAAGTGCTATCTAGCTTTGGGATGATTAGTTGAACAATATAAGGAAAAACCTTGATGGAGTGTTAACATGATTTCAGTCAAACTACTTAATATAATCCATACTGAATTGATAGAGGGTTGGGTGAAGGATAAATATGTCCACATAGATGTTTTGTCCTTAGAGGAAGCAATAGAGAAATTCTTAGGTACCTACTCCCTTCTGTGTTCCTTTCACCATAAATGGTGTTTCCTATATTTTTTGAGAAAACAGGCATACTTTAGCGAATCTATTTTGAATATAGATGAGGAGGCCCCTCTATCAAACATGGATGATGGTGTCTCAATACCACATCCTAAAGATTTTAGTCCCATCCTTAAGGGGGATACTACTAAGGTTTTCATGGATCCTAAATCTTCTAAAAAGTGATTAAGATTGGGAAGTTCCTTTCTTTTGAAGAAGCTAAGGAGCACTAAGATCTTTTACATTCTCATCCTGATATCTTTGCTTGGTCATATGAGGACATGCCTAGTATTGATGAGTCTATAGTGGTTCACATTATTGTATTATGTCCTGATGACAAGCCAGTTAAGCAAAAAATATGAAAGATCAATCCCAAGGTCACATTATTGGTTAAGACTGAGATATAGAAGCTATTAAAGGCAGGTTTTATCCATCCAATCAACTACTTTCCCGAGGTTTCAAATATTGTCACTATTAGAAAACCTGATGGATGTATCTATATATGAATTGACTTTCATGATCTCAATAAGCCTTCTCTTAACTATTTTTTTCTATTTCCTAATATTGATATGATTGTAGACTCGATTGTAGGACATGCCCTATTTTCCTTCGTGGATGGCTCCTCAGGCTATAATAAAATTCATATTAATCCAGATGATCAATACAAAACAACCTTCACTACCCCTTTGGGTACCTTTTGTTATGTGGTCATATCAATTGGGTTAAAGGATGTAGGAGAAACTTACAAGTGAGCAATGACCCTTATATTTCATGAATTCATTCATAAAATTTTAGAAGACTCTGTTGATGACATCTTGGAAAAATCCATAACTCATCAAGATCATGTAGGGAATCTTCATCTTATTTCTAAAATACTTTGAATCTATAAGATGAGACTTAATCCTCTTAAGTGTGTCTTGGGTGTGGACATGAGGAAAAAATTTTGGTTCATAGTCTCTCATCATGGAATCAAAGTTGACATGAATAAGATTGACACAATTGTTAGCATGCCTCCACCTAAAAACATTACTGAGTTGTAGAGTTTACAAGGGAAGATTCAAGCAATTCATATATTTATATCTCAATTGGTTGATTGTACCCTTCATTTCACTCATTTTTTGAAGAATAATGTTCACTTTATATGGGATGAAGAGTGCTAGAAGGCTTTTGATTCAATAAAAAATCATTTAGCCAATCCTCTCGTATTAATGTTGGCTATGTAGGATAGACCCTTTTTTCTTTACCTTGTTGCATTGATGTACACTTTGGCAGATTTTCTCACCTAATATGATGATTTCGAGAGAGAAAGAGTGGTCTACTACATTAGTCACATCCTGGTTCATTATGAAACTCACTATTCTTCCATGGAAAAATAATCTTTCTCTCATCTTTGCAACACAGAAGTTAAGACACTATCTTCATGCTAAAACACATGTTATTGTGAAAAGTGATATTCTAAAGCACTTGTTTTCTAGTGCCGACCTTACTAGGAGGTTAGTGAAATGGGTAATGTTTGTTTCTGAGTTCAACATAATTTTTTTACTCAAAAATCAATAAAAGGACAAGCAATTACCAATCAATTGGAAAATGTTCCCTCATTTCCCTCCTTCTTTGGTTTGGAGTTGGTTCCTGATGAGGATATTTTCATAATTAATAATGATATTGTGTCAAAGATGTATTTTGATGGGTCGACATGTTAGACTAGCTCCTGAGTGGGTGTGGTTATAATCTTTCCTGAAGGTAACCTAGTCCCTCTCTCCTTTTGATTGGAATTCCCTTGCACCATAACATCATTGAGTATGAAGCCCTTATTTCCAGCTTTCATGTCATGATCACATTAAAAATAAAATATCTTTGTATACATGGTGACTCTGAGCTTATTGTGAACCAAATTATGGGAACCTATCAAACTAAGCAAAGTAAGTTGTCTCGGTATTGAGACCTTTCTTTTTCTTTGCTTAATCAGTTCTCCACTTTCACAATAGTGTCCCTAAGAAAGAAAATTGAAATGTGGTTGCCATAGTGAGCACTACCTCCTTGGTACCTTTAGATAAGGATACAAAATAATACCACTTTATGGTTCATATTCTTTGGTCTCTTGTTGTTTTTGACCAACTTGAATCTGATTCTCTTGTGTTTTATCACATAGACTTGGGAGAATGGTATTCCAACATCTACAACTATCTAAAGACTAGAAACTTCCATGATGATGCAATGAAGAATGATCACACTCACATACAGAAGCTTTCAGTCTATTATGTCATCTTATCGAATGTTCTTTATCAAAAATATTACAATTTTCTACCTCTTCGATGTCTCACTAAAATAGAAATACCCCTTGCCCTTAAGGAATCCCATTCTAGTTTTGAGGGTGCACACATTGGTGGTAAATCTCTAGTGCACATGGGATACTTCTAGAACATGATGGAACAAGATTCCTTCAACTTTTTTAAGAAGTTCCTACAATGTCAACAACATAGTCATCTTATTCATGCTCCTATATAAGAGTTACAAAATTAGACTCCTGCTTGGCCATTTGCAAAATGGGTGTTGGATATTATTGGAAAGATATCACCTCCTTCTTCTAAAGGATATTTCTATATCATCACTACTACTGATTACTTCATGAAATGGGTTGAAGCTATCCTGCTTCAATCCATGACTGCTAAAGCTATCTATAGATTTCTTCTAAACAACATTATTGTTCACTTCATACTGCCTTCCACCTTAGTTTCTGATAATGGTACACCATTTAAGAACAAGGAAGTGAAGCAATTCCTTAAGAAGTTTCATAGTCAACATAGATTTTCTACACCGTATTATCCTTAATCTAATGGCCAAGTGAAAGTGTCTAATAAGACTCTTGAGCTAATTCTTCATTAAACAATGAATAAAAATGGTAAGGATTGGCACATTCACTTGAAATATACTTTTTGGGCATATCGCACTAGTGTTCATATGATGATGGGAACAATTCCCTACAACCTCGTGTATAGTGCCAAACATATCATGCATTTAGAGTTGGAAATTTTGTCTTTGTGAGTTTCCCTTAAAGGGTTAATTGATGATGAAACTTACCAATCTAATCATTTGCATCAAATTTATATGTTTGATGAGCATCGATTATAGGTCCTTGACCACCTTAAATCTTATCAACAATCATTATCTAAATAGTATAATCAAGTTGTTCTTCCTAGAACTTTCAAGGTAGGTGACCTGGTTCTCTACAAGAGTCAGACAAATGTAAATGTACCACCTGATCAAAAGGGGAAGTTTAGTCCTAATTGATTAGGCCTTTACATTTTCATCTCTATGTATGGTTCTAGTACATATGTATTGTCATCTATGGATGGGACACCTCTAAAAGAACTTGTTAATGCAATGCATCTTCTCCGATACTATGTGTAGTATCTATGTGTCATACATGCAATGTTCACTCTTTAGGGTTTGTAGTGTTGTGTGTCTTGGCATTCCTTCATTAACACTTTATGATTTTTTTTTTGTTATTATGCAACCATGTGTGTGAGAGAGAGGCATACATACATGTGTTTTACTATGTTGTGTATCCATGCATTACATTACACTCTTTTAGTTAGGAAATTAGATCATCATTGTACTTAGTTAACATATATCCATGTGTGTTTATTAAATCATGATTGCATATAATCTAAACATTCATTCATACATATAAAATTTGTAGCATCAACATACATGAAAAAAAGGAACATAGGCATCAAATAAGGAACACCATGGTAGAAGAATTAATATCTCATGTATATATATAAATATCATTATCATGTACATGTATCATGCCACTCTCATCAAAAAAATGAGTGGTTGTTGTATATATGTATCAATGTCTATACATCAAAAAAAGTCCTACAACATATATAACATCACCACAAAAATGATGTACAAAATGGTTGTCTATGCCCTGAGCATATGGCTCCCGGAGCCCTCTAGCTCTTGTGGCTATGGTTGTGGATGTGGATGAGGTTGAATGGTAAACATAGAGTAGGACCTATGCGACTAGGAAACAAACATCACCACATGGAATCCTCAGATCTCTTAGATGAGGGAATCTATATAGATCTCTACCACTCTGAGCACATCCTGGAGGTATTGGTCCACTAGTGGCTACCTCGTGAGGTCATTGAACTAGATCTTAAGGGTATCACATGCCTGCTTAGCACCATCTACCCTTATCGCAATTGCATCTCACTCGCTCAAGGAAACACGTAGCTCTGTAAAAACATAATCCCTTTTTCCCTGGGAAATGGTGGCATACGCTATCCTCTGTAATACCTCCACTTGTGCCTCCTTGTACATCATCCTTAAGTGCATCACTGGCTAGAAAAGTGGGGCATGTCTCCCTGCTAAGACTGGCTGGTAGGACTCAAGGATGGGGCCCTGGACTAGCACGACAGGGGCCACCTTTGATATGCACTAGGAAAAGAGCCTAATCCATCTGTGTGTGTCTACTACAACCATAGAGAGAATAATTACATCAATATCACATGATGTATAGATACAATAATAAATAAAAATACATATACACATGAGATGAAAAAATAAAATACTGAAATGAAATGATGTAATGTAACTACTATACCTAGGTCCTTTGGCTGCTAGTACGGATTACACAGTGGTGCAACATTAGGACCAACACCTCCTACATCTGGTGCTACTCCCAATGCTACTAGAGCTGACGTAGGGATGACGATATGATATGGTGGTGTAGAAGAAACTAAGACTATGGGTGGGGGAGAAGAGATCCTTAGCTGCTGCAACCTTCTCCTCGACCTCTTGTTCCTAGTGCTCTCCACCAGCAATGTCAATGATGGTGGGCTTCTGGTGATCTCCTGAGTGAGTGGCACTCCTCACGACCCATGCATAAGAGGGGACCATAGGAGGGATAGTCTGACTGCAACCATGCTCCTGCATGACTTGAGACTACTAGTAGAGAATAATAACAAAATATATGTGACCTAGGAGAAAATGGTTGTACTACAGGTTCCTCTAGAACATTCCATCATCTACCAAACCTAAAAATGGTGGGGCTGCCATCTAATCAATCTAGGTTGTAGGGTTTTGAATTGAAACCACCAGAACTACTTGTCATCATGCCTCCACTATTGAACCAGCTTGTACCAGTCCACCATGGGTATAGAATAATCTCATACTCGAGGATAGGCCTTGGGTTGTGTGCATGTAGTATGGGTAAAGGCCCACACCTATAGTAGAGTGCATGCTATCAAGATTGAAAACTCATAATGCACATACCTACCTAGCTCCTAGTACAAGTGTGCCAACATGCTCCTCCACCATGTTAACACCTTCCAACACTCCTCCATCTCACAAATATTGTATACGAGGCACCCATGTAGGTGAGGGCCTCATCCATATATAGTGACATGAGTGGCCATGGTGATCACCAAAACATGATGTAACATGGGCACAACACCACGCCCCTACTTGAACCATCATGTATAAATATGGTCGGTGTCATCTCTGCCATCAGTGTGGCCTAAGAAGTATGTGACCCTATTGCATCACTCCTAGGTTGAGCATGCATCATCGATCATGACCAACTGCCCACAAATGAGGAGGAAAAGAATGTGATATAAATCCTCGAGCATGATAGACATCTTTCCCATCGAGAGCTAAAAGGTCGAGGTGCTCGAGTTCCACTGCTCCATCAATGCCATCAACATGTGATTATGATAAATTATCTCTAGCTTCTGATGCACCTACTAGAGGTCCACCTACCATAGAAGCATCTCTTATGCATCTATCAGATGCTCATGTTGATCCCAAACTAGGTGAGGCACCCATCCACCATGATGCTCCTACATCTATGGATAATATTCTAAAAGCAGAAAAGATCAGAGTTAGAATAGTTGTTATGCAATTTTTTTGGTAAGAATCTACTAAGTGGGGCCTCTGAGACATGTGTGCACCGTGTGATCATTCAAGACCGCCATTAAAGTTGGCAAGATGCTAGCACACCTAGCTAGACACAACATGTGTTGAGGTCCCCAATGCATTGATAGGACTCCAGTGTGTGAGGAGGATGCAAGTGTGCCATCGAGACACCTGTGCTTTGAATTCTCCCAAAACCCACTAAAAATCATCAAAAAATGAACTAGAAGGTGGTTTTTGGACTCACTTGATCAACTTTGAGGCCCTTCCACACGTCCTCCCATAGCTGGTCCATCCTGGACTCTAGATAATCTTATCTACATGGAACTTTTTTGAATTTTCTCTGACAAAAGTTAACAAACTCCAATAGTGAATAGTAAAAATGACTCTTCTAGGGGCCCGCCTAGGTATATATAGCCCCCCTGTGGCCCATTCTTCCCAATTCTTGTGGTCCCTCCATTTCTCCTAATTTTCCCCAACTAGACTAGGGGAAAAACTAGGAGGGGGCATACAATCACTTCTTTACCAAAATTTTCTTCCAAATCATTGAGATTTTTCTTGATCATTCTTCTCACCTTGGAATTTTTCTTCTAATTTTCAAGCTAACTTAAAATTTGGAGTTTTGTAGAATAAAATTTTGTTCTATTTTTTCACAACAAATGTTGTATTTTTTGCTAAGTTTGATCAATGGGGGCATCTTCAGTACTTGTCGGCTCAACCTTTGCAACCACTATAGTATCCTTTTTGGCATGTAAATCAATAAAAAATTCAAGTTTTGGGTTGAATTTTTCTTTTCTACTTTAGTGGTTGACTTTTTCCAAAATTGAGCTCACTAAAGTGGGGGAAAAATGTAATGTTGTAAAATTGTACCTAGGGGTAATTTCACATTTTAGCACTTTTCCTAGCATTTATTGCACCTAAACACATTTATGATAAGAGCCTCATGTGTCAAAATTTTGTGATTCCAACTCTATAGGGTCCAATGATGAAGCTAAACCAGTATTTTGTCTCATTTCTTGAAAAAATAACATTTTGGATGCTTGTGCAGTGTGTGGACATCTGCACAATGTGCTAGCATCCTGACAGTTTTCCGAGTTGAAAACATAGAATCTCATAATATTGACCAAGGAAATGCATCTTTGTGGTCAGATTCTCAAGTGTAATGGCTCCTTTTTCCCTTGCATGCAACAAAACTCCCTTTTTCTCTCATTTTGGGGTGCTTTCTCTGATTCAATCATTTCTCTCAATTTGACTTCATTTTCAATCTCTTCTACTATTTGCAAGAGCACTTCTACAAGTGAAGCTCTATCAAACTGACATCCCTCCAATATCCAAATCACTCTATCAAGCATTCAATGGTACATTTTTGTGTTCAAGAGGGGGCTAAGGACTATTGGTAATGCTCTCTTGCTCTTATCTATTTGTGAATGGATTAGATCTCTTTTTTCATTTACTATTTGGTGGTGTAGGTCATCCTCCTCAAGTGGGGATTGTTTCAACCAATTCCTTTTGTTTTTTTTTACTACTCTCTCCATCTATTTGGCTTTCCATGGAGGTGGGAACATCAAAATTAGGGTTTGACTACTGCAAGCCCCAAAATAGCCCCAACATTTTTCCCCTTTGTCTTGTGTGCAGGTTGCTGAAGTGGAGCTTGGAGGAAGAATTAAAATGTTAGGTTGTTTATAAGTTTCCTTCTAGCTCTACATTTTAATTTGTGTCATTTTATGTTTTCTATTTAGCTATTCTATTAAACAAACCCTGGATCCATGTTAGTAAGTGATTTTTTAGTCAATCTACCCAATTTTTGAGCTCTCTATTGCATTGGATGCCAACGACTCCTCCAGACTCCAGCACACCACACTGTTGTCCTAATTCCATGATGTAGTTTGTTGGCTGAGAGCTTATTCTTTTGAGGTAGGAATCTAGAAACCTTTCTCTCTTGGATTCTGAAGCAGTCTTTATGATAACTAGTTTATGTGTGTTTTCTTTGTAATTTCTTCATTCAACTAGTATTGAGGTGGTTGAGGGAAATTTTCTGCCTAGGATTCTCTTGGGAATGAAGAGAATATTGAGAAATGAATCCCCCTTATCTCACAGTTGATTATGAAAAGGATTTGATAAGGAATTTTGTTACCCCATAGGAAGTGTTCCAAAGAAGGAGGTGGTAAATACTGATGAAATTGGAGGAAGAGAAGAAGAAAAGGGGCACTGATTTCCTAGCCTTTTGTGTGGGATAGGTTAATCCTCTTAAAATAATTAACTTGATTATTGAATATTTTGAAAAGATATATAGTAAATAAACATTGGAGTCTGGAGGGAAGTCCCCAAAGCCCACAAAACTACCTATTAAGAGGCCAAGTGGAGTTGTAATTTTTCAACCCTTAGACACTGCTTTAGTACAGTGTATTCCAGATTCAACCTTGGAACAACTAGAGGCCAAAAGGTAGGTGTAGGAGTTAGACCCCCTATTACCATATGAGATGAGTGAAGAGGTTGGGGACACAAAAGAAGTGGCTAGTGTCTTGAGACACTTGAAGGATGACATTTAAGTTGACCAACCACTCCCTAAAAAAAAAGCTCACAAATCAAAGGCAAGGATGGATGCCATGCACAAGGTGAATAGGAAACACACGATGATGAGAGAATGGTAGCAACCCTCATATTCATAGAAGATGATGAATTAATTAATACCCATGAATTCAAAGATTTTTGGATTAAACTGAAGATGAAAGAATTTGAGGACATAGTCAAGGTAAACAAGATGGCTGCTAAAGAATCTCAAGATGATCAAATTATTTCCCAAACTTTCAATGAATTAAGGATTAATGATATTGATATTAGTCCACAAGAATTTAGAAAGA
This sequence comes from Sequoia sempervirens, assembly GCA_007258455.2. Lineage (NCBI taxonomy): Eukaryota > Viridiplantae > Streptophyta > Pinopsida > Cupressales > Cupressaceae > Sequoia > Sequoia sempervirens. The sequence continues at coordinate 779,268,286 of VDFB02281492.1, forward strand.
TGGTCCTAAAGAGAAATCTATTAATTATTCCTCAGATGGAGTTGAGGAAAATTTTCTTACTTGATCAAGTAAGAAATCAAGAGGACCCTATGCTAGTGATTGAGATTAATTCAGAAGAAGGGATGAGTGGTATAGGGTACAACCCTAAAATTGAAACCTTGGAATTTTGGGCTAAACAAAGGAACACATAAAATCCAAGACTTCTAGATATTGTGCAAGAAATAAGGGGGAGAGCTACGGTGAAGACACTAAAGGAAACATCTACATTAGAAGCTACTATTATGACCATGCAGTATTCAATGTTTACTCAAGAAGTTGTTAAATATTTGAAGAACATATTATCAAAGTATGAGAGAGAAAAAAAACCATGAATGATGAAGTAAATAGGTTGTTCATAGAGAATGTAAGATTGAAATAATAATTGAAGGGAGCATGGCTTTCTCATAATACAGAAATGATAATCTACCGACCTCCCACAAGTCAAAAAATTGACATGGATACCATTTCTATTGAACAATTAATTACATTAAAGAAGAAAATTGATGATTTGAAAAGAACCAATGAAGAGACAAAGGAAGGGGTGAAGAGACAAATCCTCAAGTTATTGGAGAAGATCATGGAGCTCATAGAGTTAAATTAATTATGGATAAACTAGAAAAAATATATGAATGTTATGTCTCCTTGTCACAAGAAATTGACCAAATGAAGGCTCATGTGACTATACTAGACCCCTTATTTAAGAAATGGAAACCCATACATCACACTTTAATGACCTTGTGCAAAGTTTTACAAAGAAAATTTGAGGCTCCTACAACTTTAAAACCCATAGAGAAAATGGCAAGAATGATCATAGATGAATTTTGGTACATATCCATGGAAGATTAAAAAAATCAAGATAAGAATGGAATATTTTAACACATTAAAGAAATGAAATATTTAATTGAAATTGTGTGACACAATTGTTAGACTATGTGACACAATTGACTGTTAATCAATTTTCCCTAGTTTAAGATAAAATTACTTTTGCAACTTGTGTCCAATAGGTTTAACTAGGATTTTTAACTAACACAATGCATGTATTTGTGACTATAGGCTACACTTGATCTAATATATATACATAACAGTCCTGACCTACTACCTACTAGCTACAATATTAGTTGACCAACACTGAAAAGTGTACCTACCAGCTACAAGATTAGTTGACCAGCACTAAAAAGTGTAGGTTATGGAATCTTGGATTATATTATGTGACATTCATGCCTATCATTAGGGAAAATAGGGGTATGTTGACTACACTTTTAGAGAGATGGAACTCAGAGACACGCTCTTTCCATCTACTGATAGGGGAGGTGACAGTCACCCTTGAGGATGTCTATAGGATTTTATGACTTCCCATTCAAGGAGATTGGGTCAAATATGACCTAGGATACAGATACTAGGAACTATTAGAATACCATGTATATGAGGATGTCTGAGATCTAGGTGTAGACCACTACGAGATCTAATGGGAGACTCTGGCTAAGAGATACGAGTGGTTTGACTACATTCTGCATACATTGATTGTCGAGGTCATCATTCTAGACCATCAGGCACATGGATTCCCAGTTGGATGGGGTGAGATGCTAGTGGGGATGGCAGCTAGAGATACATTGTATGCATGGGGTACTTGTTTTCTTACAATGCTCTATTTTTAGCTTCATGACATTGCATATCGAGATGGATAATCTATGAGTTATAGGGTGACACTCCTTATGGTATGCGCCTGAGAGAACATTTTTTTATTTTGTCCACCAGTTGGTCACTAGTTAGGGGCCAACATTCCATATGTATACATGTATAGAGGAGCAGTGACACACACCCATGTGGGGGATGTGGGGTATTGGAGGCATGGTATTGACACCCTTGTCAATTTTGCATGGAGACCTTTCAGAGATTACACCCAGTGGCCTGACGAGGATCAAAACCTGCCATGGTGTAGATAGTAGAGGTACCTAATTGGATGAACAGTCCAATCATAGCATATCATAGATATGTATCTACTTGAGTGAGTGCTACAATAGTTTGGTGAGCGGTAGGGTATACCATAGGGTTTCACAAAGTTTTCTAGGTCATCGAAAGAGGTGACACCATGGGGGCCTATGATACCAGTGACTATAGCTGAGCAGGGGATTGATAGCCTATAGGTAGTTCAATGGGTATGGAGAGGGGGTCTAGTAAATGCAAGTACTATGATCAAGTATGACACATGGTGGGATGCACATAGGCTAGTTCCACTAACTGATCCTGACCATCCAACACCAGTGGTTCATCGACGAAGGGGCCCATAGGGCTAGAGGGGGAGGACAGGGCAGAGGAGATGGAGGGAGAGGAGGGTATGGAAGATGAGGAAGTGGGAGGGGTGGGGATGGTGGGGATGGGAGAGGTAGAGGTAGAGGATAGAGACACAGGGTAGGGAGATGTCAAAAATCACTCTCTACTATCAAAGAGGAGGGAGAGGAGGAGAGATGAGAGGAGGGGAGATAGGAGGAGATTTGATAGGAAGAGGGGGAGAATCATGTAGAGGCACTGGCTATGGATGTAGGGTAGCATGATATAGTAGTTGAGGTGGTTGCAATGGGGTGGATCAGCTAGAGGAGGAGAGGAAGGATGAGGAGGAGGATATGGGTGAGGCGGAGCACATCCTTCAAGAGAGGATAATCATAGGAGAGGATGCATTAGAGGATGTGCCCATCAGAAATGGGGAGGAGAGGGTGGATCAGGGAGTACATGATTTATAGGCCAAGGTTCAAGCCTTGGAGGCTAAGCTAAGGAAACAAGTAGAGAGAGATGGGCTCAAGATAGAGCGAGATACTCTACAATCAGAGTGAGATGTCGTAGTGATTAGGGCACAAGAGGCTAAGTAAAGGTTCATGGAGTATACTGCTACGCTAGTGGGAGTACTGCATACATGGTGGAAAGGTTATTGAGAGTAGGCTGTCAGGAGCAATAATACAGGGATTTATATTTTGTCAAGGTACCACTCAAGCATAGGGCACCGAGTGCATTAGAGGAACTAAGTAGTGGTCAATCTCATAGTGGATGATCCCATAGTAGGGGAGAGAGTAGTGGAGGAGTTTCAGGACTAACATAGATAGGTCCCTATGATAGGACACCATCAAAGTGTAGAGCACCAACCTTCTGGGGAGCATGGCAGCTTAGGCTAGGGCCTATTTTGAATATGTATTATGACACTTGTATTTTGACCATCCATCCTGTGAGCTCTGTTTTGAGATACATTATGACATTGTACTATGACACATTTTGAGTGATATATATTATGATTTTTGACGACGACCATATGAGGTGCAATATATTGTCATGCATTTATTATGTTATTGATGATGTATGTATTTATGATGTTTATGTAGTCTATATGATGATTCCATGGTTCTACATGTTGATTCCTTATATGTGATTCCTAGATGATAGATGTATGCATTTATTTTTATGATGCTATGGATGTCATATATATGCCATGTGATGTTTATGATTATGATATGTGATGCAAATGTAAACATGTATACCATATGATAAATGGTCATGGGCTATGATTATGGATGTTTATATGGATTATGATTATGAATGCAATGGATGCTTATATGAATTCATATATGAAGCTTATATGCCTATATGATGCTTCTAACATGAATATGTATGCAAGATTTTTTTTTTTTGTGTCACAAGATGTTGTCAAAATGCATATGGAAGAAAAGCTAGCATGAATGACATGGATGTTAGTATAGAAGAAGAATTTTAATATTTTTCCAAATACATAATAGGCCTTGCATTTAATCATCATTGGGTGGTAAAATGAAAACATGGACAATAAACAAGATGGTATGAAATAGACCAATGTGTGCAAGGTCATCCACTTGCAAAATAGACAGTTGCAGCCAAGGAATTTCCTAACTCATACTAAGGGAAAAGTTGCCCCAATCTTTTTTCCAAGACAATATGCAAACAACAATCAAAGAAAAGAGTCATGAGACATCATCGCTCCTCTAAATCCTTCATGGGACATCCTCAAGGAAGCTAGTAACCTGACTCAAAGAAAAATCAAGAAAATATAAGATATTTAAATACACCGCAAATTCAACAACCATTCAAAGTGTTTTCGAAAATGTGATTGTTTTATGTTTAATTGACTAGGTGATTGACGAGTTGATTGTCTGACAAGGTCTGGTTTTAGGGAAGAAACATGTCATATAAGATGTTAAGTCTTGTTTCAATCATGTGATCACTTGTATAATGAAAATGACTAATTTTGACTAAATGATAATGATTTCAAGGACACATCTTGTATATGACATAATTTGACTGGCTGATGGTTTGATGTTGGTTTTACTATTTTCACAATTTGTTTGATTTGTCTAAGTGACCTTGTTGACTTGTTTTCCTTGTTGATGTGTGACTTGTCTTGATGTTTCAATGAGTATGTGTCCAAGTTGACAATGTATGATTTATTATGATTGACACGACAAATCATAAATAACCAACCTAGGTGGCCTCAGGGGCTCATCGAGAGATGCCCTTTCCAGCATAACCATGTGTAGAGACCTCATAGTTCAACATGACTTGACTTTGTTTTATTAACAAAGGACTGAGTCATGAGTTGAATTTTATTTGACAAACCTAAAATGATTGATGTAATGCCTTAGCGGCACATTGATAGATGGCCTTACCTATGTTAAGTAGCAAAGGCAATGTAGTTTGACAATGACATGGATTGACATGACTACCTTTGACTCTGTTTTTGGGATTTTTGCAAGTTATTTGGATGTTTTTGGGTTTTTTACTTGTTTTGATTTTTTGGATTTTTGAGGTTTTATGATTTTTTTAGCTTTTTGACATTTTATGATTTTTTTTGGTTTTTTGATGTTTTTATGATTTTTTGGCTTTTTGATGTTTTATGATTTTTTTGGCTTTTTGATGTATAGTTACCTCCTAATAGAAAAGATAGGATCCAATGACCTATGTCAATTATTTTCCCCCAATCGGGTATAAGACCAATTTATTAGGGGTGGAATGGGATAAGCATCATGGAAGGTGAAAAGACACATTGATGTCAATTGTTCTAGGTTATGGAAAGGAAAACCAATCATTATTATGGGTGAATGGGGAAGGTGAATGACAGGGAAAAGTCAGATTGGAATGATGGTAGATGACAGAGAAAATTCAACTACACTTGGCACCCGTTTTCCAGGTTTTCACCATGGTACTTATCCAAAGCACCACTGAAGTGGTTTTCACTATTTGACAAATTATTTATCTTTACTATTTTTTTATTCAATTTTTTTTTTTTGGTGCTACCAAGATGCCTGTTTGCTAGCTTTTCATCAAGGTAAAGATTTATTTATTTATTTGATTTTTTTTTTGCTATGAAACGACTTTCAGAAGCTATGTGTAGAATCTACATAGGTGTAGACTTTTGATTGGTTATAACAAGGTTTCCCCTTCAAGAGTTAAAAGTTGATATGCTCCTAATCCAAAGACTGTTGTGACAATAAAGGGAACCAACCAATTTGGCTCGAACTTTCCTAGCATCTCTCATTCTACTTGATTCTTAGTATTTTCCATTAAGACCAGGTCACCAATTTCAAAATGTTGATTCAATACTTTCTTGTTGTAGCTATGACAAAAATGATTATGCTATGTTTGAAGATGGTCCAATGCTTTCTTTCTCCATTCATCTAAAAGATTCAACTCATGTAACCTTGATACTAGATACTCCTCATCGTCAATATTCCCTTGCATGGATACCTATAGGGAAGGAAGTTTGACCTCAATAGGAAAGATAGCCTCAAAACTGAAGACTAGGGAATATGGAGAGGCACTGGTAGGAGTGCAAATGCTAGTGTGATAGGCCCATAAGGAAGGATTAAGTTAGAGGTACTAGTCATAACCAACATCATTGACAGTCTTTTTAAGAATTCTAAGGATTGTTTTATTAGATGCCTCAGCTTCGCCATTACCTTGTGGGTAGTATGGAGTGGAGAAACGGTGTTGGATGTGTAATTTCTCATAAAGTTGTTGAACTTTTTGGTTTCTAAATGGTCAACTGTTGTTAGTGATAATGGACTAAGGGACACCATACCGAAAAATGATATAGTTGAGGATAAACTTAGAAATATGTTTGCTAGTTATGTATGTCATAGGAATGGCTTCAATCCACTTAGTGAAATATTTGGTCATAGTAATGATGAATTTATGACCATTGGAAGATTTGGGATGAATCTTACCTATGAGCTCGAGTCCCCATTGAGTAAAGGGCCATGGTGATGTTATTGAGTGTGATTATTTTGTTGGGGAATGTATCAAGTCTCCATGGATCTAACATTGTCGACATATTTTGATGAAGAGATAGGAGTCTTTTTCCAATGTAAGCCAATAATAACTAGCCCTCATGATGTTCCTAGCCAAGGTTGGACCACTAGAATGGGATCCACATATACCCTCATGTGCCTCACGCAAGGTTGTTTGTGCTTCTTTGACATCGAAACATTGCAAAAGGGTATTATCCAGGGCACGTCTATAAAGGGTGTCACTGATGATGGAGTAATTAGAGGCCTTGTGGATATATGTCTTGCATTGGTTAGCAAAAAGGTTAGGGGAAAGGACAGGGTTATGGAGGTAGTCGTATATGTCTTGGTACCATGGTGAATCAGGACCAACAAGTTCACAAACCATTTCAGATTCTGGGATATCAAAGCTAGGGATAAACAACTGTTCTACCAAAAACTTGAATTGAGGTGCATTATTTTGTATGTCCAAGAGAGATCCAATGGTGGCCATGGAATCTTTTTCTTTATTTTTAATACGGGATACCTGATGAAAGAGGATTATATTAAAATACTGTCTGAAGTTGCCTACCATCCATTTGTAGGGGGTGAGTTTTTCATCCTTGGTGTCTAATCATCATTGACTTATCAGATTACCAGTTTTGAGTCACCATATAATTGAAATGTTTCATCTTCCATTTTATTACCATACAAATTCCTATGAGGAGAGCCTCATATTCTACTATGCTATTTGTACATGGAAAGGAAATTATGAATGACTTAGGAATGGTATCACATTGTGGGGTGATAAACAATACGCCTGCTCTAGAGCCATGGTTTCTATGAGATCCGTCAAAGTACAACTTCCATGTCCTTTTTGTATCTAACTTAAAAATAGATTCATTTGGAAAATCTAAGACTAATAGGTGATCAACCTTGGTCGGTGCATCTACGAGTTGATCGTCAATGACCTATCCTTTTATTGCTTTTATTTTGACATATTGAATATCATCTTCACCAAGTATCATGATAAACTTAGTTGGTCGTCCTGTCAAAGTTTCCTTGCTGAGAAGGTACTTTATTGGGTTTATCTTGGCAACCAACTTTGTTTGATGTTTCAACATGTAGTTCCTTAGTAATTGAGTAGCAAAAACTACCACAACACAAGCACATTCTATGGGACTGTAATTTAATTCATAACCAACCAAGGTGCGACTAATATAGTATACTACACATTCATGACATTTGTCATAATTTTGTGCAAGTAATTCCCCAAGTGCTGATATGGTTGCTAAAATATAGAGAATGAGAGGTCACCCATCGATAGGTGACATTAAAATTGGTAGTGTTAGTAGGTAATTCTTGATCTGTTGAAAAGCTTCTTGATATTTATCTGTCCATAAAAATGGTACCCGTTTTCTAAGTAAATGTTGGAAGGGATGTATCTTTTCAGCCAAATATGCTATGAATCATCTGATGGATTGAAATTTTCCTTGAAGTGTCGGTAGTTGACTTATATTAGCTGGTGGAGGCATGTCCATTATGGCTTTAAGTTTTGTTGGGTCTACTTCAGTGCCTCATCTAGAAACTATGTAACCCAAGAGTTTTCGTGATGTCACTCTAAACAAATACTTTTTAGGATTGATTCTTACTTTATATTCTTCCAATATTTTAAAAATATTGTCCAGGACTCACAAGTGGGCAGCTCTTGTCAATGACTTAGCTAGTAGATCATCCACATAATCCTCCATTAGGTTATGCATGAGGTCATGGAAAATAGTCATAATGGTGTGTTGATATGTAGCTCCAACATTTTTAAGTCCAAAAGGCATGACATATAGCAATAAGTTCCCCATGGATGAGTGAAAGTTGTATTATGTTGGTCTTCAAGAGTAATTTTGATTTGATTATATCCCAAGAAGCCATCCATGAGGGACAACATCTCATATCCAGCTATCAAGTCTACGATTATGTTAATATTTGGAAAAGGGAAGTCATCCTTAGGAAATGTCCTGTTTAAGTCTCAAAAGTCTATAAAAATGTGGATGCCACTTGTTGGTTTTTTCACTAGTATGAGGTTGGAAATCAACTCTGCATAGTTGATTGATCTGATGAAGCCAACATCTAGTAGTTTCTTTAATGCAACCCTGACCAATAAAGCAATTTGTGGATGCATCTTTCTAAGTCTTTTTTCACAAGTTTGGCATTTGGATGTAATAGTAAATGGTGTAATATCAAGTCAAAATCTAATATAGGCATGTCAACATATGACCAAGAAAAGTTGATCTGTCTATCTATAAAGAAAACCCAAAATTTAGGCTATTCAGATTCTATCAAAGATGTAGCTAAGTGTATTACTTCAAAATTTTTGTTTGTGCTAGTGTTGATTTCAATATATTTCTCAATAAGCATTGGTTACTTCAATTGAGTAATGGGGAGAATGTCCAACCCTCCATCCTTGGATGCCTCGAGGAGTTTTTCACTCTTGAATATGTCCTTTCTTTTTACCTTTTCATAGTCTAAAGGTGCCCTTCGATTTTCACCTAGAGACTCACTATTTTTTTCATTTTTTTCTTTATTATTTTTACTTTTGTGACTAGAGGGGTGGATGGACTCCCCAAAGTATGCCATATGATCCAATTCAATGATAAATCTAGCCTTATGATCAACACTAGGGATTCCTTTACGCAGTCCCAAGAACTTAGCGATAGCTTCATCATCCTCAAATATGTCCAAGATGGGAGGTCCTTATTGGTCCAGGTCGATGAGTTAAGGATAGACTAAGGGCATGCAATAATAAGTATTTTCAAAGTTCAAGAAAAATATGGTAAAGACAAAGATATTGTCAGTGTCTCAGATCATAGTATTAGATAGGTCAAGGTCAATGAAGAATCTATCTATTTCATATTCACTAGTTGTACAGGAGTCCCATTCGTATTCATTGGAATCGGTTTCAATGTAATGATTTTCATATGTGTTAGATCGTTCATAGGTGTCATGTATTGCAGATGTCTTGATAACCTTAGAAGAATTCACTTCCTCACCTAAAGGTATTGTGGTATTGGGAATACCAATCTTAATCAGTTTAAACCCAAGGCCTAGACCTTTCTGTCATTTAGACACATATAAAGGTTTGGTAATCCCATTTTTATTCACTCCAAGTCCATTATGTCCATCATAGACTTTATCTTTCATGATCTTGAAAGCTTTTCCATACTTTTCTATAGGTATTTGCGCAAGTGAAGGGGCTCCTTCATTATCTTCTTTGTAAATCCAAGAGGTCACATATTCTTCGTTGATTGCTTCTTTGCTTAACTCCCCCCATTTTTTAAAAGTAGTTATGGGAGGCAAGTGAATGGTGACCTTGGGTTGTCTTTTATCTGTTGTTGATTTTCCATATGATTTAGGAGTTGTCAATTTGTTGATATAATAGGACAGTTTCATGTGATACTCACCATGTCCTTTGTCTCAGACCTCAATCTTGGGATCAAAAGGTGGAGATTTGGAATTGGATGCTTTAGATAGAGTGGAAGGGTCAATGTAGTTTGATGAAGTGGATGATGAAGCCTCTTGATTGATGGCCACTTATTGTTGGGGTGTTCCATGTAGATTGGTACAATATTGGAATGTATCAGGACCACCGACTATTGTGATTTTAGTTCCATTGTATGGAAATTTAACTCATTGGTGGTATGTGGATGGTATGACTTTCATGGTGTGAATCCATGGTCAACCTAGGAGAAGTTTGTATCGAAGGTCAAGGTCCAAGACTTGAAAAGTGGTGTCCATGACTATGGGTCCAACTCTAATAGGAAGTGTAATGACTCCTTTAGAGGATAATTCTTCATCATCATATGCCTTGATAACAATACTTTTAGTGGTGTCTACACATGATTTCGAAAAACCCAATATCTTAACCAATTTTAACTTACAAATTTTTAACCCAGCACCACCATCTACCAAGACTCCTATGACTTTTTGTTTTTGGATGAGGACTTCAAGGTGTAAAGGGTCAATATGGTTTATCTTTTTAGTTGAATAGTCTTGTTTGAAAAAAGGTGGCATGATGGGAGTTGGTCAAGTAGCCTACCATCTCCTAGAAATGGTTAACATCAAGGTTAGTAGGTAAGGTTGTGTCTTGTAAGCCTTTGCCAAGAATGGCTCAATGATCAGGTGATTTATGTAATAACTCCAAGATAGAGATGTGAGTGGGGTCTTCCCCAATTGGTCAAGGAAGTTTTATTGGGATTTTGGTGGCTGTTGTTTTGGAGGACCTTGAATAGTCACCTTGATGTGATGGCTGTTGACAATACATTCTGGTATTTTCTTAATAGTAATGGTATTAACATGGTCATCAACAACATGGATATGGTTCACTATAGTGGTATAGTCAAATTTGGCATTTGTGTAATTGGTGGAATTATTATTGGTCTTGTTATCTGAACCGGAGGCCTTTCCTTTTCCATGGTCATGTAGAGGGTCTATGAAGAATTTATGGTCACTATTGGATGATTGTTGTTGTTGTTCATTGACTTCAATAGTACCATTTTCCATAAGGTCTTGTATGATGTTCTTCAATTTTCAATATTGTGACAATTTATGTCCTTTGGTTCAATTGTAGTTGCAAAAGGTGTTATCATCCCACCAATATGGTTTGAATTGTCTTGGATTATACTATTTTGTTTTAGGAAGTTGTATGCCATTGTGTTGCAAGATTTGTTTAAAGATTGATTCAATTGGCTCCCCTAAAGGAGTGTATTGAATTTTTGTTGGAAACTTCCTTTGGGTTCTTGGTTGTGTTTTTTGGACAACATTTGTAGTTTTTTCGATAGTTCTTGGTGCATTATCAGGCATATTAAGTCCTCTAAGTGTAATGCAAGACCTATATGTATAGTCTTGGAATCAATGACTCCATCATTAGTCACGTTTTTGTTTCAATCCAAATATTTTATTTTTTCATTTGAGGTGTTTTGGGTGTTTGTGTTTTTGTTGGTAGTCTTAATTTCATCTTTGTCTATGAGGGCCTTCTCAAGGATAATTCCTTCATCCACTAGGTCAGAAAATGAAGTACAATATTGAACTTGTAAATCATGTTTCAAGTTTGAGTTGAGGTTCTCAATGAACATGACAAATTTTTGTTTCTCAGGTATTTCAACAGGACATCTACTAGCCAAACCCCTCCATCGTTGGAATAAGGTAACCAATTTTTCACCACCTTCTTGTGTGTTATAACATAGGGTGGAAATGGTTATTTCATTGTCAATGTTGAATGAAAAGTGTTCCACAAACTTGTCTGCTAGTTCTCCCCATGTTCTTATGCTAGTTGGTAGATGTGAAAACGACTCAATAGTTATTCCTATATGACTTCATGGGAAAAGTATCATTAAATATATTGGTTCGTATGCAATTTCTATACAAGCCGTGGAAAATTCTCTTACGTGTTCAATAGGATTTCCCTTCCCCTTATACTTAGGAAAGTTAGGTGTGGTATACCCATGTGGGAAGGGTGGCATGTATAGTTGTCAAATGGATAGGGACAAAAGTCTTTCGTGGAGTAAGCCTTGTTTTTGGAAACTTGCATGCTTTCCATTTTTTTTGTAAGGAAATAATTTTAGTGGCTATGACATCTGGGTATGTGCAAGATCATCATGGAAAAAACAGGCCCTTATGTGGCAAAAAATTTAGAAAAATCAGAGTTAGGAAACTTGACATAAAAATTTGAATAAGTTATCTATATTATTTCAAAAATATGTAAGAATATAATTTGTAGAAAAATGAATGTAGTTTCTAAACTACTAGGTTTATTTAAAAAAAAAATCTATTTGGTGAAAATTTGAAATTTCAATGCAGTAGTACTTAAATTTCAGGGAAAAAAATAAGAAGTCTCTATCGACCACAATAAAATGATAATATTTTTTAATAAGATTTTAGATATAAGTGGAAGACTCATGTCGGATGTGATGCATATTTTTTTGTAATATTTTCCAACTAAATAATTAATTATGATTTTTTATTACAACTTTTAAAAATATAAAAAATCGTATGTCGACCACCTTAACTTGGTCAAAACTTCATGAAATTTATTTTTTCTTTTTTTAATCCTATAGTATGTCAAGCATAGAATGTGACCCATGTTTTGGATTCAAAAAATTTGATACCGTTTGAAAGCTATAGATGTTTTTCAATCACCTATCAATTAGGACTTTAATCGTAATTCAAATAGAAAATGAATAATAATTATTTATTAAATTCAAAGTAAAGAATAATTTATATTGGTGGAAAGCTAAGAATCTCCTTTAAAAACCCTTTTCGTTTCATCAATTTTGGGTTAAAAAAAAGTTATCAGCCACATACCCTACAAATACCCATCATATTGCCACTTTTTGGCCCATCATGATCCTACACATACCCATCTACATGAGTCAATGATGGGTCTTGTGTATTTTGAGAGCTCATGTTGGTATTTTGGACTCAAAAGTTATGGGATGGATTTTGGTTTGGTACATGTGTATGTGATGGGTTTTGGTTTTGTATGTAGGAGATGTAAGGTGGTATCTGGTTTGAAGTGTTTTGGTTATAGGTGGGAATTTGAGTGTTATGGAGAGGATTGGATTGGGTATGCCATGATCTTGTAAAAGTATAACCATGTGGATTCTGGTTGTTGTATTGTGGGAGAGGTTCTTGGTTACCATGAGGTGTAAAGAAGCCTTGGTTGCCATATTGTATATTTTGCAGAATGGAGCCTTGGGTATTATTTTTCACATGTGTATGAGGAGAAGGCCCTTGTTGTGACACAATGGTATGTTGAGAGGCCCCCATGTTTGGTATAGCATTCATTTTGGGAGTCTTGTTGATAACAATATTTGGTCTCTTGGTTGAAATGCTTGTGCCAAATGGATTAAAGGATGATTCCCCCATGGCTTTTAATGTAGAAAATGGGTTGGACGAGGCACCAAAGGGTTGTGTCATATATTTTTTCATGTTTAACATGGTTCCTTGTGTCATGCCCTGTGTTATGCCTTGTATCATGCCTTGTGTCAAGTTTTGGCTACCAAGTGGTGAAGTATGGATTATTGTTGTATTTTGTGTACTTCCTCCTAATAGCATAGATGTATTAAATTGTTGGATAGAGCCACTAGAAGTAGGTATATTGTGTCCTTGGTTTTGTTTAATTGGTGTAGGAATTGCTTGGAGGGTATTGAAATCAAAGCCAAGAGGTGATGTATCTCTTTTTGACAAAAGGGTATCTAGGAAACATTGGGGGTCTAATGCCACAATTTCATCCACAAAAGAGGCTACTTCAAGATCTTACGTGACGACCTCTATTTATTCTATGGTGACAATTCCTTGTTGGTATCTAAGGATAAATTTTTTGAATGGATTAGGGAATGAATTTGGTGGTATAGGCTCCCCTTGGGAAGGCATGCCAAAAGGGTTGAAAAACTCATCATCTTGTGGAAAGTCTATTTCTTTTGATTTCCTTTGCAACTTTTTTTTGACCATATAAGACTTGCAAAAGGGGAATGAATGTGAAGGTGATATGGTATGGTGTCTAAGGTGACTATGCAAGGATTATGTGTAGGTATGACCAAGGTATGTCTAAGACCAAGGTTATGAAACTATGTTTTTGGATTTTTCAAGTATAGGATATGCCTAAGGATGATACCAAGTTATGGAATCAAAGTGACAAGATGTTGAAATATCAAAAGGATGGTGTCACAATCAAGTCCAAGCTATGGTAATGTCTATGCAAAATGACTAGTTTTTTGGATTTTTCAAGGTATAAATGATGTCTAAGGATGATGTCAAGACAAGGAACCAAAGTGACAATAGTAAAATGTTAAGAGTTCCACAATGAGACCAAATTATTGAGAAATTTCTAAGGTATCCCAAATGGAATGTAAGTGTGGAAGAATGATGGGTAAAATGGTAATATGACCTAGGATGATGACTAAGGTATGACTATTAAGCACCTTATGGAAAACCCAAAGTAAGGTTGTTCAATAGAACTAAGATAGACAAGGTTAAAAATCCAATTTATTAAGACTTCAATGATGGTAATGACTAAATGAAAAGGTTTGACAAAGGTGGTCTCAAACTAGCCTTGTGAGATGAGGATCCAACCTAAATGACAAAGGACTAAGGTAATGAAAAATATTTTGAAGTCAAGACAAATTTGATTTGGTCACTATGGACTAGTCTCAAGTCTGATAAGTTTCTAAAGCTAAGTTCTACAACAAGGTGAATGCAAGATAAAGGATTCCCTATTGTTTTTCCTATGGTCAATGCAAGGTATGCAATGATGGATAGAAGGATGGATGATGAATGATAATTCTGTAAATTTGTAAGTCTATGATCAAAGGACGAGGTAATGCTTAGGATTGATCAGAGAATGGCTTCATCTCAGTTTCCACTAAAACTTTCAATGATAGAAAATTGCATTATTTTAGGTCTCAGTTGTGGTCAATGACAATCATTTTCATCATCCTAGAAATGGTAGTTGTAGTGAATGATAGTCAATTGTGGTTCACAGTGTATCTTGCTTGGTTTTGACTAAATTTGGACCAATTTTGAGGTGATTTTGTGAAGTTTGATTTTGGAAAACCCAACAAATAGTCTGAAGACACTTGTTTTGGTCTAGTATGACTGTGTAAATGTGTAATGTGTAATGTAATAATACACTCATAGACACTTCACAATCTAGGCTAGAAAGGATACTACTTGTTGAGTCCCTACTTGGATTGCTCAAAACACCTAAACAAAGAGAACAATTAGAGATCTTGGTGACACTGGCTCCCCCTTACATGGCATGGGCACACCAAAATCTCTTACCCTTGAAGATCCTAAGATCTTGTCAACCAAGTAAATTTTTTTCTCCACAATGAATGGTGGAATGTAGAGTGGCTTCAGAATGACTGCTCCTGTGCTAGCAAGTAAAAGGGTTTTTTTCCTCTAAAGCAAGTGGTTCTTAATATTTATTTCGGGGTAATACTAGTGCCTATATGTGAGGCGAGGTTAGCTCTATAAATAGGCCTCCCAATCCATTTGTTATAAAGGATTTTGACATATCTCATAGATATTGATGGTGACACTCATTTGTATAGGACATCCCCACCATGTGATTGAAGACTTTCCAACAATCACAAATATTTATATAGTGGACCAAAACAAAGTATCACTTGGGTCATTCTGTCTTTCGAGGTAGGACCCCTAAGGGTAACAAAAGCAAGACAAGTATGTTTTTTTTTATCTCCAAGATCACACAAAGCATGAGGAGAGAGCATACACAACACCTTTTTCTCACACTCATACATGATGTTCATTTTAAATCCAATTTCCAAATGTGTGGGTGATTATACAAATGCCAAAATATTCTTTTGATTCTCAAGATCACTAAGTGGTGTGAGAGAAGAGCATACACACCTAAAGGCAAGATGCAAATCACAAGGTAATGAAGACACTTGTTCTTTTTAACCCTCAAAGTAATATGTGAAAAAGATACTTGATGCAAGGTTAATTTTAGACCAATGAGTGAATATGCAAGTTACTTTTAACCAATGAGTGAAAAGATGCAAATTATTGTAAATTTTAAGCCTAATAAAGTGTAGATGCAAGGTTAATTTTAATCCCAATGAGTGAGTATGAAAAGAAGATAAGATAGATTAGAAATACCAAGTGAAATGCCTCCTTTCCACCTATGCCACACATTGGAAATCTAATGTCAATAAAAAAAACCCCTAGGTTATCAAATGCAAGAGACCTAATCTAAAAAATTTGACTGAAAACCTAAATCTTAAAGTAATAAGCAATTGTGGCATAGAAATAATAGTTGTGTCTCAAAACCAAAACCAAATGCATCACAAGAATTGTGATTGTGTCGTTCAAGATGTCGATTACAGCTCAAAAAATTGATTACAGTTATTGTCGACAACAAATGTGGTTAATCCCCTGGTAGTTATGGTGAAAGACAGTCAATTGCATCATTTTAACCTAGATCTGCAAAATAACAAAAAAAAACATCAAAATCTGAACAACTAGAGACTAATATGATATGCAACTAGGGTTAATCTAAGGAAATTAAAAACTAGGTGACCAAAATTTGCGAGAAAAACTAAAAGATGAAATAAAATCAAGATGTTCCTTAGTCTGAATTAGTTGTGTCATTTGGTGTCATAGTTGTGACACTCTATAAAATAGAAATTGTGTCATTTTAGCTAGTGATTGCATTGATTTATACCTACGACTGGCAAAACTGGAATTTTCATACGAATTCTACAAATTTGTCCTTTCACGTCAGGTTCACCAATGTAATCAGGGCTAAAATTATCAAAGTTAGGTAGCAATGCATATAAATCAAACCTTAATAAACAATGAATCAAAAATAAGCATAAAGACATAAAACATAAAGCAATATTACCAAATAGTCATCATACCACCATTGATTCACCTTCATTGCACTTCTCCATTTTGCTTGAATATGAATAATTTCCCTCACTTTTTTGAGTATGCAAATAGGCCTAATGACAATGACAAAGAAAAGTATTGAAGATTTTAATTGACTATGGATGTACTTGACTTGATTTTGATAGACTTGATAGCAAGATAGCATAAGATCACATAAGCTTGTGTAGGTAGGTGACAAAATGGCAATGACAAGGTCTTTTATAGGAAAACCAAATTTTGAATGAAGGGATAAGATTAAAATTCAATAATCAATGGCCAAGAATGAAAGATGTAGCATGGACTAGGGTTAGGGTAAATGATAAGGATTAATGGTCAAGATTAAATTATAAATAATTTAATCAAGGGTGGAGGTTAATTGAGACAGGAATAAATAAGGATCGACACAGATAAAGAGGTGAGAGGAAATTAAATATATATATATATATATATATATATATATATATATATATATATATATATATATATATATATATATAATTTAGGTGGCCAATAAACAATTAAATAGTTAAAAATAATTATTTAATTATAGAGGAATGTGACAAAAGGACCCTTTTGAATTAAGTGATAATATAATTCAAAATTCAAGAGAGTGGACCAAATTAATTAAATTAAATTTATTTAATTTATGACAGAAGAGGCTAATGAATAATTATGTAATTTAAAATAATTATTTAATTATAGTGGAAGGTGATATAGAAATTAAATAAATAAGAATTTATTTAATTTTAGAAAGAAAGAGACTTAATTAGTGACATAATTAAATAAATAAAATTTATTTAATTAATCAAGGAGGAATAAAGAGAAATAAATAAATTAAATAATTAAAATTATTCAATTATCAAAGATGAAAGTGGAAATGATGGAGAATTTAGGAGTTGCAAGCCTAGTACAAATTTTAGTGTCTACAGGTACCTTACGATGATTAATGGATTTTGGATGTATTGCAAGTACCATAGACATTCAAATATTGTTTATCTTATCTCTCTTTAATTATTCCTTTGTAATCATGCTTAAACAAAACTAATACTTTTAGTTTACACCAAGGGGTGGGTGGTCCAAAAGTTGCTTTGTAATGGCCTAAAGCTTGTCGCTCCCCTTGCTTATCTATAAAAGGGAAACCAAGGCCAAATTTTGAATGGAGGTAGCAATATAATATCATTTTTGAAAAGAAGAGATTTTTGATACATATTGTAATATCTTTTGAAGAAAATTAATCGAAAAGAAGATATAATTGATGGTCGAATTCTAGTTTTAATTTTTTGTTGAAGTAAATTGATGAATGTTATCTTTCTATCTCCAGTTTGATCTTTCCTTATTATTTAAATTAATATATCAAGGTTGTACTTGATTTATCAAAACACATTTGATGTCTTTGTGTGGTTAATTTAATTGGTTCCTTCAACTAAGGATTAAATTCTTTCAAGTAACTCACGGTAACCTAGGGAGAATCTTTGGGATCAATAAGAAGAGCCTGGTAACTATAATATTGCACGTTTAAGCAAGTTATAAACATATGAAGTGCCAAACAATTTGAATTTCAACCAGAAGGAAGACACATATCATTCACATCTTGAATCCATTGCCCAATAAGAACAAGGCACTAATCATATATATTTCTAAAAATAATATCTCACAAAACATCATTCATACATTTAATTTTCTGCAGGAGTAGGAGTAGAAGTTAGTTTTACATTTAAATCATTTATTTCAAAGCCCTCGTGCCACATTGAAATAGATTGGGAAAAATCATTTAATTGAAGAAGTTGTGATCACATGAGGATGATCTAATTAAAATAATTGAGGATGATTCAATTGAAAAAATTGATCACATAAATCCTTCAAAGGTTTTAATCTACTTAGATATCACCATTTAATTGTGAAGAGTGTATTTTCATTGGTGATCAAGGTAAACTTTACTAGGAATAGCAAAGCCTAAAGAGCAGGGAATTCCATCCAACTTGGTTTATTTCGTTCATTGGCCAGATCCTTGTTAAACTTTAAGGAAAAGCTTCGCATACTTTTAGAGTTTATAAATCTACATATTTGGGAACCAAAACAACCTCTTGAGTTGATCATGCATACTTTGTTATACCCATTGGCACACCCTATCTCTCTCTGAACTGTTGGAGAACCTGATCTAGTAGATGCCTCTCATGATATGTTGTGTTTGAATAGTTTGACCAATCAGGTATCTAGTATGCCAACAATATGGCAGATGCTTGGCATCATCCTCCTAAGTAGGTAAATCCCTATATGGCCTCTATGTAAATGCATCCAAAATATCAATACCATGCCTCCAGTATCCTACCTCATCAACCCAAGTTTGTGTGAATGTTCCTCCATAGATATACACATATGACAACCCAGGTGGCAAGTATCTATGTATTGGTGATCTAAAGACAACTATATGCTCCCATTCCCATACCATTAGTAGAACTGTCCCACATCTAATAGACTATGCATCTTTATACATGACATCATATAGCTGAAAATATACTATCACAAGCATACAAGGTCCCCAGGTGTACACTATCACATCCTTCATCATCCCCATGAGCATATCACCCTATCCTACTAGGAATCCATGACCTCATCAATCTAGAACCACCAAGCATCCAATCGCATTGCATATCGCCATAATCAACCTATTATATCTATCCACGAGCGTGTCCCATCAGATCTCATACTCCTCAACACCCAACAAGGTTACATCCTGAGTATCAAAGCATCATTGAACAGTCTCTAACCCATGATCGGGATCATAAATAACCCACTCACCATGAATAGGAAGCCTCAGTATCCTCCATACACCCTTAAGAGTGACATTCACCCCTCTAGTCAGTAGGTGAAACAAGCTCATCTTTGAGTTCCACCTCTCTACAAGTGTTGTCAATAGTCCCTTGTTAGCCTGAATCACAAGCATAAATATCACATGGTATGATCCTAAGGCATGTGGAACATCTCTCTCCTCCTCATTCATATTTTTTCACAATCTGAATGATGATGGTCTGCTCTCTTGTGTGTAAATCAATGAAAGTCTAACCTACACTCATAAAAATTACTTCATGTTAATCACAATGCCTCAATTAACCTATTCAACCTATTGCATATTAAAATTTTCCAAAAACTAAGTAAATATGGTCATCATTCAAATGCATTGTACAATCTTTCAAATGTGTCACACCTATGTGATGCATTATGCAATTGCGAGTCGATTTTGCACATGTGTCACTCTATCATTTATATGTGTTGCACTAAAGAAAATGTGTTGCACCATCTAACAGTTGTGTTGTAGGAAATCACATGCGCCATTTTAACCTACATTTGTGATGCAACATTACACATGTAGTGCACTTGATAGTTGTGAGCAGCATAAGTATTGTGTCTTTTCTACACTTGTGTCGCACATCACACATGTGGTTCACAAGCCTACACATGTGGAAAATGTATAGAGACATGCAGTGCAAAAACAACACCACATCTATTTGGTCTTCTTTGACCCCCTAAATCTAGAAAAAAATGACAAAATCATGAAGTAAGGAGAGATCACATACCGTCATGCTTGAACCCTCTGTCCACCTGAATGATCATACCCAGTATCCTCAGTGCACTGTGACTAGTACAAGCAACATAGCTCTATCACTTCAACTCAAAATCTCACTCCAAAGCTCCTAGAATTCTAAACTCAATGTGCACAAATGACCTATTTTGGACCGTCTAAGCCTATTTATAACCTTTTTGACCTAAGAGGTCCCTCTGCTTCATAATTGGTCACATCAAATTTCACCTTTAAATGCTTATCAAGCCCTATGCTGACCTATAAGCCTAGCTTTCCGATGTCATTGCATTCGCGCCTATCAAATTGACTTGTCGATAAATTTGCCAATTTTTTCATAATTTTTTTAAAATTTGTCAATTTTCCAGAGGGGGCATTTTCTATCCTACTTTAACCAAGTCATACTAGGGTAGGTCTTAGGCTGAATTTTCCTTATTATTCTTTGACACAACATTCAAAATCACATTGTATCAAAGAGGGTAAATGTCATGCCCAAAAATTTTTTATCAAGATTTTTAAAAACCTGAAAGCCATATATAAATTTTATCTATGTGATTAATGTTATACCCTCCTTGGATTGACTATGTTATGATAGATTTGATAGGAACCAAAGACCCCTGTGAATCTCATGATAAAATTTACTTGATTGATCTTTATTCAATTTAATCTACGTCATTTATTGACTAGTTAACAATTCATTCTTCTCAATACTAAGGGTATGACGATATTGAATTCTAATGGTGAAGTCTAAAGGAATAAGGATCCCAAATAAATGTAACATGCATTGGAAATAATTGTTTCTCTAACCCTTTTTTTTTTTTGTTATTTTGTTTAATATACTTTCTAAACATTATTGAATATTAATATGATATTGTTGTTTGATCAACCAACCCAAAGGATCAATTGTTAAGGTTTAACCCTAATTCTCTAACATCAATACTAGTAGTATTATTAGATCCTTAAAATGGTGCCAATATTTAATAACTAATAATATTAATATTTAAGTCACCAAAATTCATTATTGTCATCGTAACAATAATGGTAATAAATATCAAGTTTTTTTTTTTTAATAATAATAATTTTATTATTAAAATCACAATATTAACATTAACATGAAGATAATAATAATTTTATTAATGACGATATTAATATTGCTATAACTTAATCCAAACTATCTAATAATCTTGTTATAATAAAATATTCATTTCACCTTAATAATAAATAAATAAATATTTGCTTATTTATTTATTTAACCACTAAATATTACAACTTTATATTAATAACACCTTATTAATACCACTACTAATTAAACCACAAGAATATTGCAACATGATTTTCCAATTCCTATGCAACATTACTTTATTGATCTTATGCGTTATTATTTTGGGGAAATGGAATATTAAACTCCATTTTATAAAACTCAGCTCCATTCTAAAAGTATGTCGGTGCCCTATTCTTAGGAATGAGGGAAACCCTAAATGTCTCCTCACAATTTTTATTCTCTGCATTTCTCTTAAGATGAGGAAGGCATGGTTGTTGAATGGAGCGAGTGTGGAGGCCCAAAATAGATTTTAAGCAGATCCATGTGTATGTGAGTATATAGGAGTATAAATAGGAATTTCTTCTTCTCAGTTTAAAACTATAGGCAACTACATCATTGTTTTTTCTTTATTTATTTTTTATATTCAATTTTTTTTGTCTTTTTTTTTTCAACTGCACAGGTTTTGGATCTGCAAACTCCTTGCACTGTGCATTAAGTCTCATCTGCCATTACATTCTATGGATAGAGTTTGAGTTTATTTATTTATTTATTTTTAATATTTTATTCTATTTATTTTAAACATGCATTATTACTGCAGAGACAGCAGTTTAAAACTGTTCTTTTATTTGCTATGATGCACAACAATTTTATTTGCTGCAATGCACAGCAATAGAAGGCCTCTGTTTCTATGTTTTTTTTCATTTATTAATAATATTTATTTACTTGTTTTGAAGCTGTTGTTTGCACCTCACAGCCAACACATTGATTTTCTTCTCACAAATATATATATATATATATATATATATATATATATATATTAATGATGTATGGATTGAATAAAATTAGTTGTTTATTTTATATATATATTGCAGATTTAATTAAATAAAAAAAACACAATAATGAAGAAACCCTTCTTCTTCTTCTTCTTCTTTTTATTCATTTTAAATTTGCCTACTCTTACGGATCTACAATGTATCTTCTCTTTTCTTTTCTTTTTTGCTGCAGTCACAGAAGAATACATTTTTATTTAATGTTATACTGCTGCTATAGAATAACAAATGTAATTTTATTTTCCTTTTTGCTACTCTTACTATTTTGTTTTATATTCATTTGATAGCATGCAGTTGAGGAAAAAGAATAGCTGAAATAAATAATATCAGATATGGATCATTTAAATATATAATTTCCGTTTTGAGAATACAAGTGATGCTTGTATTATTTATCCTTTGATAGCAACTAACTCTAATTTTACTTTTCACAACAAGTGCCTTTATTTTCTAACAGAAAATTTACTACTTTATTCAACAATTTATTAATAACAATATTGCTGTTTTTTTTTTTTATTGTTTAACAATATATATATAAAAGGAAAGCTATTTAAAAATATTTATTAATACCATAGGAACCTAGGCAATGCTGGCCCCTTTGTCCTTTTGATTTATTTCTTTTTATTTATGTATATATTTTAGATGTATTCTAATTGAAATTTATTAAATTAAATGAATAATATATTATATATAAATATAATAAATATCATATTATATAGTATTTATGCATGCATGTATTATGTTTTTTTTTGTTTTAAATTCACAAATATATTATATGAATATAATATATATACAATGGATATTTATACTTAATGAAGTGTATACATGCATTCCATATATATGTTATGTATATACATTTATAAAGTGGTACATATATGTTTTTTTTTTTAAGATATAAGAATAAATAAAACTGTTTTATTGTTAGTAATTATATCATAACAAAAATTTAAGTGAAGAATTTATATAAATCTTTAAACCATATTGATGCATAAAGTTTCCATTTGCAAATAAAAATGAAATAGTAAATACAAATGATTTGACTAAACAATGACTCCTTATATGTATGTTGATCTCATTCACAAATGCTCTTTTTGACCTACTCCTAATCCATATACCCACATGGTCCATTATACTCTAATCCTTCTTCTTTAAGACTATAACCATCATTTACAAGCACCCATTTTGTCAACATAGGTCCATTATACTAATTCTATTAACATAATGCAACATACCCCTTCAAAGTCTAAACACAAGAGCCTTTCATATACATCATGAACAATATCATAATCTTTCATATGCCAAATGTAAGCATCTCTCCTTTTGACACAATATCACAAGAGCATTTTCTTTTCCCTTTACACAAAAGATACAAGTTCTGCTACTTTTAAGTTCACATATTAAATTTGATACACAATGATGAAACAAGTAAGATGCCAATGAAACAAACCTCATTCTTTCATTCTTTCATTTTACAATGAAATGCTAGCTCTCAATATTACAAACAATTTTAAGGGATACAATGATCATCATACAGAAGAGTAAAGGCTTGCTCTATCCCATATTTACTTTCGTTCTTTGTAACAATATGTAAAATCCTTTCTTAAAACTTGCAATACTAAATTAATATCTATGAACTAAGTAATTTACATGCCAGTGAGGGAAAACTTTCTCTTTACATTTAAACAATATAGTATCTCTTGATATCACAACCAATACTTAAGAACGTAATGAGTAACAAATGGAATAAGATATGCTCTCCACCCTACCTTAATGGCATCATGAAGCCTCATGGGCTCTAGCCATACCCCCGAGCAAGAAATAAATGAATACCAGTGATCTTGGTAGGAAGACTAACAAGAATAACTTATCTATGATTTTCCATCTACCCATTAACCAAGCACACTCTAAAATTTCATACACAAAAACTTGGTCTCTTCCCTGACTTGTTTGAAAGCTACAACAAAATAGTTACACAACAACAAACTTCCTACTTAAGCAAATTTAATAACAATGAGGAGAATAACTTATCTTCACAATTTTGTTCCTTGATCATCTCCTTTGCATGTGAGAGCCCCTTGTTCCCTTCCAACTTTTTTTTCTCTTCTTTCCCCAAATTCTCAATCCAAAAACAACATTTCTCCAAGAGGAGAAGTGGGTAGCATCCATTTCCTCTTTTCCATCCAAGTATATAGGAATTCAACTTGAATTCACTTGAATGAGAGAGAGACACTTGTCACTCTCTCATTTGATCTTGGAATACACATCCCCACAAGTTAGAACTCACACATGTGTGAGACTTTTGGGGAGATGGGGAATGTACTATGACACTCTACCCAACATCCCTTACAAGGTGGCTTCACACATGTGAAATCCTTGATGCTCTTCCCAAGTTCATTAATGAACTTTGGGGAGTGTGGCGGGAGAGTGAGAAGTCACTTCTCCCAACTCCCAAGAACTCAAATTCGTCACACTATTTCAAGTGGACTTTTGAAGGGTCAATTCATGTCCCAAGGACAAGGTCTCATGTCCAAAAGGTCCCCCTTCCATAGGTATAAGCCTTAGGGGTCTATTTTTGCACTAATATCAATAAAATTGACCAAACAACACTCTAAAAGGACCACTTTAAATACCAATTCGAAATTCAAGCTTTAACTATGGATTTCAAAACCCTAATTATACTTACACCCTTAATCACTTGACTTAATTTAATAAGGCTCCACAAAACATGCTTACACCAAATTACCAATCATTGAAACCTTTACACAAAACCCCAACTACCTCCTAGTTCATAGGGTCAAAATTTAAAACTTCAAAAGCTAAATATTTAACTTGGGTTTTGATGATTCACCCTTTTACCCTTGACATTACTCTTGCATGTATTTTTCTAAATACATGTTAGGTTAAAAATATAATAAATACCTCAAGTATACTCCTCATTGATTAGAGTTGTCCTTTAAATTTACCTTGATGGTGCTTAGCTAGTGATCCTCCTGGAAACTCCTTCCCGATCTTCCCAAAGTCTCGCTTTGTCCCTAACTATTATTATTTTCCAAGTAACATGAAACTTATTATCGAGATTCAAACCAATGTTAGGTACACACACAATTCCTTAGTTCATATCGCTCTAAGTGTATTCTTCATATGGTACTTGTTCAAGAATCTAAATATTATTTGTTCACATTCATTCTTAATAGTTTGCCCATTTTCATTTAATAAAGAGAATTTGTCACAATAATCATTTAAACTAGTTCATAAGAAATTCAAAATATTAAACATGGAATTGGGTTAAATCATCAATTTATTCACCAAACAAGAATAACTGAACTGATCGAGGTATCACACAATTTATAGACGGGGTTGGGCCTCACAGGTAAAATGTAGACATTGAAAAATGTCCCAAACTTGCAAGTAACATTTTCTCACTAATTTGAGTTTTTTTCTACACAATTAAATACTTCTAATTATTTAATTATTTCCTAATATCATATTCTAAACTATTAATTAAATAATTTTAAATTATTTATTAATTGATCTTATCTTTTTTTCTTCTTTTTGATTAATCAAATAAATCTTATTTATTTAATTACTTCACTAATTTCCCTCATTTCTCCTATAATTAAATTGTTATTTTTAATTATTTAATCATTCATTTTTTCCCTTTTTCTTCTATAATTAAATAAATTCTTATTGATTTAATTATTTATCATTTCGCTCTTCAATTATTAAACAATTGTTTCTAATTATTTAATTATTTACCATTTCCCTCCATCTATGATTAAATAATTGTTTTCAATAATTTAATATCCCATATTCCTCTTTTCTTTTACAATTAATCAATTATTTTTATTTATTTAATTATTCATTTCCCCTCTCCTAAATTAAATAATTGTTGTAATTATTTTATTTATTTATTCTTATTCAAGCCCTATTTCTCACCTAAATTGTTAGATCATGGTCCCTTCTTCCCATCCTTATTTGTCTTCTTCTTAATTAATTGTTAGGATAGATGGCATTAAGATTTTTATCCTAAGTTTATTTATGTGTCTCCACATTCTTTGAAAAGTTTTCTAAGGGACATGAGGGACAAAATATTTATTATTCATTTTCCTATGACAAATGTTAATTGCATTCAAAGAGGTGGACCCATTATAGTGGTAGTTACAAAACATTTTAGAGGCATGTTCCTCTTGGGCATCCAACTTTGTGGGTAGGTACCACTTTAGAGTGTATGTCCTTACATGTTATTTGCATGTTTCGCATGCTCTTACATGGTTGGGTGCCCAAGTTTGCATGTTGGTGCATGTTCATGCATGTAGCCATCGAGCCATTCGAGAGTTATGGAGCACTCAAGTTTGACCAATTCCTATTGGTTGTGGGTTAGGCACCCATGTGAAGGCCATGTGATACTTTAATATTTTATTCAATATTAATGGGTTGTCCACTAAGCAGGGCATGGGTTTTTCCAAGTGGTTTTTCTTGTTGTTTTGGGGATACCATTTATGGTATTCGACTATCCCACAAAATTCTATATATTAGAGCCTTGAGATGCTAGTTTAGTATGAGTTATTTGCAGGTTGTCAGAGCGATGAAGTGCTACCAGATTATAGAGAGGATTGTTGTATTGATGTACTTCCTTGAGGATTAATACAAATATTGGATCTCTTTGCGTGTGGATTTTTTTCTTGCAATGGTTTCTCCATGTATATCTTGTGTCAATTGTGTTGATGACTTGTGGTTTTGCAGTTTTTTCTTTCATTGTTACAACTATCAATCACTTAATCATTTTAAGGTAATCTTGTAAACATAATTATAGATTTCAAATCACTTTAATAAGTTCATATTTTTGGAATTTATACCTTGATTTTTAACATTTGGTATCAAAGCTAATGGTTATGTTAGGAGAGGGACACCTTTCTTTATGAGTGTTGAAGGTTTTTTGGTTGCACTGGGAGCTTGTGCACTATGGTTTTTAATATTTATGAAGAAGATTGTAAACCATGGCTTCTACCTCTCGTATAGATATTGAGAAGTTCAATTACACTAGCTACAAGATGTGGATGTTGAAGATGGAGGATCTCCTTGAAGAGAGAGATTAGTGGTTGGAAATTTCAAATAAAAAGAAACTAGAATCAACATATGATGAAGATTGGAATAAAATGGACAAGGCATGGGGAGCCATTCGATTGTGTCTTACATATTTTTTCCTCTTGAATTCTTTCGAAGAATCTACTATATGTAATTTGTGGAAAAGAATAGGTGATATCTATCAAACTAAAAGTTTAACTAATAACTTACATATCTCAAAATATTTTTTTATTTTTTGAAAATCAAGGATGGTAATTCTATTGTAGAACATTCAAATACTTTTAATATGATTATAATTCAACTTTCATCAGTATATGTTAAGATAGAAGAGGAAGATAAATGTATTTTGTTGCTTTATTCTTTACCTAAATTTTGGGAAAATCTAATTATTGTCATGAGTGGTGGTGGTGCAAAACTAAATATGGATAGTCACATTGCAATATTTCTTTCAGAAGAGATGAGGAGAAATTCCATGAATGAAGGCTCCCAAGATGTCTTGCATGTGCAAGGAAGGTCCAAAGAAAAGGAGGGCCTAAAGGGGACAAGAAGAAAGACAAGTCTAAAGGATGTTCTAAAACCCCTCAGAAGAGAAAAGTAAAGTATTGGAATTGTGGTAAGAGAGGGCATGTGAAGGAGTGTAGGAACAAGAAAAAAAATTCAAATACTTCCATGAAAAGTCCTCTAAAGATGGTGATTAATATTATTTTTTATTTATGCTAAAACTATAAGTGATTATGCTTAGCTTATTGATTTAGGTTTCTACTACCATATTACTACTCACAAGGAGTGGTTTACTTCATATTCATCTTATGATGGGGGAGAAGTTTCCCTTGGTGATAAAAACACAAAGAAGATTATTGGTAAGGGAAAGGTAAAGTTGTGTTTCAGTGATGGAAGGGTTAAAACCCTTGATCATATTTTACATATTCCAGTACTTTCAATAAATTTACTTCCAGTATCCAAGTTGAATGATTCTAGAATGCATGTGACATTTTCCAAGTCTGGTTGCAAGTTGGTAAGAGGGACTTTGGTGATAGCTAAAGGATCTTAGATTGGTATTTTTTTTAGGCTTAATGAATCTACTCTTTATAATTTTTCCAATGTAACTCACACTAAAAAATAAATGTATGTTGTGGCATCGTAGATTGGGTGACATAAGTGAAAAAATTCCTCAAACCATTTTGAATAAAAATTTGGTTGATAGTATTTCTAATTATTTTGTTGGTAAAAATGAATTTTATGAGCATTGTGTGTTTGGTAAAAAGAATAGATCTAATGGGACTAATGAAGCTAAGACATTTTTAGACATCATTCATTCAGATGTGTTTGAACCAATAGATGTTGACTCTTTTGGAAAATCTTGTTATTATGTTACTTTATTGATGATGTGTCAAGATACACTTGGATTTATTGTATGCATGCAAAATATGAGGTTTTCACTAAGTTTAAGGAATGTAAAGCCTTAGTTGAGAAGAAAATGGATTATAAGATAAGGGTGTTGAGATCTAACAATGGGCGTGAATATTGTTCTAGGCAATTTGATGAGTTTTGTAAGAATGTAGGTATTATTCGATAAAATACAACACCTTATACACCTCAAAAAAATTGGGTAGTAGAAGGAATGAACCGAACCTTGATGGAAAGACCAATGAGCATGTTGAGTGGTGCTAAGCTTGATAGATACTTTTGGGTAGAAGCTATAAGTACTACATGTTATTTGGTTAATATATCTCCTTCTTCAACTCTTAGTGATAAAACTCTTTATGAAGTGTCGATAGGTAGAAAGTCTTCTATTTCACATTTAAGGGTCTTTGGCTATGAGGATTCTCCCCAAGTTTTAACAATGATTATAAGCTTTGGAATCCACTAACTTGTAAAATGGGTTTCTCTAGGGATGTGATTTTTAGGGAGTTTAGAGCTTACTCAAGTGAAGAACAACCAAATGAGAAAGATAAGATAAAAATAGTGCATTTTGAGACAAATATTGAAAAGCAAGAAGATGCACATGTGGAAGAACACCAGATGGATTTGACAATGGAGAAGAAGAAGAGGGTTCAAAAAGAATAAATGATGTGTAGGATGAGCATGTAGAAGAAGATGAATAGTAAGAACCCCTTACTCCTACCTTGAGAAGATCCACAAGGCAACAATATCTAGTTGATAAGTATAGTCCATCCAATTTTTGTTGTGTATTTTCTTTGTTGAGTATTGATGATCAACCTAGATCCTATAGGGAGGCTCTTTCTTGAGAATAGAGTGAGTCTTGGATGTAGGCCATGTAGGAGGAGATTATGGCTTTGAATAGTTATGAGACCTAAGATCTTGTGAGTTTTCTCAAAGGAATGAAGCCCATTAGATGCAAGTAGGTCTTTAAAATGAAATTTGGAGGAGATGGTCAGTTAGAGCAATACAAGGCTAGATTGGTGGCCAAGGGCTACTCCAAGAGAGAGGGAGTTGATTTCGATGAAATTTTCTCTCATATTGCTAAGTTAACTTCTATTAGAATAATATTATCTATTGATGTTGCTTATGATTTTGAAATAGAGAAAATGGATGTTAAAACTACCTTCTTGCATGGGGATCTTGAGGAACAGATCTATATGCAACAACCTGAAGGTTTTATTGTGAAAGGAAAAGAACACTTGGTTTATAGGTTAAAGAGATATTTATATGGTTTGAAATAGACACTCAAGATGTGGTACCAAATTTTTTATGCCTTTGCATTGAAGTTGGGTTTTTTTAGAAGTCAGGAGGATCATTGTGTTTATATTAAGGTTATTGATGATCAGATTCTAATCATTATCTTATATGTTGATGACAAGTTGTTTATGGATAAAAACAAGGTGATTATTAAAGAGCTTAAGACTTGGATTTTTGGAACATTTGGTATGAAGGATTTGGGGGCTACAAAATATATTCTTGGGATGGAGATCAGTAGATATTGGGTTCACAAAAAGCTTTGGTTAAGTCAAAGAAAGTATGTTGATACCATTTTGCAAGGTTTAATATGCATGATTGTAAACCAGTAAATATTCAATTTTCGGTTAGTACTAAGTTGAGTTTAGACATGTGTCCTAATTATGGTGATGATTTTGAAAATATGTCCAATGTTCCTTATGCTAATGTCATTGGTAGCTTGATGTATGCAATCGTTTGCATTAGACAAAATATAGCCCAAGTGGTGGGAGTTTTGAGCAGGCTTATGTCTAACCCTGGTAGAGAGCATTGGACTTTTGTTGAGAGGGTATTTAGATATTTGTGTGGTACTTCAAATTATTGTTTAGTTTATCATGGTACTAATGATGTGGATAAGTCATTGGATATATAGGTTTTTGTTGATGTAGATTGGCTAGGTGACTTGGATAGTTGAATGTCCACTAGTGGCTATGTTTTTGCTTTGTTTGGAGGTGTAGTGAGTTGGATGAGTAAAAGGTAGCTTACAGTTGCATTATCCACTACTTAAGCAAAATATATGGCAGCTACACATGTTTCTAAGGAGGTGG
Organism: Sequoia sempervirens; assembly: GCA_007258455.2. Taxonomy (NCBI): domain Eukaryota; kingdom Viridiplantae; phylum Streptophyta; class Pinopsida; order Cupressales; family Cupressaceae; genus Sequoia; species Sequoia sempervirens. The sequence goes on from VDFB02281492.1 coordinate 779,299,299, forward strand.
TTTGGTTACAAATACTTGGTAATGTCATTGGTTTTGATTGTAGGATAGTGAGGATTGAATGTGACACTCAAAGTGCCATATATTTGGCCAAAAATCCAATGTATCATGTTCATAATAAACATTTTGATGTTTAGTATCTGATGCTGGAGAATCCTAGGAAAAAGGAAATCAACATTGACCAAAAGGAGATTTCAGTTTGAATTCATGGTTTTTAACTTTCATTTCTGAATTGGAATTTTAATTTTAGTTTCGTGAGCATAGAGCTTGAGGATTAATGAATAGATAATTCATATTGTAAATGAATATCTAAAATTTTAAAAAATAATAAAATAAGGAAATGAGGAGAAGTTGACGAAAAATATTAAAGTGCAAATTTGGGAGGGGATAGATGGACGCACAACAAAGACCATGCAAGGTAAAATGAATGATTAACAATTTGTATTTAGTCAAGCATAAATTCTCCCTCTAGTTTGATTCTAAAATAAACTTCAATGAAATAAATTAATTATTGGTCTCTTCTATTACAATAATAAATATAAACAAATGTAAATTATAGAGTATGAAATGGAAGAAAGTTGTGCCTAAGGAAGTTTAAAGGGTAGCCAAAAGAATGAATACAAAAAGAGTCAACACCAAAATGGAGGGAGAGGAGAATTCATCGAGAGAATGAGCTTTAGTTTAAAAATTAAATTTTAAAAATACATAGGGGAAGCTGAATAGGCTATGTCCACTTTGGTAGGAGGAATTAAAAACAATAAGGAAAAGTTTATGAAAAGTGCGTTGTTGGGTAAGAAGAAATAAAATATACAAAAGATAGGCTACAAGGAAAGTAGAGAGGATACGTGGGAATTCAAGAAGAGGCTGCATAAAAAAATAAAAGTAAAAAGAAGCTACTAATGAGTTGGGATGTGTACACAAAGATTAGAAATAAAAATTGAAATCAATCGATAGAGAGATAGTGAAGGGTTGCACGGGTGATATAGATGAGGCAACGTGGAATGGGGAAAGAGACAAGGCTACATAGAATGCAAAATGTGTGTAGCAGAGAATAAGAAAATAAGAAAGGTTGAGTAAGCTAAGGGAGATACATTCCAAGAAAAATATGGGATTGTGTAAAAGATTGTAGAATGAAATTGCTGGTGGTAAATGTTTTGGGTCTATGGGAAACAAAAAAATTCAAGTAACTATTGTAATTTCATTGTATTTGGAATGGAATTCCAATCAAAATTTAACTAATTACTATCAATATTGATTGAAGTTTTAAATTAGATTTTAATCAACAAATGAAAATGTCAATTTAAATTGTCATTTGGTTTGAATAGGGGAATTACATTTTTTTTATAAATTGGTATTATCTTGAGAGTTTGTGTTTGTTTTTTTTCTCTGCATTAGTATCACTTTGTGAAAGAGATGGTTGAGAATGATAAGGTTTTGATTGAGAATAATGACACTTTGGATAATGTTGTAGATTCTCTCATGAAGTTGTCACCACAGATAAGTTCTCTTGGTGCAGGAAAGCCATGGACCTTGATCAATACACTTGATTATATATTTTATTTATATCTCATGGATTTAGTTGCAATGTATAATTTCAAGTGGGAGAATGTTAGGATAGGTGGCATTAAAATTGTTATCCTAAGTTGATTTATGTGTCTCCATGTTCTTTATAAAGTGTTCTAGGGGACATGCGAGACAAAATATTTATTATTTATTTTCCTACGACAAATTGTAATTGCATTTAGAGAGGTGGACCCATTATGGTGGCAGTTACAAAGTATTTTGGAGGCATATTCCTCTTGGGCATCCAACTTTGTGGGTGGGTACCGCTTTAGTGTGCATGTCCTTGCATGTTATTTGCATTTTTTGCATGCTTTTGCATGGTTGGGTGCCCAGGTTTGCATGTTAGTGCATGTTCATGCATGTAGCCGTTAGAGGCATCAATGAGTTATGGAGAAAATGGATTTAACCAATTCCTATTGGTTGTGGGTTAGGTGCCCATGTGAAGGTCATGTGATAATTTAATATTTTATTCCATGTTTATGGGCCATCCACCAAGGTGGGTGTGGTTTTTTCTAGTTGGATTTTCTTGTTGTTTTGGGATACCAATTTTGGTATTCTCTCCCACAAACTTCTATATATTGGATGTTGCAAGAATGATGGTGTTGTCATTGATGTCAATAGGAAGTCTATGGACCGTTGTTTTTATTGATGTCAACTATGGGATGAAGATGTTGACGATATTGAGAAAAATGTGAAAAGAGGAAAACATGTTGTGCATGTGTAGTCAAGACCTTGAGGAATTGTTGTGAGTACATGGACCTATTCTTTTTTTGCGGAGTCTAAAGGTGAGTTGGAATGAAGTAATGAGCTGAAATGATGGTTCCGGTACTTGGTTTCCAAGTGCTTTTGAGAAAATTTAATAAAAAAAGTAATTGTATTATGCAAATTTTCATAGTGTGCTTTGGTATTGTGTTACATGTTCTTTCTATGTTGATGATATGCCCATGTTGATCTTACAAGTTATTCAAGGTTGACAAAGGTTGTTATATTCATAATTTGGGTTTTTGGATCTTGTTGTACAGTGTGATATATTTTCACCAGTGTGTGAACCAGTTGTTCAATAATGTTTTTTTGTGGTTTGGGATAAATGTATTTGCTTCGTGTTTCTCTACTATTTGGATTTAGGTTGTGCATATTTATGAAGTTGTTTATAAATTTTTTATTTTTCTTTGTTCAAAGTTTTACTTGATTTGGTGCAATACAATGTAAGTTTCATTTATCAGTATGAAAACAAGGGTTACCAATTGTCTTGAATTGAAGTAGTTGTTGATGCAAAGCTTGGTTAAAATGGTTGATAAATCTTAAGTAATTCATGGATTGTTTAGGATTGATTTCAAGTGAATTATGTTGTCCAAAATTTTTGGATTGATCTAAGGAAGCATGTACTTAATGTCTATGGTGTTTTGCACGATTGTTGGCTAACCTTGTGTTTAACACTACATGCAAGGCTTGTAGAAGAGTTTTGAAGTGTGTTGGGATCTATTTAGGTCCTAATTAAGGATTTATGTAGGTTTACTTTCATTCCTATCCATCATGGGAATGTTTGGGTGCCGACCTATTTCAAATTTGAATGTATAGTGGCTAGTGGACGACATTGGAGAAATTTTTTGAAGTAGAGGTTGATATAAATATGTATTGTGTTGATGTAAGAGGGTGTCTGGAAGATTAAGAAGCAAGATAGATGTGAGATTGTTGTGAGTGAAGTGTAATGAGATGTGAAATTGAGTAGAGCAATTTGAATTTCATGTTAGGGTTCAAAAGGAAATGAGTTGAAGGCATCCAAATCTTTCATGTGAGACTGCAAAAGTGTGCAAGTAATTGTGGTGGACTCCTTGTTGCATTGAGAAGTGTTTCTATGTGTAACATTCTTATTTTATCTTGTTGTATTCTTTGTATGGCAGTGAGCCCTCATTGTGATCCTTTTTGGATAGTGTTTCTTATTCTGGTAGTGAGCCCCTTTGTACTAGTTTTCTATTACTTATATTGTGAGCTAATCCTCACGATGGTTTTTCCCACATTGGTTTTTCCACGTAAATCTAGTGTTCTCATGTGTATGGTGTTGTGATTTCAGTTTATGTTAGATCTACATTTCATGTTTAATCAATCTAGCAAAATAAGAACTTAATGTATGCTTGAGGATCTGTTTCTTGTTAAAGGTTTTTGAAGGTTTAATTTGCTATAAATGATTCACTCCCCTCTCAGTTGTATTGTTCATTTCAGCATTGGAGCCTTGATATGGTGATTTAGTATGAGTTCTTTATAGGTTGTTAGAATGACAAAGTGCTACCAGATTAAAGAGAGGATTGTTGTATTGGTGTACTTCCTTGATGATTAATACAAACATTGGATCTATTTGGGTGTGGATTTTTTTCTCACAAGGTGTTCTCCACTTATATATTGTGTTGCATGTGTTGATGAGTTGTGATATTGCAATTTTTCTTTAATTGTTGCAACTATCAATCACTTAATCATTTAATTGTAATATTGTAAAAAAAAAAAGATTTGCAATCACTTTAATAAGTTAATATTGCTACAATTTATAGCTTTATTTTCAACATTAATCTCATCCATTGATCATCATATTATTGAAGTTGGAAAAAAACAATTCCACAACTCCCAAGGATCACTGTAGTCAAACACCTATCACGAAAAGAGAGAATAGCAAAGCTATAGAGGCCAAGAGCTATTGATCCAAAAATGAATGAATCATATTAATGTGAATCTTCTAATGATTATACAATAGAGAATCCTTATAAAAGGATAATTAACCTAAAAGCCCTAGGTGAGGATAAAACAAGATCATAACCTAAGTAAGCTTAAGTAATTAGAGGAAAAGGGACCTAATAAGTAAATAAATAATTAATTAGAAAATGCATTTTACTCTAACACCCTCCTTAAGTGAATCTTAAGGAGAATATAAAACCTCTAAAGATGAATGCATGATGGTTCCTAGAAAACAAGGCCTAGTGAGGTACCCATGTGCAAACAAAAGATCTCTATAAAGTGGAGAAATGGAGAAAAACTCATGGTAAAAACTCCACTCCAAAAAGAGATAAAAGCCAAGTAAAGGATTGAAGAAGCCTCCAAACAAAAGTGAAGGATGAAGAAGCCTTTAACCAAGAAATGTCCTAAGATATAGGAACAAAGGATGAACATGAAGAACACCACAGAAGCCTGAAGAAGCTACAAAGATTGTTGAATAATGGTTGCTATAGTGTTGAAAGAAGGACCTCAACTAAAATAGATGATGATCAGGATCAAGAAGACAAGAAGATGCATGCGTTTCCCCAATGAAACTACTCAAATCAGATGGAAAACAAATACAAACACTTGGAAATAAATGATATAGATGGTAGAGGTACAAATAGTTTGAAGAACATTTGTCAAATGAAAATGGAAGGCCACCTCCAAAAATAGGAATACAAGAGTGTCCATATGGTAAATGATCCATCTCACTTAAATGTAGTTGTTACATCCTCCTAGTACATAGGAATAAATACTAGATACATAGCTCACTCCAATACAAACCCAAGGAAGCATTAAACCAATAGTAGAAACATTTTTCATGCACAGGTAGCCGTACAGGGGCCATATTGGCCCTTGTGAAAAAAATTTGCCTCAAAATTTTAAGTACTAAGATTTTTATGAAACAACTATTGATCTATAGGTTTCTAACTATACTGCAAACATGATGGTGAGGTTTGTTTCACTTTAGGATGCACTAAATTTTTTCTCAAGGCTAGATCCTTCAAATATTGAATACGAAGTTGTAGATTAAGGCTCTAATACCATATTGGAGTTGAGAAAAATCATCTCCACAACTCCCATGGATCACTTGCAATCAAACAACTGTAATAGAAAGAGAGAATATCAAAGCTATGGAGTACAAGATCTATTGATCCAAAAGAGCATGAGTCATATTAATGTGCAACTTTTAATGATTATATAATAGAGAATCCTTATAAAAGGATAATTAACCTAGAAACCCTAGGTGAGGATGAAACAAGATCATGACCTAAGTAAGATTATGTAATTAGAGGAAAAGGGACCTAATAATTAAATAAATAATTAATTAGAAAATACCTTTTACTCTAACACATGCATCATCACTTGATCCTCACCCTTCATTTCTATTGAGATTTATATAAAAGCAGTCTATCATCCTCCTTTCAAGGTTAACCACAATCTTTGAATTTTTTCTATCATACCTATCATCCTAAGATCTTGCTATTAATCATCTACATTGAGCTTATTGCAAATATTGAACACTACATAGTTGAGAGCAAACAAAGAAAATTTGAGAAGAGCAATGGAGGAAAATCAACTCTGGGATAGGAATTAAGGTTTCATTGGTTTATTATTTGATTTCTATTTTTGTGTGTTCTTCACTATTAGATTAGGGTCATTATGGCTTGAATTTAGCTAGTTTTGTGGTTTTTATTAATGATTCATGCCTTTCTTTCAATTTTTCTAGTCTACAAGCATCATTTGGTTTGTTATTCCTAAGTGGTATCCTTGTTCCACTACAAATGGAATATTTCTCAACTCCTTTTTTCTCTTTTCCTTTTCTTTTCTTTGTAGAAATATATTCTTGGTTTAAATGACTATGTAATGCCACACATTGAATTATTTTATGCTAAATTTAATGTTACAAAGATAGACCATTCATTTTCAATGGCATGTGTACAGAAGTGACATCCATATTAATATAAATATATTTTTGTTAATTATTCGAATTAATTTACTTTCTTATTTGTTGTTTAATATTACTTTGGCATGCATCTTCATTTTGGGCTCACATAAATACCTAGATATCTGTTATACAATGAAAAATGTAGAAGTGAGAATTTTTGTTGAACCTTACTTGATTCTATTTGCATTCACTCCAAGATAATTATACTAATCCTTAGTTGTATCCATTCCACACCCAAGGTTAGATCTACAATTTGTGCAAATGAATCAAATAAATTTTGTGGCTTGTAGAAATGATCTGGGAGCTTTCAATTTTCAAATTCAAATTTAAGACTATCTTATCATTTCAGTTTAATTCTGATATGCTTTGTGCAAATGAATCAAATAAATTTTGTGACTTGTAGAAATGATCTGGGAGCTTTCAATTTTCAAATTCAAATTTAAGACTAGCCTATCATTTTAGTTTAATTCTCATATGCTTTGTACAAATGAATCAAATAAATTTTGTGACTTGTAGAATTGGTCCGGGAGCTTTCAATTTTCAAATTCAAATTTAGGGCTAACCTCTTATTTCAGTTTAATTCTCATATGCTAACTTTAAGTGTGAAATATTTGATTTGTTTCTTTTGGAGTTCTATTTAAAGATAGATCCTAAAACATTGTCATGATCATAGAAATCATTTGATAAGAACATTCAAGACACATTCATTCAATGTTTCCATTTATTACTGCATTACATGTTTCTATCAATATATATAACATCTATTACATATTTTCTTGCTATCTTTAATCATTGAAAAAGAAAAAACTAAGAATTTTCCTAAAAGGAAACATATTCCTTATCATTGATAAAAACACAACCAAATTTATCTATTAAAATAAACATAAGCATCCAAAGAAAATTCAAAGATCAAATCTGCACATCCAAATCATATCTGGATTTTCCCAAATCAAATCCAGAGACATGTACGATTCATCTTATAATTATAAAAATGGCTCACAATGATACATAATCATTTTGAATTTTATTTTTATTTTTTTGGAAGAACTAACACGAGTATATATATATATATATACAGTCCACTTTCACAAATACCCAAAAAATATAAACTTCCTTGTTCGATGGGGTGCACTTCATTGTATAAACACAAGCTTGCGTCCAGGCAAAACAGACTAAGATAATTAGAAATTACGTGTAAGTTTCCTTATTGGGCCTTATCAACAGAGACTGGAAAAACAGTTTATTCCACAAAGGAATAACAAGAAAAGCCAAAGCTTTGAGGGAAAAGAAAGTATTCAATACATCAAATTTCAGTTTCTATAGAAGCATCATCAAGGCTAGATCCTTCAAATATTGAATACAAAGTTGTAGATTAAGGCTCTAATACCATGTTGGAGTTGAGAAAAATCATCTCCACAACTCCCATGGATCACTTGCAATCAAACAACTGTAATAGAAAGAGAGAATATCAAAGCTATGGAGTACAAGATCTATTGATCCAAAAGAGCATGAGTCATATTAATGTGCAACTTTTAATGATTATATAATAGAGAATCCTTATAAAAGGATAATTAACCTAGAAACCCTAGGTGAGGATGAAACAAGATCATGACCTAAGTAAGCTTATGTAATTAGAGAAAAAGGGACCTAATAATTAAATAAATAAATAATTAATTAGAAAATACCTTTTACGCTAACACATGCATCATGAATTGATCCTCACCCTTCATTTGTATTGAGATTTCTATAAAAGCAACCTATCATCCTCCTTTCAAGGTTAACCACAATCTTTGAAATTTTTCTATCATACCTATCATCCTGAGATCTTGCTATTAATCATCTACATTGAGCTTATTGCAAATATTGAACACTACATAGTCGAGAGCAAACAAAGAAAATTTGAGAAGGGCAATGGAGGAAAATCAACTCTGGCATAGGAATTAAGGTTTCATTGGTTTATTATTTGATTTCTATTTTTTTGTGTTCTTCACTATTAGATTAGGGTCATTATGGCTTGAATTTAGCTAGTTTTGTGGTTTTTATTAATGATTCATGCATTTCTTTCAATTTTTCTAGTCTACAAGCATCATTTGGTTTGTTATTCCTAAGTGGTATCCTTGTTCCACTACAAATGGAATATTTCTCAACTCCTTTTTTCTCTTTTCCTTTTCTTTTCTTTGTAGAAATATATTCTTGGTTTAAATGACTATGTAATGCCACACATTGAATTATTTTATGCTAAATTTAATGTTACAAAGATAGACCATTCATTTTCAATGGCATGTGTACAGAAGTGACATCCATATTAATATAAATATATTTTTGTTAATTATTCGAATTAATTTACTTTCTTATTTGTTTTTTAATATTACTTTGGCATGCATCTTCATAGTGGTTTGACATGCATCTTCATTTTGGGCTCACATAAATACCTAGATGTCTATTATACAATGAAAAATGTAGAAGTGAGAATTTTTGTTGAACCTTACTTGATTCTATTTGCATTCACTCCAAGATAATTGTACTAATCCTTAGTTGTATCCATTCCACACCCAAGGTTAGATCTACAATTTGTGCAAATGAATCAAATAAATTTTGTGGCTTGTAGAAATGATCCCGGAGCTTTCAATTTTCAAATTCAAATTTAAGACTACCCTATCATTTCAGTTTAATTCTCATATTCTTTGTGCAAATGAATCAAATAAATTTTGTGACTTGTAGAAATGATCTGAGAGCTTTCAATTTTCAAATTCAAATTTAAGACTAGCCTATCATTTCAGTCATACGCTTTGTGCAAATGAATCAAATAAATTCTGTGACTTGTAGAAATGGTTTGGGAACTTTCAATTTTCAAATTCAAATTTAAGGCTAACCTCTTATTTCAGTTTAATTCTCATATGCTAACTTTAAGTGTGAAATATTTTATTTGTTTCTTTTGGAGTTCTATTTAAAGATAGATCCTAAAACATTGTCATGATCATAGAAATCATTTGATAAGAACATTCAAGACACATTCATTCAATGTTTCCATTTATTACTGCATTACATGTTTCTATCAATATATATAACATCTATTACATATTTTCTTGCTATCTTTAATCATTGAAAAAGAAAAACTAAAATTTTTCCTAAAAGGAAACATATTCCTTATCATTGATAAAACACAACCAAATTTATCTATTAAAATAAAAATAAGCATCCAAAGAAAATTCAAAGATCAAATCTGCACATCCAAATCATATCTGCATTTTCCCAAATCAAATCCAGAGACATGTAGGATTGATCCTATAATTATAAAAATGGCTCAGAATAATACATTATCATTCTGAATTTTTTTATAGATTTTTTGGAATAACTCACACGAGCTACATATATAGAGTCCACTTTCACAAATATCCAAAAATATAAACTTCTTTGTTGGATGGGGGGTGCTTCGTCGTATAAACACAAGCTTGCGTAAATGTTTAGATGGTGGCAAAAGGAGACGTTCCAGGCAAAACAGACTAAGATAATTAGAAATTACGTGTAAGTTGCCTTATTGGGTCTTATCAACAGAGACTGGAAAAACTGCTTATTCCACAAAGGAATCACAAGAAAAGCCAAAGCTTTGAGGGAAAAGAAAGTATTCAATGCATCGAATTTCAGTTTCTATAGAAGCATCATCATGGCTGAATTTTCCTGCATGTTGCTTTCAGCAAAACTAAAACAATAAAGAAAATAGTAACAAGAAGAAAATCTATGCATAACAACACTAGATTATTGGTGCAATTGATAGAATTTTTCAGGAAGAATAGAGTTGCCCATAATCAAAATTCTAAATTATATTGCCTGTTATTTTCAGGGGACCCGAGGCTTCTTAATGTCTTTATCCGCGTGTTAAGCTCTCCTTTATCTATTTGAGTACTTCAGTTCAGCTCAATGAAAGACGTTTTGTCTTGCCATGGATTTGATGCGACTTAGTATTATTTTGCATAGGTTGGTATGGCTTGTGATTGTGCCCTTCCATCCATTTGTGATTGTGCCCTTCCATCCATATGTATATATATCAACATCATTATTGCTTCCTTCATCACTACAAACATTGAAACCTTAGTTGCATACTAGGTACTTTATATTTCCTCTTGCATTATATGCCAAAGTCTATTGCTTCCAAAATTCTAGAACCTAAATTAAACATAACATTCATAATATGTCGTGTCCCATTATTTGTAGCAAGACATTGACTCAATATCTCAAGGGCTTGCGAAAAGATGATGATCCTCATTTAGAAAAATTCTTAAAGGTATTTGTCAACATCACCATTTTTATGTTAGGTCAAAATATATAGATATATCTTTATTTTTAGATGTAGGTGAATTTTAGTTAGTAGGTTTAGAATAGTGAAATAAAGTTCATTTCTATGTAGTCTTGAGTTTTCCACTCAAAGATTTGAACTAGCCAAAATCTTAAAATGATCCCATTGATATTCTACTCCCAACACTTCTATGAATAAGTGATTATGAGTTACAATTCAAAATTTATGATCAAAATATTAGACTTATGTCTATCAACCACAAAAATCATTAAACTATTTTTGACATCTCTTAATTTCTAATTCCTTAAATTTACCACATAATTAGTCACAACTCTATGTTTGGTTAGCTGAATTTTATTTGTTATTAATTTGGTAAACATAATTATTGTTAAAAAATATCTTATTTCTTTATGAGCCCCTTTAGATATATTATATGGTTGCAACATACTTGCTTCTAGATTTTTTAGATCTATTATAATTTCATACTTCCATACCTTTATTATATATTTGATTAGGGGTTTGATCCACTTTTACGTTTAATTGTTCTACTTTGATTAGTGTTTGGATTATTATCGTTTAATACACATTCAATACCTACTCTCTCTTTGAATTTATGATAACTTGACTTTTAAATCTAATTATTTTAGTTATTTTTAAGTTGTATTACATTTATCTTTCATCATGGATCCCTTAGAGTTCTTTGATAATTATTATTTATATTTTTCCCATGATAAATCAAATATATAATAATTGTATTTTAATTTTTATTGTTTTTATCATACCTTGCATAGGCTTCCTCATTAATGACATGCTTACCATGATGGTCATATATTCTCTAACACTAACAAGAATGTGTAAAATGCTGCTTAGGCATGCACATGTACTTTGATTCATACCAATCATTTACAACATTTTATATCTGTTATTTTGTATTTGTAATTTTCTCATTTTTCATGCTATAATATGTTAGTTCACGTTTACTATGTTTGGCCTCAAGTGATCCCAAAAAATTATTGAGAATATTTACATTAAATAAATTTTCTTTCGATCCTAGACTATAATTTCACTTAGAAAAATATAAAGATCATTTATAGCGACATTTCATGCATTTTAGTATTGTTACAAGTACACTTGTAACAAAATAAGTTCTTTAACAAAAATGTGACTAGTGTTAAATTATAGATGTTGTAGGACATTAACATTAATTGATTAATGAGAATCATTACTAAGAGTGAATTGCATTATGTTCAACAATGTTACATGAGTTGGCGAGTTTGAATAATAAATGTATGTTTGAAGAACAAGTTGATACATTTTTTGCTCATAATCTGAAATGTCACCAAGATACACAAAGATTCAACTATTCTCATTCACGCTTTTTATAAGTGAACGATAATATAACAAAAATTGGGAAATTACTATAGCTGTGATAGTATAAAAAGGTAATGGTATGTCTTATTAAGAAACAAGATGACTTTATCTTGGTTGCATATAACCTTTTTCATAGATGAAGGAGGTTATGGTAGTAATTTTTTAACTTCATTTTCATATTATCTATACTTTTTTTTAAGTCATAATAGATGTTTCAACTCCATTTTGGTGGTCATTATTCCTCTTACCATATAAGAAAGTCACTACGAATTATGCACTAGATGATTCAATTATTTTTCTAGTTCCCTAGGTGTATGTCTCTATTTGTTGCTCATTTTATAGTTGGATGTTGATAATATATTATGATTAATAATAGTGTTATTTTTTATATTTGTATAAAGATGTATGAATCATGTATTTTAGATTTAGATATATACATATTTGGATTTGTATGTATTTGAGTTTATGATGTGTTATGTACAACTCTTTTTTTTGTCAAAAATGTTCTTATGGATTACCATCAAGGGGTATGAATTATATGTCTATATTTATGTTCTTCCATGGGATTTTATGATTGAATTTAGTAGTGTTTAACTTGATGATTTTTATTCTAACCTATGATGTTTCCTACACCTATTGAGATCAACATTATAATGATTTTTATCACATCTATAAGTTTTAATCATACCAGTGTAGGTAAATTTTACTAGATATTGATTTTGATATTGTGTTCATGATGTAAAAATTTATAAACTTCACTTTATTTATTTTATTTTAAACATTTATGCTTGGGGTGTGTGCAAGAAGTTGATTCCACTTTTTGGCCAAAAAGTGGAAGTGTTTTCCCTAATTTTTCATAATTTGTCTCATTTGACCTAAAAATTTGAAGCACTTAGAGATTGAATCTTTAAAAAAGTTAGTAATATGAAATGTAGTACTCCAAGTCTAGTTTCTAAATGTGTAATTTATTTAGTACCCAAATGATACAAATTGATTTTCAATAGGAATTTCTAAAACCACTGTTTAAAAGTCACTTTTTTTACCATACCATGCATGTGTATGTCATCCATATTTTGACCTAAATAATTGCATTTTTTTTAATTCTTTTGGGAAAAGATCTATAATACACTGAAGAATGTGCACGATGTTTTTTTGTATTTTTTTAATTATTTTTTGTTAGTTTTTTATTGGTCGTAATTGTTGTTTTGAAAATTCATCGTGCACATCATGCACAAGATGACCTAAACTTATCATTTTTTGTTTTTTTTTAAATTGAAAATAATTTTCTAAATATTATGCACGTATAATTTATTTTTCAAAAAAATATTTTAATAAAAAGTACACTGATTGTAAGGGTGCACTGATAAAGGTTGCATTAGTTCAACTTCCTCTTGGCATGAATAAACAACAAAGGCTCAAGCACTTTTGCATGGTTTAAAATTGGCTATAAAATTTAACCTTACAAAGATTCAAATAGAGGGAGATTCATTGGTGTTAATTAATGGGTGCAAGGAAAGGAAAATGCAAAATTGGAAGTTTGACTATATCTTACAAAAAATATAGATTTTATTGGATAAGCTGGAAGATTATCAAATTAATCATATACACGGGGAGGGAAATAGGATGGTAGATTGTCTAGCAAATTTGGGTTGTGAGCAAAAGGAAGAGCAAGTTATCTATGATTCCTATTCTACAAACCTTCAAGAGAATTTGAAAGTTATACTAGCAAATGAAGGAGTGGAATAAGTTTACCAAGGCTCTACAAAAGATAGCACACAAGAAGTGCTCCCCGTAATTTTTCTATATATTACTTGGAAACATTTTCACTTCTTGTGAAATGGCGGGAAATGGTTGAATAAGCATCTTGAATAAATGGCTCTACAAAATATAGTGCTTGTGAAGTGCTCCCCATAATTTCTCCATATACTACTTGAAACTGTTGTTGTACTTCTTAGGGAATGGAAAGGAATGGCTAAACAAGCATCTTGAATAAGTTGAGTTATAAAGGAAGCATAATATGTACTGACATGGCAGCATAAGGACATGAAATGGATCATATTTAAAGAAAAATTATATCCAATGTCATTTTACCAATAGATAATCATTCAAATATGTTTGGTTTCATACACCTAGTTAGAAAAGGCGTATGCCACATCTCCCTTCAATTCCACCAGACTTCACCTAAAAGTCTTTTCACCTTCTACAAAATGGTGGTGGAAAATGTCACACATCAAACTATAATAGATTTATGACACTAACCTTGTATTTTTTGTAGGTTCATCAATTTCTTGTGATTGGAGGCTCATTTATTAATGTTGATTTATGCACATTTCAAAGTACTTAATTCTAACAATAAATGTGACAAACCATGCCCTGCTTTAGATGGTAGAGGCATACGCCACATATCAATTTGCACTGATTGTGCCTAGGATCACTCCCCATAATTCCACTAGACTTCTCATGGAAGTATTTTCACCTACAACAGAATGGCGAGGGTATACATCATACACCTAATTGTATTCAATTTCCTTGCAATAACCTTGTATTTCTAAAGGATCATTAATTATTGGAGATCGAAGTCTTATTAATTAATATTGCCAAAGAACACTTTAAATTTTTTCAAATCTATAGAAAAATGTGCCAAATCTTTAATCAAATGCTATGATAAGATAGCAGTAATTGTGAAGATGTCAATCAATGGAGTTTCATTGGTTAGAAAATCAGGTTGTGAGTTTAAAAAGGACTTAATCAATACTTTCTCAATTAGTGGTCTCTAGTGTAGATTGTTCAAAAATTCATATATCACGAAGGTGGTATTTTAGGGCGGTGCATTCTCCTTGTCTCTAGTGTTCAAATTATCTATTGCTTCTCCAGCTTCTAGATTATGGGATATCAACCAAAGAATCTTAGGATATTATTCAGGTACAAAATTGGGAACAACCTTTCAATGGGTACCTGCCAAACACAAAATTGGGCCGAATCTTTAATTTCTACTATTCCAATGTGGTTGAATGAATCCAAATTATTCTCAGTGAAGAAATATATCGACCCCAAGCTTCATGCCTCATTTTCCTATCTTGGGTACTTTTGACATTTGTGTCTAATGTCTTGGATCTTGTGAAATGCTTTGAATATCTAGAGGTGATAGTAGATGAAGTAATCCATGACCAATTCCTAGGTGATAATGGTTTGATACTCAATATACAAATGTATGACTTTGATAAGGAGAAGGGTTGGTTTGGTAGAGTGTTTCAGTAATGGTACAAATTTGTACCCCTAGGTAAATTCCCCATTTAATTTCCCCTACCTTATAAAATGTAAACCCAATGATGCAATGTGACTGTCGCCACCTTGCTCTATCCACCTAGATGTGTCATTTTGCATCAATGGATGAATCTTTGTTGGGGACACACACACACCACATGGATTTCCATGTGGTGTGCTTCCATCTTGACAAGATTCTTACCCCTAGAATTAGTAGAAACATTACATTTCCTATTGGGTGTGAAATGTAACGTCTCTTGCCTCTTTGACCGATGAAATTTGAGCCTGCTACCTCCCCTTTGCTAATTCAAATTGATCAACTCTCATTCCTTCACTATCTCTTCACTTTGTTGAAATTGCTTCATTTTCTTGCATTCTAGCTCATTCTACTCTTATTTTTCTACTTCTACACCACTTTTCTTGGTTACAATCTCTTCATTTTGGCTCCAACACAACATTCTTGTTGCAACTCCATCAACATTGGAGGATCGTCCAGCTTCTTCCTTCTGCTATTAGCCTTGAGTGCTCATAGTTGAGAAGGCGATATTGTTATTTGTTGTCCATTTTCATCATCATGTTTATTGAGTAGCATTCTAGTTGTTTGTGCTCTCTACTTAGCAATACAACTTCATTTTTATTTCCTTTATCAATTTCTATGTTGTGTGGCTATCTAGTTGTTCATGGAGGTGGGAACACCAAAATGGGGGTCTAACTGAGGTAGAACTCAAATACACCCCAACATTTTTCTTGTTTATGTGTGTGTAGATGTTTTCGAGTGGAGCTACTTGAAGAATTAACTTGTGGGTAAAGAGGCATGTTTTCCCACTTTCCTTGTCATTTATAAGGTAAAGAGGCACGTTTTTCCACTTTCCTTTTCATTTCTAGCATAGTTCTCTTTAGTATCCTTTCTCATTATATTTTTTGTTTCTGTACTTTTTCATTCTTTTTCAAAACATAAAACATCACATAGTCAGGCGATTAGTAGGTTTCCTTGCATTTTTGTCTATTTTTTGGACCCCTATTTATATGGATGCCAGCATGTCCTTGAGACACCAAAACGGTGTGCTGGAGTCTAAGATCCACACTACCATCTTCAAGTAGTGAGTTTTCTAAGCAAAAAATAAACCTTGGAAATCAGCTCTTGTGACCTTGTCAACAAATGGTTTTAGAAAAAGGAAAGCAACAAGTTATTTTCCCTTCCTTTTTAGCCCCAATACCTCATCCTTTAAAATATTTCTAGCAAACTTGAAGTAGTTTAGGGTAGAATTTTCCTTTGGGTTCTCTTGTGACCTGGACCGGTCCCCCCTCTCTACATTTTGGTGAACCCGACGTGAACCCTTTGTTTCCATTTTTTTGTGTCGAGAATTCTTCTCTCGCATCCCAGGTGTGTTGCAAACTTGCATGTTGTAAAGCTTTATGAGATTTACAACTTAATCTACAACCTTTGGGAACATTTTTAGAAGTATGTGACATTTAGAGATGGGTGTTGTGAAGGTCACTACAAGTCTTACCCATGAAGAATTGACCTTTGGAATAAACACAAGTTTTTCTAGTCCCTTTGGGGAGGACCCTCAAAATTCTCATAAAGCAACTTTTGACACTAAACATAAGTCTTTTAAGGTTTGGGGAGTATTTGGGAAAAGAAAGGGTTACAGCTAAGGCTACTAAGGTTGTTAATGACTTGATATTTACATTGGACAAGGACTGGGTGGGTCTTGAGTTCCTCCGGGGTATTACCGACATAGTGTACTCTCATGTTCCATTATACAACCCTAGGTTCGGTGTTACTTGAGATCTTGGGTCTGAGATCGTTAAATAGAAGTCTCAATGCCTAAGGTGCTAGTGTACATGGCCAAGAATAGCCCATCCATCAACACTATCATTATTCCTCAGCCACCCCCACCATTAAGGTAAATAGGGTACCCTTAGATTTCAACTTTGCTAGATCTAATGTTCTTAGTGGCAGTTATGGAACCCATACTAGTCTTGATGGTGGGGCCTATGCTGGAATGGGGGTTGGTTGCTCTGATGGCTCTGGTGGTAGCTCCAGTGGTCCTATCTCATCTTTTGGCCCTATTTTGAATTCCTTATTACAAAAAATGGGTCAGATGCAGAATCATCTAGTGAACCTTTCCAATGCTACTTCATAGCCTATCTTTCAACCCTTTCTTCAGCACAGTCCTTTATCAATAGCAATTCTAAATACTCATATCCTTCAGGGAATGGAAATTCTAAAGTTCAAGAAATATGGTGGTAAGGGATATCATGAGATGGACATCTTGGCATTCAATGCCATGTGCACGAAATTATTTCATCACGATGCTTTAATGGCTAATTTGTTTCCAAGGTCTCTTAAGGATACTACCCTCGATTGGTATTGTTCCTTACTAGACAATTCTATCTTTTCGTTTGATCAGCTAATAAATCAGTTTCTCTGATAGTAACAGGTTAATATCAGACCAAAGATGACCTTTTAAAATCTCATCTGATGTAAACAAGGGGACAATGAGAAGATAACTAATTTTATCACTTGATATCAAGTATTTTTCTCACAAATTTATTATCCTTTGCTTGACCTGGATGTCAAAAGGTCTTTGTCAAAAACCTACAAAAGGAAAACAATGCTTTAATGAAATATCCTTCTTTTGCACATCTATGTGTTGCATTGCAAGAAGTACTAGCAAATGGTTGCATAGTTTAGGGGATCTTCCTCATTCTCCCATTTTGAGGGTTGGTCTATAGTGTTAATGTCTAGTAAGAACAAGGCCATCGCAAACATAGTCTATGTCTAATGATAGGAGCCTGAAGTGCAACGAGTGTTTTACAAAGTTATCGAATTCTTACACTTATGTGCTAAAAATATTATTAGAAGATAAAGTATTAACATTACCAAACCCCCGACCTCTTATTGAACCCCATCCTAATTGGTATGATGAGCATCAATTTTTGTAGTACTACCGAATATACAGACATGATATCGAAAGATGCATGCACCTACATCATGAGATCTAGGATCACATCGATGACAATACTATTTGTATCGATGGGAAAAAGTAGAATTCTAATAAGTCTATAAAAAAGGCTAATAATGAATTACAAATCTATATGAATCTATTTTTGTCTCATTTTGCAAACTTGATTATTGAACCTTCTACTCCTACTGAGACTGTTCCATCAGAGAATGTTAATATGGCCTCATTCACACATATTCCTTCTACCCAGTCTATGAGTGGATCATAGGACATAACTTTTACCTCACATGATTTACCTATGAATAAAGAGCCTTCTCCCTTGTACATTCCTACTCGTGTCAATGGGAATATTGTGATTGGTGTCTTAGTTGACCTTGTGAGCTTCAAGTGAATGTTATATTGAAAGAAACTCTATTGATAAATTTTTTGCATAAGGAGGAATACGAAGAATCAAAGGCCACTATACACACACATGATGGACTCTCAATCCCTCCTCTTGTTTCTATTACTCTTTCAATCTTGGTAGGACCTAGAGTCGTGGATATCTTTTTTTATCGTAATTCCAAAGTTGGACCTATTTAGGATGAAACTAGGCATTTGTGATTGGTTTCCATGAATGGTGTCATTTTGGTGATTCATAAATGTCTCAAGTTCTCTCATGAGGGATCTATTCACATTGTGCATGACATTGGTTACAAACCACTGGTGTCATGTGGAGGCTTCTCATTAAACCACTTTTGGCATGCTCCTGTTGGACCACTCCCACCAAGGATGGACTTGCTATATCATTCCTATGTCAAGTATAATAATAGGGGCATGATGCCAAAAGTGACCTATCTAGTATCCCCCCTATTCCATCTTAGTAAAAGGTTCTATGATTTTGTAACATCAAGCTATCTCCTCCTCCTAGTGAAAGGGGAAGGGGAAGGTTGCTTGCGACCATGGGACTTCCTCTTTTGCATCTTTTTCTCCATCCACTTCCACTTTTTGGCCTTCTACAACATCCTTGGCTCCTACTCCCATGCCTCACATGCGGAGCCCGATGATTCCCACTTGGTGAAAAGATAAGTGTCAAATGTTTGAACTTCCCATCTTTCCCAGGTTCCTCGACCTGTTGTTTACGAAAAGGGGAAGGGTCCTCATGGAGTTTCCCCCATGTATCATCCTCCATGGCCTCCAACTATTCTTCCTCCTACCCCTATGGTAATGAATGGGAAGAGACCCACTGTTGAGGTACTTATGTCTACTTTTCCACCTACTATTGTTTTCACTCCCACACTCCCTTCTCCTACCCTTGTCCAAGAGGTTCTCTTTTCATTGGAAATGGTTGTGGACACTTCTATGGTAGAACAAGAACCTCTCATCCCTTCTCAAGATCTATGACTACTAGTTCCTATAGCCAATGTAACCGACTTGCGTGTGAGTGTAAGCATAGGAGAAAGGCTTTAGCTACTCAACAAGCTACCTTGCAGAAGTCAAAAGGGGAGCCAATAGATCCTATTTTGGAACCTCCTACTATTCCTCCTCCTATTCCTTCTACTTCTGACTCCCTTGATAGGTGCTGGTGATCATCACCCCAAAAGGGTGTAGGTGTTGATTTCTCCCTCGGTGGAGCATCCTCTTCTAATGCCCCTTTTAGACATCCCTCCATTTTCTCGGTCCATAGACATTCCAAACACAATAGTAGTGTTTGTTGTGGCTCTATCTTCTCCCTCCTCTACCTCTATTTCTTCTATGGGGATCCAACATCGTCTATTGAAGCATGAGCCAAAGGATGACCTCACTTCAAGTGGTGGTCAGAAGAAGGGGTCACCTTCTTTGGGAGCTAGTTCTTCTTTGGCTTGCATTATCCTTGTCATGGAGGTGGCCCCAATGTCTCCTGAGTTTTTCATTGCCCTTCTTCATCAGGTTGGTAGTGGATCTCGAACACCTCCTTCTCTCGCCTGGTTAACACATGGAACTCTAGTGAGGTGCATGTTTAACTCAATGAATGATGTCTTGACTCTGTCGACGATCTTTGCAATATCAATGAGCTTCACCTCACAAGAACTCAGTGAAGAAGACTTCAAGGGGACTTATTCCTTGGCACTTGTTGTAGGAGAGTCAAAGGGTACTCCCCTCACTATCCCACCCTTGCAGGCTCATCCACCCTCCCTGTATAATGATCTAGATTGGGAGTAGGATGACTTGTTGGTTGATGAGGAGCAGAGGGGTACTTGTTCTTTATCTGTAGATTATATTTGTGTCTGTTGTGCTCCCCCCATGCTTGTATTTATGTTTTTTTTATCCTTCCCCGAGGACCCTTGCTACCCTTGTAGGTGCTTGGATATAGGCCTACAAAATCTATCATGAACTTCCTCCATGTGTTTCATCATTCTATATGTTGTGAATTTTCTTTTCAACAATTTGGGATGATGCAAAGCATTTGGGGCATTTAGGCCTCCCTTCCATGTTGACCCAATTTTTTATTTTCATTTTTTTCATGTGCTCTTCTTTATGATCTGGGAACTTTGGGGATTGATGACCTTTCATTCATATATCACATGCTACCTATTTATATACATGAACATATCTAACCTCAAACTCCTAGATCTGATCCCAAATAAATAAGAAAGGTGCTATGAGAGTCACACATAAGGCATAGCATCACACAAGTTATGCTTAAAGGGAGTAAGCACAAGCTAATGGGTCCACTTTTAGTGGAAGTTTTGTGATTAGAAATATCTTGATAGGAGCTAGTACCTATTTAGGATTGCACTCCCAAACCTAAACTCCTACCTGTAAGGAATGGGTGCCCATTTTAAAATGGGTACACATTTTAAAATAGAATAGGTGCATGTTTTTATTTACATTATATACCTAATGTTGCACAAAAGGTTGTCCTTGCACCAAAATATTGACCAGTTAATTCCAAATAGAGTCACAAGAGTTAATGAATCCAAAAGAGGTAGTTAAGCCATGTTACAAACCCAAGCACTACACTACACAACACAAGGAGACCAAGGGTGCACACCTTGCGACAACCCCCTAGTGCAAGTGAGGGGTTCGAACCCATAACCTAGGCTCTGATACCAATTATTGCATAGATGTTTGTCGTTGCACCAAAAGATTGAATTTTTAATGCCCAATACAACTGCTAGAGTTAATCAATCCATGGGAGGAACTTAAGCCATTGAAACATAGAAAAGGAGGTTAGGGTTCACTACACATAGGGTTTTATACCAAATTTGGGCTATTTCACCAAACTTACTATAAATAGAATGGGAAAAGTGAGTGTAGTGAGCCTAATGTTTCTTCTATTTCATTCAAGAAATGAGATCCCTCAAGTTAAAACCCACTTTCGGCCCTTGGGTGAGTGAATTCTTTGAGGAATCTTGCAATTTCCCTTGTGTATAAAATGGCTAAATATGATTGAAATGCACTTTTAGGATATGGAAATAAAATAGAAAACCAACTCAAAACTAAAATGTAAGACCGGATCTGAGTAGATTAAACATAGAGCTATCAAACACAATTTATTTAATGCAAATTGGATGAGTGGAGGACACTTAAAACTTGTCTCAAAAATAGTCTTGTTCTGGCGCAAAGTGTCTTGGCAAAAATGACTGAATATGAACTTTGGAAGAAAGATTAAATATAGAAAATAAACTCCAATTGTGATCTATAAATTGCATTTGGAAGCTTGAACATAAAGCTAATGGAACCTACATCCTTTAGGGAGAGTTTGGAAGGGATAAACACTACATACCTCTCACAAAAAGTCATTTTTCATGGCTCACTAAGGACTCATTCGCCCTTAGTGGCAAATGGGTCCTTTTGGGGTTTCAGAAAAATAACTTTTGGTTTCTGTTCCTTGATGTCTACACTTCTAGATCCCTAATTATTAGCTCCCAAAAGTCTGAAATAAATTTTGTAGCCTCCTTTCTTTGTTCTTGCACTTTGAATGACAACTTTTCAACTTGAAAATTTTTGCAATTTTACTCCAAATCTTGCTCTTCAACCTTAAACCTGCAATCACACATGCAAGAGGAGAAAAATGTTGTTTGTTAGGGGATAGGGGTTTTCCTTGGTCAAAACCCTTGTAGGTAATTAAGCCAAATGATGAAATAAAGGAATTGAAGTATGAAACATGAAATGATGCAATGTAGATACCTTGAATGATGTCTTGGAGTGCAAATCCTAACATGAAGTGGCCATGGACAATGTAGATCTTGATCTCAAATAGATGTGAAACAATGCTTGCAAGAAGGATCTTCAATGCTGCATCAACAATCTTGACTCAACAACATGCATGAATTCATAAAACCCTTGACATGGTGAAATGATCATGAATTTCAACAATAAACTCTTAAAATATGCCTTGAAATGCCTTTGGAAATTCTCTTGAAATTCTCTATAATGCTCTCTCTTGAAATTGCTAGAATGCTTCATAAAATTGCTAGTGAATTAATGTGAATTAACCCATTATTTATACTAAATTAGGAGATGAACCCCAAAATTCAAAGAATTCAAGTTGACCTCAGACCTGGATCTTAAAATTATAAGGATCCTACCACAATTAAATTCAAAAATATGGATTATATTAAGGGAGGACCCATTCACCACTAAAGGAAAATGGGTCCTGGCATAGTTTCCAAGACCGAGCTTTGGGGAGGTGAAAGTACATCAAAAACCCACCTAAAAAATGTAAAGAAAGGGGTGTCCTATGAGGAGAGGTCTCATTTTCCATTAAAGGCGAATGGGTCCTAGCAACATTTTTTAGGATAGAAAAATTTCCAAATTAAATGTCATACAATATCATTATTCGGTGTCGAGATAGATCCTTGAAAAGGGGCTTGAATTAGAATTAAAAGGGTCAATTAAACTCAATTAACCACCATTAATTAAGGTGACCCTAGATAAATGTGAAAGTGATTTACAACACTTTACAACATTTAAATAAGGTACAAATTTAAATAAATTTATTTAAAAGGGGCCCATTAGGCTCAATTAATTAAATAAACCTTAGAAAAGTGTGAAAAAGTATTACAACACTTTACAACACTTTTGCAAAAAGGTACAATTTAAGTATATTTTAATTAAATAAGGACCCTAAAATGATGTGAATGTGTACACCACCATTCCAAGATGTAGTTAAGTCCATTTTATGTCAATTATCCAAATCAAGTGTGAAAAAGGATTACTTTTTTCGATACTACATTTTGTCCCCACTTTAGTGAGAGGATGACCCCATGTAAAAATCACACTAAAGTAGACATTCAAGGTACTTAATTATGCAACAATAACAAAGATACATGATCATACCTTGTAAAAGGACAAGAAAAATAAACAAAAACCAAAGGATCAAGCACAACCAATTCAACACGATGTGAGGCAGTGGTTGTTTGTCCATAGCAATAAACAAAAACAAAGGATTAAGCACAACCATTTCAATGTGATGTGAGATGGTGACTATTTTTCCATATCACAAGTTGCTCACTATGGGGTAGTGGAACCTCAGTCTATCCACTAGGTGAGTTGTCCCAAAATATGCTCACTTTGGGGTAGTGGAACCTTAGTCTATCCACTAGGTGAGTTATCCCAACAAGGTGGAAAATGAGAGAATCATATTAGCCTATCATACCATACCAAAGTTATCCTCCTAACAACTTCGATAAGGCACCACAATGAAAATGATTTTTGTATGCTCCATAGGGCTTAACAAGTTGTGTTATGCTAAGTGCCTATGAACAAAGAAGGATCCACAAACAAGCAAGGTGTGTTATGCTAGGTGGTCATTTTAGTATGTGTTTATGCTTCATAAGTTTTAGCAATTTGTGTTATGCCAAGCACTTATGAACAATGTATAAATAATTGATTTTGTTCAAAGGGATTTTGCTTCATCCGTACAAGGTCTCATCTTAGGGAATGTTGTGCTTAATGTCTCCAAGAGAGGATAAATGTAAGGTCTCATCTTAGGGAACATTGTGCTTAATGTCTCCAAGAGAGGGAATATGAAAGAGATATCACACTCTCAAAGGAAATAAACCCAATGACACCACCAAGAAAGAGGACACGTCGCATGAAAGAAAAAAAATCACTCATAAAATGTCAAAAGATATGTCAATGTATGCCCCCACTTTAAAGGAATTGCTACACTGTGCATGAGAAAATACTTTAAAGTAGCCAAATATTTGGTTCTAAGACATGAGAGCTTTCCTTAGAAAACCCTATGCCAATTCAAATGTTTATGAAATAAACTACGTCATGAAATAGGAAGAAAGGGTTTCCTCCATAAACTAAAGATAACTCAATACATCACTAGCGATCCAACTTAAGGCATGGTAGTCACATCCCAAGCTTTTTCTTATATATACATGAAAGGTGGTCAACTAGCCAAAAAAGACAACAAGTGACATACAAGGAAAAGGATACCTAACCCCTTTCCCCCACTTAGTGAAAGAAAAGGATGAGCCAAAATGATTGATGAGATGCATGCTAGAGTGAAAATCAGTATCAATTAGAGGAATTAGGTGCCACCACATAAGGAAGAGCACTAAACTCCTTAAGATGTTGGATTTTACTACTCAAGGCATTGTATTCGTTAGTAGAATGACCATGAACTCTTGTAATAAAATTTATTTCACGTTGTTGGAGGTAGGGATATCAAACGATCTTGGAGGAGTCTCGACAAGATACTCGCTTGATCAATAGTAGAAGATGTTTCGTTATTTTGCAAAAAAGATATCTCTTGCTTAGTATCAGATATCATACTTACACAAGACTTTTTAGATTGCTAGGTTTTGTACTCTCCCTAAAAAGATGGTGTAAAATCTAACGAACTCCAATTGTTAGTATTTTGCATGATGACATTGATGTTAAGCGAATCTTTCAAAGGATAATAATCAGGAGCATTAATGTCTATCGGTTCAAGATGCACTAATGTTAAGGTTATCTTAGAAGATTCTTTTTTGAGGTTTTTGACATTAAGTGAAGGCTTTTTTGATGTTTGTATTTCTATCAAAGGACAATAACCAAGACCACGAGTTGTTTCTTGTGTGTTAGACTCTATAGGGACATGGATACCTTGCTCTCTAGCACCACATCCTTTTCCACTATACCCAAGTTGTTTCATAAGCTCATAACCTCTTCCATAAAGCTTTTGCATTTCTTTTGGATTTGGTGGTTGTTTATAATCAACTTCATCAAATTTTGTTGTGTAATTTGTTTCTTCTAAGGTGGTTGAGGTGGATGCTTTCGAATTTTGTGTTGACATTATTGCTTTTTGTTTTCCTTTTTCAGAGTCTTTATTTATGATCTTGTATTCTCCCATGAATGTAGGTGTGAAATCTAAGGAACCCCAATCATCTTCCAATAGCTTAGTTCCTTCCTTAATTTGCTTCTCATGTTCTTTTTCTTCTTTTGTGACTTCTTGCGGTGTATAGGATTCCAAGGCTTCCAAAGGATTTTGTCCTTCTCTTTCAACCATCAAGCAACTTTTGGGTTTGGGATCGACTTTTAAGGTGTAGACTTTGTTGTTATAGACATACTTCATGACACAATGTAGAGTGGAAGGAACACCATTTATCTCATGAATCCTCTTCCTAAAAGGAGATTATAAGAAATATTTATCCTCAAGAATAACATGGACCAGAGTTTGTAATGTTACTTACCCAACTCTCATATGTAATGTGATGACTTCGAGTAGTTGTTTCCCTATGTTTCCAAATCCTTGAATAGATAAGGAATCAGTTTTAATGTCACTTTTACTCATCCCAAGGTTTTTCATAGGGCTTATACTACACAAGGAGACCAAGAGCAAAAACCTTGCAACATCTGATCCTTTTTAGAACATGTACACATTTTGGAATGGGTATGTGTTCATAAAATTTCAAATTTGAAACCCATTTTTTAAATTTTATTTTAGGCTTTGAAACCCAACCCTTTCCCTTAGACCTACAAGTACAATATTGTGAAAAAATAAGAGAAAACTTAACTTTATTAATATTGTTGATGAAAAAAATCATATTTTTTTTATGAAATTAAACCCCATTATAGATGAAAATGTCTAGCTTTAAAATATGTAATTTTTTTTATGATTAGACATGTTTTTTATCTATTTTTTTTTTTAGGAAATTTGTTCATAAACTTGAAATGACAAGTATTAGTGTAGTTTTGAAAAATGTACTCCTTTATATTTTCACACTATGTTCGGGTCCCTTAATTAATTGGACTCAATTAAGCCTCTAATTGGCCCTATTTTGCATCTACAAGCCTAATTAATTACAATTTTTGAAAGGGGGAATCTTAATGATTTAATTAATGCAATTATCATTTTTAACACCCTGAAATGAATAGGTCCTGGCAATTTAGGTCAGGACCCATTCACCCTTGGGAAAATGGGTCCCCTTTAAGATCACAAATTCAAATTTTAAACATGTTTTTGGTGGCATCTTAAAGTCCTAAATTCAAGTTTTAAGTTTTAGCTTGTAATGTTTAATTTTTAGGAAATTAGAAAATTGTCTATAAAAGCAAGGTCTTTTTATCAAATTCAAATCCTAAGAGATCTAGAGTTTTCATGTAAGCATTCCTAAAGCAAAGGTTATTGTCAAAGGTGTTCATGAGCAGATTTCTCAAGAATTTGTTGCAACATTCAATATCTCAAGAATCATGTCAAAGTTATCAAGCATCATGAATTTTTTTGGAGCTAACATTGTGATGTAGGTTCAAGTTTGAAATCAAGATTCAAGTGTCAAGATCACATCATCAATCAATCCATTTCATGTAAGATCAAGACCTTAAAGAGATGTACTAAGTTTTAGTCCTTCAAAGGTTTCAAATCAAGGGTTTAGTGAGTTGCAACATAGCAAGTGTTCATTCATCAATTCCTTTCATGTTTCATTATTTCAATTCAAGGTTTAATTACCAAAAAGGGGTTTGACCAAGGCAAACCCCCATTCACTAAAAACAAACAATTTTTTCCCCTTATGTGTTTTTCAAATCTTAGGGTGAAGAAGGATTGAAGATATATTAAAAGATCAAAGTTGCAAAAGTTGTCAAAGTTGTCGTCAAGCCATGAAAACTCACTTTCAAAATTTATTTCCAAATTTTCAACTGTGAAACCTGGAGGAATTGAAAGTGCAGACATGGTACTAGAGGATTGTGAAAGCAATTTTTCAACCCATGTAGCAAGACCCATTTGCCCTTGGGAAAATGAGTCCCAGGAGGACACTGAGCACAAGATTTTTATCACAAGTGAATAAAATCAAGCCCTTTTTAGATGGGTATGTGTAGGATCATGATGGGCCAAAAAGTGGCAATATGATGGGTATGTGTAGGGTCTGTGGCTGACAACTTTTTTTTTACCCAAAATTGATGAAACGAAAAGGGTTTTTAAAGGATATTCTCAACTTTCCACCAATATAAATTATGCTATACTTTGAATTTAATAAATAATTATTATTCATTTTCTATTTTATTTATGACTAAAGTCTTGATTGATAGGCTGATTGAAAAAAATGAATAGCTTTCAAATGGTATCACATTTTTTGAATCCAAAACATGCGTCACATTCTATGCTTTGCATACTATAGGATTAAAAAAATAAAAAAATAAATTTCATGAAGTTTTGACCAAGTCAAGGTGGTTAGACATACGAGTTTTTATTTTTTAAAAGTTGTAATAAAAATTCATAATTAATTATTTACTGGAAAAAAATTATAAAAAAAATGCATCACATCTGGACATGAGTCCTCTACTTATATCTAAAATTTTATAAAAAATATTATCATTTTATTGTGGTTAGGGTGGGACAAACACCTACTTCTTTTTTTTCCCTAAAATTTAAGTACTATTGCATTGAAATTTCAAATTTTCACCAAATGGATTTTTTCTTTTTTTAAATAAACCTAGTATTTTAGAAACTACATTAAATTGTCTACACATTCTATTCTTACATATTTTTGAAATAATATAGATTACTTATTCAAATTTTTACGTCAAGTTGCCTAACTCTAATTTTTCTAATTTTTTTGCCACTTAAGGGCCTGCTTTTTCCATGATGATCCTGCACATACCCAGATTTGTAATTTCTTTCTAGATTATATCAAATTAAGGTTTAATTTAGAGGTTTCATGTGTTGCATTGGATGTTTGCATTCATTTAGTATTTTTCATTCATCTCCCAAAAGTGCTATCCCAACTGATTTACCCCATCCTTGGTCTTAAGAGAAAAACGAGATCTCCACCAAGGTTGACTCACCTAAGGGTTGAAAGTCAATCTTGTCCTATGGGATCTCTTTTTCCAAATGAAATAAGGAAGGTAGGTGCATCATACCCCTCTTTTTCTATCATAATTGATCCACCTCATTTTTCGATGTTTCAATTAGTATTTTTCAATAACTTTTTATTTTTAAACTCTTTTGAAAAAAAATATATGCGACCAAGCTAGACATCATTTATTAGAAAAAAATATATAATATGATTAGTTTAGCTCAAATTATGTTGGCCATACATGAGGGGTTTTCATATATAGCAATTAGGGCCAATAAAAAATTAATTGAAAAAATATATTTAGAAAAAAATTATAAAAAATATCTTGACCAAACATCATCATAATAAACATATTTCCAAAAAAATAATTATAAAAATGTTTTTATTTAGGTAAAATTATGTTGGTTGTATGCATGCATGTTTTGGCTCAAAACACAAGACTTTAAAAAAGTGATTTTTGTACATCCTATTCAAAAGCAATTTTTATCATATGCGGATTAGAATAAATTACAATTTGAAAACTAGACACAAAATCCTACATTTCATATTTCTAGACCTTGTTAAAATCCTATATATAAGTGCTTCTTGAATTTTCACTCCAATTATGAAAAAACTTTAATTTTTGAGGAATTTAGCACTTCAACATTTTAGCCAAAAAGTGGACCCATTATCTTGCACTTACCTAGGGTGCTCATGTAAACTTTCATTCCTTTTTATTATTTTATTACCTTTATTTTTTTAAAAATATTTTAAATTTCTTAGGTATGTTTATTTAGGCTTAATAATGCTGAGTGGATTGATTGGTGTCTCTTCATATCCCACCTTCCTCCTTTGCATTTCTTATAAATTCACTCACTTAGCTTAGCTTATATAGGTTTTTTATGTATTTTATTTCTTGAATAATGTGAAATAACATTGTGTATCCTATTATCTAGTCTTGATTAGTATTTTTTTTCCTATCAAGATGGCATTGGTTCTTTGGTTGACTTCCTACTTATGACAAAATTTGAAAGAAAATGAAAGTAATTTTTTAATCTAGGTAGAACAATAATGATTAAAATTAATGGTAATGTACTTGAAGGATAATGAGCTAACAAGTGAACAAGAAGAATTTTATATAGATTTGAAACATAATAGAGTAAGCATGAGATGATTTAAGTTGAGTTAGTATGGAGAGGGTGTAAATCGATCGAAGGATGTTGATAGAAGACTATATATGATTGTAGATAAAGGTTGGTAATGATACATGGACACATTAATAGTGAATTAGAATTTTGTTTTGGAGAAATAGTTATAGTGGGATTGTGTAAATTCATTCATGTAGAACTCAACAAAAGTTAGGTAACTAGAGAGAAAAGTACATGCATGGTGCAATACCTATTAAGGAGTAGAAAAATATTTTGTGATATATGAGGTGATAAGAGGAAAGTCAGAGATAATTTGGAAGAAGAGATACATGATAATACATATCATAGGAATATAGGTTAGAAGTATAAGGGTACTAGATATAGATTAGATTGGATGTCATTTATGGAAGTAGGACTTTTAATATAGTTCTTTTATAGTAGATCCAAAGTGTGAATGGATTAAACATAAAATGCATAAATGAAATAAAGATGGATGAGTGATGAAGTGGAGGGATTTTTTTTAATAGGATATTAGGTAGAGGTAGAAAAATGGAGTCAATAATAAATTAAAAGATTTGGATGATGATGTGGATAAAAGGTGACTATACACAATGAAGAATCATTAACAAGGAAATATGAAGATTTTATAAGTACTATTTTTGGAAAGCATTACATGGGATATTATGACAATGTAGAGTATAATGTAAGTTGAATGGGGATAAATGAATCATTACAAAAGTAAAACTTTAAAGAATAAGTGAAGGAAGTGAGACAATTCAGGAATGGAATGTAGACATTAATATTCATTATGAATACCATAGAAATAGAAGTAATGGAGAATACATGAATATTTATGATGAATTTAGAGCATCAAAGTGTAGGATGTTTGAGAGATCTCAAGAAGATAATATTATAAGGATAGAGTAGAATACACAAGTTGTGTTTGGAAGAATAGTGAATGACACATATTTGGAGAATGAGGAGAGTTGGTAGTATGGGGTAGGATAGTCCAAAAACAATATTGGTAGTTAGAAATGATTTATTGAAAAGAATAGAGGATGAATATCTAAAAAGAGAAGAGAAGTGGCTATTGTAGAAGGTGAGAATGGTAGAAAGTGCAAAGAATAAAGGAAAACTAGAGGGATGATTTCAAGTAGAATGGATAGGATAAGTTGAGACAAGTATTGGAATCCACAAAAGGATATTGAATTGGTCAAGTTATACTATAGGAGGGTGAAATGAAAATTTATTTGGAAGGAGAGAACAATAATAATATGCATTTAGCATTAGAGTGAACATGTGTGAGAGAGAGTTAAAATAATAGGATCATAGTTAGATGATGCCTAGATAGAGTTACAAGAGGGGATGTTGATAAAAATAATAACATATATATTATAAAGTTTGTTTGGGAGATGGTGCGTTTTACTCTTTATTTTTAAATTGATTAAGGTAAAAGGAGTAATACATAGTTGATTTTGGAGCCCATTCATATGTTTAGGGTACATTGTGGTTGGTTTACAACCCTAAAGAGTAGTTCAATCACTCATCCCTTATTTGTAAACATTAAACTTATAAATTAGTTAAATGGGGGGTTTTAATGTAGGAGAATCTAAGATGTTAAGAAAAATATTTCATCAACCAAAAATATTTCCTTTTAGTTTATTTTATTTATAAGTTTAGTTATTATTTTCCAATCTTTTTCATGTGTCACAATTATACTTTCAAAACCTAGTTGATAGTTAAGCACTATGGTTGAAGGATATAAGCAATTATATGACATCATGTGTTAAAAATATTGATCTAGAGCTTCAAATTTGTTATCATAGCTTCATCAAATTATCTTCCAATGTGACATGATAACTCCAGGAATTCTCTACTAATCAATGATACAACTTGTCAAATTTCTTAAGGTATATATCAATTTGAGTCATACAGTAAGTATTCAAGCATTATGTTGACAATTTAAGACAAATGTAAACTTATTGATCTTAAAAGAAGTCATGTTTAGAATTGCATCAATTTTGGAACCATAATTCTTATTGTATGTTGATCAAGAAAATTCTACACCAAATATGCATTGTAAAAGGAGGTCTAACCAATTTGCAAAATGACAAAAAAATGCAATGAGAGATCCAAGGACCAAGTAGTTTTCTATTAGCTTAAATAAAAGCAAGGGAAACAAGATTAGCTTGAGGATGCAACATTGGTGGTCATACTCTTATGAAGTGCTTGAATATTATTGTACCTAAGAATGAGGTCTAGTTTGATTGTATGTCTTATTGAAAAAACTATGGATGTAGTTATATTTATTGCTTGCATATATATTGAATCTAATTTATGCTCATAAGATTGTGATGATAATTGAGTTATGTTGTGCATTAATTATGAGTGATTGTGTATTAAGGATGCATGGTTGGATAGTCCTTAATTGGACCCTTTATCCATGATTGCATCATATCCATTACACGCACATCCTTATATAATCACTCCTTACCCCATCAATGTGTTCATGTATTCTCATACATTCATACCTTTCACTCATTCATTATACACCTATGTATGCATATATTTCTATTCAATGCTACATGTTTTGATATGTTCTCTTTCATGTTCTTAGACAAGTTTATAGTCATAAGGTCATCCCCACACTTGTAAGGTCATCCTTCAAAAAAATAAAAAAATAAATTCTAATTTAGCCATCCCATGCCTATTACCTTACTACCTAGGTACCTAGGAGCAATTGAACATAAAATGATGTTTTGTTATTTCCTACAGTATTTATAGGAAATCAATGCATTCATTTTGATCATCTCCTAATAATTAAAGGATCAAGGATTCATTTACATTGCAACACTTCAATTGGTGCTCTAAAATGATTTTAGATTCATAAAAACATTCCTAATAACATATGCATGATTGAAGAGTGTCGAACTATTGATCTTGTACGTACATTTATGTAGGTAGACTTGAGAGAACATGTCTCCTTATGACATACTAGCAGTCCTACCAATGTATTTATAAATACCACTAGACCCCAAATATAAGGAAAGACACATGACATGGGCATGCATCAAGTAAAATGAAGAATAAGATTCTAGATTTCATACTACAAGTTTCTAGAAGTGTAACAAATTAATCCAAGATCACTAGACTAGTCTTGGATTCTTAGACCTGCATTTGAATAAAATTAACTAAATTTTTAAATTTGATGTGAAACCAATCTATTATTATTTATTACAATTTAATGTTTTAAATTAACTATTATAAATCATAGATTATCGATCCTTACTATTATTTAACTAAACTATATAAAATATCTTAATTATCATTATAATTTATAGTAGTACCTTCAAAATTAAATGGTGATGTAATTAGTTGGATTCTCTTTATTAAAAGATTCAAAAATATTAATTAAACAAGAATGGCTAATGATCCGTAACGGGACACCACACATTGCTCACTTGAAGATCACTAGACAAGGCAAATAAAAATAAAGATGCCTATATTTACAGCCCTATTTAAGGAAAATAATTGGCCGTCAATAGTAACTCCATGGACACGAAGGCATCTTTGCCTATGTTAACTTCGGCCATGGTGACGTCATCTTGCAACAAGGTAAAATCAAAATCTGAATGAGTTCAAAAAGAAAAGTGACAAACTAAGGCTTGCATTTTTGCTTGTGGTTCGCACGGACAATAAATGGCCGTGTGGCCACATTTTTGGCATTTTTTTGTGATATATATTATGTATGTGGGGTCTTTTCATGAAGTTCCAACCTAAAAGATCAATGAGCACACATAATCAACACAGAGTGATTAATTAATTGTATCAAATGTAGAATTTGGAATGGTATGTGATGTTTCATTTTTCTATTTAAAATAAGTTAGTTGATTACTCTTCTTTATCATTCAAATGAGAGGGATGTGAGAGTTTGGGTACTATTGAACAATTACTATCTATTAATGGATTAAAGGATGCTTGTTTACCTTCTAAAATAACAAATAATGAACTTCTAACAATAAATTTAATTTTTGAATCAATGCCCATCTT
Source organism: Sequoia sempervirens (assembly GCA_007258455.2). NCBI lineage: Eukaryota > Viridiplantae > Streptophyta > Pinopsida > Cupressales > Cupressaceae > Sequoia > Sequoia sempervirens. The sequence continues at coordinate 779,332,880 of VDFB02281492.1, forward strand.
CTGATCAAATACACCCTTAATAGTCAAAACACATTAGTAAATTGAGGAGAGAAGATGGGATGCGAGGGAATTCCCTCCATCTTCCCCTAGCCTACCTTGCTTTGGGGGATTTTTCCATGAGCCATCAAACCTACTAGAGCTTTGGGATTCCTTAGAATGAGACCTCCCCTCAGCTAAAGAGGAATTTGGAGGTGACCTCTTTACCATAAGATAAACAATGATGTCCCGCTCTACTACATGACCTAGTTGAAAGCATTGGTGACATCTAAATGCTACATTCACATAATTCATCACTTGCTTCCAAAATCCCATCCTCAACTTGAAGCTATACCACATTTGATAAACCTTTTGAATCTCCACCTATCTATCATGGAAAATGCAAAAAGTATCAACCCATCAATTTTTTGGTGTAAAGTAAGAAATTCACACAATGCATTTCCAATACCTTGTAAACACAAATCAACATAAAGTTGAAGAGGGAGATATAACAATCTAACTCATATTGGTAGGACCAAAAAAACCTTTGTTATTGGATTAAATGCATGAAAGAAATGCCTAACCAACAATATGTACTTATCCGAAAATCAAGGACCTTGCTCTAAATAAATAGCCTATGTTATGATGATTTACATCATAGCACACAAAAAATTATGCTCTAAATTTTTTTTTTGTAGAATCTTCTCAATTGTCTAACTATTTAGTAGTAATCCACTCCTACAATACAACTCAAGTAGGCCAAAATGAATTAAACATACAAATTAAGTCTAGTTTCATTTTTTCCCCTCCTTTGAGAGGTCATCTTTGCCTAGCAAAACCACTAGATGGAGACCCAAGTAATGATCCAAGTCTAGCTTGTGCATTTTTTCCTCAATCACTACCACATTTTCATTTCTTGTAATCTTAGGGCTTGTCTTTTTCTCCAAAATGGACCTAAACTTGGGAGGGAAAGCACCCCTAATCATGCCAAGACCTTGATTATCTCAAATGTAATTAGCCTTACCTTGTTTGTTAGGTCTCTCACATCATTGGTCCACTTCAAGGGATTCTATTGTCCCACCAAGGTCATTATCATTAAGTACATCAATATCTATGCCAATTTTAATTTGATCAAACAAAGAATATGCAAATCTCTTAGCTCAAACAAAGTCACTCGACCGAAAGAGTGTCGACACGTAGGTGCCATGTCACTGCCCCGTGGCTTCGGCCGAAACCCTATCGGCCGAAAACCGGTCGACCGAAAGTAATCTGGTCGGATTACTTTATTTGGACGAAAGTGTGACATAGTTTTGTGCTTTTACCCAGGAATAAAAAAAAAAATATTTAAAATGACTTATTCTAACATCACTAAAAGTTAAGATAGGAATAAAACAAAAAATCTTAACTAGAAAATTCAAACAATTTATATTGTCATGATATATATATATATATATAATGACAATATATATATAATGACTACATATATATATGTAATGAACCATATATTTTTGGAATAAGAGGCTCTCTTACACTTCTAGGGTTTTGCACCTAAAAGGAGAGAGGAATCCCAAAATCCTTGATGGCTCACTCAAGAGCAATGCAAATATGGTTCAAATCTATCAAAGGATAATGGCCTAAATGTTGAAAACTGATAAAAGATATTGACTAATGAATGGAAACTAAAGAAATGTAAAGTGTTTGAAAACATGGTGTAGTATGCAAAAATATACTAAATGACCTAGAAATGTAAATAAAACAAAACAAAAAACTGTAAAACTAAATGTGTGCACCTAGAAACTTGTGGAGGATGGAATGAAGACTGGAAATGTTGTTGATTCTAGAATTTTGACCTACTGGGACACTTACACCATTCTAAGCGACTTAGTCCCAAATTTGGAAAACTGTTTTGGAGCCCGTTTTAGCCAAATGGGTATCTAAATCTATAGAAATCTTTGAAAAACATGTATAGTGGGACTCATACACCACTCATGGTGACTTAGTCCACTTTGGCTTTTTTGAAAATTCAAAAGTGGAAACAGAAGCTCTTGGTCTGCATTTTTTGTTCCTCTAGGTATCCAGATCCAAAACTACCAAATTTGGACCTGTAAGTGACTTTGTGTGAATTTTTTAACCTAGCCAATAAGGAGATGACTTCAACAAGTTTGCAACTTATTCTTCAATCATCCCCAAACCTTCAAGGTGCCTAAATCTACAAACACACAAGGAAAGAGAGATAAATGTTGAATGTTAGGGCATGGGGGTTTGCCTTGGTCAAACCCCTTTTAGGTAATTAAACCAAATGAAGAAATAAAAAGAAGCATGGACATGAAATGAAAGAATTAGAAACTTTCCATGATGATAGATCTTGAATTTCTGCAACAATGGATGAAGAATTTTCCCTTGAATTCCTTAGAAAACTATCTTGATGACTTAGAATGCTAAAACCCTAGCTTACTTGACTTGAAAGAGATAATGAATGATGAATGAGTTATGAATTAGGGTTTAAAATCTTTTTTATATAGGAAATCCACCTAAAATTCCTGTTAATTTGATCCCCAAGGCCGACATGGAGGAAAATTAAACTTAAAACATAATTTTTTCCATTTAAACCTTGAAAATAGCCCAAATGGAGCTAAGTCGCCAAGCTGGCCAACTTAGTCCCACCTGGATGGGACTCATTCGCACAGATGGGTGACTTAGTCCCACAGGGGCTCTTTTTCTAGCTAGGATGTCAGGGAGTGAAGAATTTTAGTTTTTATGTTGATTTCGTCGGGTCTTTGATCAAAATAAGCCTCGGGGTACACAATATGGTGTCATAGGGGCTTATTAATGATGATGTAAAGGTTAATTAGGGCTATGGACACAAATTTCAGTGTGAAAGTGTGATTAAATACACTCTTCAACATTAAAATGAGGTCCACATAGCCTAGAAGGAACAACATCCAAAATGAATGTTTAAAACACATTACATCACTAGATTAAAACTAGGTTTAGTTTGCAAGCCTTCTAGATTAATGTGAAGATGCAATTAAATACATTTTATAATATTGCATTAGAGGAAAAATAGGTCCATGAGACTTAAAAGCTTAATAAAATTCTAGAAAAGTGTAAAATTCATTTACAACACCTTTACAAGACATCATTAAATGCATTTTATTTAGTTTACAAGGTTCCAAGACCTAATGTGGATGTGTAAAACACCTCAAAACACTAGACCAAGGCAACATTAAGTCCAATTTATCATTAATTATTCCCATATCAAGCAAGAAATACTTTTTTCTATGCTACATTTAGCCCCAACTTTAGTGACAGGATGAACTTGCTTCAAACTCACACTATAGTAGACATTCAAGAGGAGTTCAATCTTACCAATGTGGATGGCCTAGGATAACAAAGATGAAGGAGGAATTCAAGCCCCTAGGATCCAAGATCCTAATTCAAACCAACATAAGCGCAAAAGGAAATGCACAAGATGAATGATATGTAGCAAAACAAGATACGTGATCATACAATGGCAATAACTAGAAGGAATAGGAGAACGAAAATAAAAAGGTGGATCAAGCTTCAACCGTTTGTCCAACATGTTGTGGATCAGATCTAGGTTGTTTTTCCAAAAATGCATACTCACTCTAAGGTGACAAAACTCTTGGTTGTCTGTCGGGTGAGAAGTCCTAAAAGATGAGAAACATACACTCATGGCTAGTATGCACTCACACACACACAAGTGGTTGTGGGGAAATTCATGCCTCAAAATGGGCTTCCCGCTTAACCATACCAAAGTTATACCTCCTAATAACTTTGATAAGGTGCCATAATGAAAATGTTTTTGTAAATTCTTTTGAATTTCATGTAAAGATTTTGTTAAAGGGAATTTTTCTTTGTTCATGCAAGGTCTCATCTTAGGGAACATTGTGTCTAATGTTTCCAAGAGAGGAAATGTACAGATGGTCTCATCTTGTTTCCAAGAGAGGAGAAGTCAAGGTCTCATCCTAGGCAACGTTGTACTTAATGTTTCAAAGAGAGGAAATCACAAGAAAAATAAAATCGCATAATGAAATATGAGTGTCGATGTATGCCCCCACTTTAAAGCAGTTGCTTACACCATTACTGTGAGCAATTGCTTTAAAGTAGAAGAAGAAGACATGAGAGCTTACTCAAAAATTCCTATGCCAAGTCATATGTTTCGTATATAAGCTACATCATGAAAAAGGTAATATGTCACATGTGAGCCAACTTAAGGTATATCGTCCACATCTCAAGCTTGCTCTTATATGTTCATGAAAGGTTAATAGCTAGCCAAAAGAGACAATGACAAGTGACATATGAGGACAAGGCTACCTAACCCCTTGCCCCCACTTAGTGTAGGACAAGGGTGAGACAAAATTATTGATAAGATGTATGGTAGAGTGAAAATCAATATCAATTAGAGGAATTAGCTTCCCCCACATAATGGAGAGCAACAAACTCTTTAAGATGTTGTATTTTACTACTCAGAGCCTTACATTCATTAGTAGAATGACCGTGAACTCTATGATATGCACAAAATGAATTATTGTAAGAAAATTTCTTTCAAGTTCTTGGAGGGAGAGATATCAAGTGATCTTGGAGGAGTCTCAACAAGATACCCTCTTGATTAGTGATAGAAGGTGTTCTTGTAGTTTGCAACAAAGATATCTCTTGCGTAGATGTTCAAGATGTCATATCTACATAGGACTCTTTAGATTGCAAGATCTTTCTCTCTCCTATATATGAGGGTGTAAAATCTAATGAATTCAAAGCATTAGTGTTTATGTATTTAATCTAAGCCTGATCTTAGGGGGGAGGATGTAGTGCCCCTCTAGTCGTTACTATTATGTGTTTAGATTTGTATATGTTGCTAGATAGTACCTTTACTAGGATAGACCTTGATATTTGTTATTGTCTTATGATCACTAGCTTTAGAGCGATGTGGATGTTATACTGTGATGAGATGATGCATTATATGGATGTTATGTTTCATGTTATGCTTTTGATTAGTATAGTTGTTAATATTGATATATGCTTATCTATTGATTAATGATGCTTTAATTTTGTAAGTCTTGATGTGACTGTATTGGTGAAGGGGACGGGATTACATCACTCACATGTGAGCGCTCTGTGATTCTTTGATTTCTCTTCACGGTGTGATTGTTATGTTTATCCATGTACAACATTCATTTTGATTACAGGACTACAGGTATAGGACATCGTCTCCACCTGGTTTCACAGGTTTGAGCGTGTCCATATCCCAACAACATTGTTGATTGGGAGATAGTAACGGGGTTTCCCTTGTCAAACCACAACCCTGTCATAGTGTGTCGTCAGTTTGTGTCTTGTTTGTTGCTGAGTCATGTCGTTCTTGATGTTTTGATAAGTTATTATTAGTGGAAATTATATGTGAAAACTATTGATTGTATGTTTTAAATGTTATTTATTTATTTTAGAGTAAAGTTGTTAAAAGCTTTTAATTTAATTTAATTAACTAAATTTAATTTATTTGGTAAAGTAATTTAATCTTTGTAATTAAATTTATTTATTAAGTAAATAATTTAAAATTAAATAAATTTTAGTTGTTGAGTAAATAAATTAATCAATTAAATTTATTAATTGAATAGTTTAATTGTATTTGTAAAGTGCATAAAGTAAATGATTTAAATTTATTTTGAAATTTAAATTTTGTTTTAAAGTATTAAGAAGTAAAATATTTTGTAAATGCATGAAAAATATCTATGGTGGTTGAAAGAGAGATATTTGTGAAATGTTGACTAAGTGTTGAAGATAGAAATGGAGATATTTTTATTTTTTTAGAAAAAGAAAATATCTGGGATATTTTGAGAAATTTGACTAAATTTGAAGGAAAATAAATAGGAGATATTTTTATTTTTTGAGAGGAAGAAAATATCTTGGAATTTTTGGTTGCTAAGTTGGAGGAAGGTTTTCTTGTATTTTTCATACATTCTTGGATTTGGAAGTGAAGATTTTGGAAGGAAATCTAGAGTTTTGGATTTGGCCAAGAAGCACAACATCAAATTGATTTTCTTCAGACTTCATAACACAGGTTCTTTAATTGCTTTATTTGTTTTTTAGAAGCTTTGATTTTTGTTGAAAGCAGGTTTTAATGTTTGCTATAAATTTCTTAGAAAATCTTTGTGGAAAAATTGTGAAGTTCTTAGATTTTCTATAGTGAAAACAAATTTTAACAGTAGGAAAATTGGAAGAGGAAACAAAAGGAAAACATATAAATTTTTGTGTTTGGATTTAAGTTTACTTTTCCAATTCATCGCACAGGGGATTTTTTTTTTATAAAAAAAAATTAAATAAAAAATTTTAGGGGGCTGGGGGAGCTACCCCCACAGCCACTCCCATCATAAGGGGGAGGTTGTGTAGCAGTCCACCCAGCAGCAGGGTCAACCCTGCGTCCCCTTCCTAGGCGAACATGTGGTTTTTAAAAAAGTTTTTTATTTTATTTTATTTTATTTTTCTTTAATATAAATTTTAAATATATATATATATATATATATTATAATATATGTATATATATATATTATTTATAATATATATATAATATATATATTTATATATATGATTTTTTTTATAATTTTAATAAAATATATGTATATATATATTTTATATATTATTTTTAAAATATATAATATATATATATGTAGATATATATATATGTATATTTTATGTGCATAGTTAATTAGCAAATGTTTGGGGTATATTTTAATGAATTAGAATTTAAATTGTTTTTATAAAGATATATTTAAATATGTATATATATATAGTTGTATATACGTTGAGTATATAATTATATATAATTATATATATATATTTAATATATATATTTATGGTTAAATATAATGATTTTGAGATTATTTTATTAGATGCAAATATTGATTTTATTTTAAAAAAATGATTTTGATCATTTTGTGTAATTAAGGAAAATGGATAATGTGCATATGGTTAAATAAATGAATGTTTAAATATGAGAAATGGATATTAAAGGTAAATAGAAACACATTTTTATTTAAATGAATATTTAATTAATAGAGATGCATGTCTATGTGCAAATTTTTATTTGATTTTAATGGGGGAATGGGATTTTTATATTTAAATATTATTGGGAAACCAAAGAAAACCTTTAGATTTAAATTCATTATTGCTTGTCAAATGCATAAGTAGTCATTTAATAAGAGAATATTTTCTTAGGGAAATGGTTATTTACTACAAATGGAATGAAATTTTTAAGAAAGCGATCTTTATTTATTTATATTTCTTATTGGTTGCAAACAAATTTATAATAAGATTAGTTAATTTCATGTAATGTGTAACTAAGGAATTATAGAGTTAAACAATTAGTTATGCTTTGTTCTTATCCTATGAATGAAATTGTCTCGAATTAGAGATAATTGAGCAAGGTATTATTTTGATTGTTCACCTGCAATATGTAATTGCCTTATTTGGATTTACAATATGCTAAAGTTAGATTAATATGTTACCCGAAATTGTTCTTTTTAAGTTGTGTTTTCTCCCATTCTAGTTGTTGGGAAAATTGAGTTGTTTGTTTATGTAAGACTTCTAGATATGTTTCTTGGAAATGGGGATTGTAACTTATGTTGATTTAGCCTTGAAATTTTACTTGGGTAGTTCACGTGGTATTTTATCAAGTATGGTCACCTAGTTCTTTGAACAGGTTGTGTTGTACATTGTTATTAAGTTGGTTTTTGTAATTGGTTACGTACACCTGGTTTACCCTATGTTAGTGGAATTGATCCCTTAGGTTGTTAATAGGGGAGTGGCTTTTCATTAGGGCCTACACAAAAAGTGGTGCTAGGGTAACTCATGCAGAGTTAGTTTAATCAGTGAAAATTAAATAATTATGTTAGGGAAAAAGGGTAGTTTAAACACTTAACTTTTGTTAATGCCTCGCTCATGGACTCAAGGGCTAGTAAAGACTTGAGATGAGACTAGAAGGCCTGGAATGGCAAGATCGATATCTTGTTTTTTTGGAAAGATAGTCGATTTCGCATTGGATTGCATGTTGGGTCCGAGTATCGTAAGAGGTCACCAGGGTAACCCAAGATGGGGGTCGGAGCCTAGGAAGATATGCCAGGGTAACCCATGAAACTCTATGATGATACTCCTCCTATGACAACCGTTAGTTAGTTTGTTGTATTGTATAGTTGATCATTGTTATCTGGAAGCATTGTAACCATTTTGTAAGTTTTGTACTTGTGTAGTTTAATATTTATTTTGCCTATGTCTAGAAGTTGTAGGTTTTTCCTAGGAAGCTCTTTTACTATCTCCTAGCATGGGGGTTGGTCCTTTGGGTACCACATGGTTGGGTGGTATGTGCACCTTACACCATTGGGTCCCCAATTCTTGTTCGTGATGACGAGTACTTCATGATTGGAAAGCTTGTGTGTACCAGTGAATTTGTATTTCTATCATGTTCTCTCTTGTATCTGTTGGATACCTTGTAATTTGTAATTGTATCACTCCTCAATTATATTTGAGGAGAATCTTTATAAATTGTAATTGCAACATCTTTGTATAAACTATCTCATTTGGAAATGAGAGTTGTAATTGTAATATTGAATGGATGCAATGTATGAATTGATCATTATTGTACTTTATATTTTATGTGATGTATTTTAATGTTTTGGATGTATGATCTTTAATTCTTGAGTTATATCTATAAGTTATGTTTAGTAACTTTTGTTAGTAATGGGGTTTGTAAGTAAGCGTCGTCACGTACCTTGGAGAATGTATGTGTTAGTGTAGTTTACATTACTTGTTTAATTACACTTTTAAAAAAAAATTGTTCACTTCCGTTATGTGTGTGACATTCTCTAGGGTTTCAAGGTGGGCGTTACACGTGTTGGGATCAATGGGTACACAGATACCTTGTTCCCTAGCACCACATCCATTTCCACTATATCTAAGTTGTTTCATAAGCTCATAACCTTTTTCATAAAGATTTTTCATCTCTTTTGGATTGGGTGGTTGTTCATGACTAAGTTCGTCAAAGTGTGTTGTGTAACTTGCTTTTTCTTCTAAAGTGGTTGAGGTGGATGCTTTCAAAGGATATTTTGAGTTTTGTGTTGACATTACTTCTTTTTCATTTCCCTTGTTAGAGTCCTTGTTTATGATCTTGTACTCACCCATGAATGTATGTTCAAAATCTAAGGAACCCCAATCATCGTCTAATAGCTTTGTGACTTTGTCAATGTGTTTTTCTTTGTCTTTTTGTTGTATGGGTTCCACTTGTGTGGTTGGTGTTAATTTTATCAAGGGATTGTCTTTGTTTTTCTCAAGTTGTAAGACACTATAAGGCTCAGGATCAACATCAAGTGTGTACACTTTGTTGTTGTAGATGCATTTCATTTTACGATGGAGAGTAGAAGGCACCCCATTCATTGCATGAATCCACGGTCTACCTAAGACAAGATTATATGAAAGTTCGTAAGGCATAACATAAATTTGTGTTTCCAATGTGGCCTTCCCACCTGTAATAGGTAAAGTAACCACACCAAGTGGTTTTTTTTTTACATTGTCAAAGCCCTTAAGAGGTAAAGAATTAGATTGAATTTTTTATTTATCCACATGAAAACTATCCAAAAGGTTTGCGCTACTCAAATTAAGGGTTGAGCCATTGTCAAAAAGGGTTCACTTTATCCCTATTCTTTTGTATTGAGATATTATTATGAATGCTTCATTTTGTTTTTGCACTTCCAAAGAGGGGAGTTCAGTTTGATGGAAAAAAATGTTAGCATTTATTCCTTGAATCATGGCTACTATGTCATTTGGTTTCACATTGGAAGGGATAGGAATTTGTTGTAAGGTTGTTTGAATCATGTTATGGTAGTGAGGGGAGGCTTGGATAAGGTCCCACAATGATATCTTAGTAGGAGTATTCTTAAGTTTCTCAACAAGATCATACTCCTTTTGACCTGGTAAGATAGGGTTAGGTAGGATAGGATTAGGAAAAGGTAAGGCTATCGGGGTTGGTTGTGGTGGTTGTAGATTCTTTCTAGTGTTATATGTATGAGCAATGGTATTATGACTCAGTTGTTGCAAAACATTGTTCTTAGGTGGGTAAAGGACAAGTTCGGGTTTGTTTTGAGTTGGAGGTTTGTTTGAAGGTGGATAAAGAATGAGTTGAGGTTGAATAATATTAACGCCCCTTAGTGAAGGAGAGTCTAATGCTGTCTCATCTTCTTTTAAGGACACTATATCATTATTGTCATTGTTATCCTTTTCTTGCACCATGATAGCCTCCCTAGGAGGAGAGTTCTTAGGAGAACTACAAGGCAACTATTCTTGATGTGCAAGGCTTGGTTCTTCCAAAATAACATCATCGCAAGTAAGGGAGTTATCAATAGTTGCATTGTCTTGTTTAGAAAGAGTGGGGGTGTTAGGATAAGGATCTATTTGATTGTCCTTTGTCTCTAAGGTTTTGTTTTCTTGTTCCATGTTATCTACCGTAGTAGGAGAGCTTGTAATATGTTCACCACATTCCATGGTTAGACTTTGTAAACTAGCTTCATCACAAGTAGCAAAGCATCAGAGAAGGACCATTATGATTTTAAAATAGTTTGTACCAAATGGTAGGAGCGTTAGGGAAAGGAGGATCAATGTTCTCGTGATTCTTAATAGGTATATCTTCTAACACCAACTTATCCTCTTTGCATCGAGGAGGGATACTAGGAGATAGAAAATGTTGATTATCATGGCTATGGAGACTAGGTAAGGTGATATTTAGAAATGTTTATATAATCTCATGTTGTTGTTTTCCAATATCCTCGAAAGGGGAATGAGGAGAGGGACAATCAAGACCCTCAATACTTGTATGATATTCCTTCACCAAGATACCTCCGTCACTAATAAGAGAAATATTAGAAGAAGAACAAGTATGATTGCTATGATTGTCTACACTACCATTCTCACTAATGGGAAATGTAATATTAAGGATTGTGCCAATGGTTTGATGATTAACATGTTCTTAATGGCCTCATTGTTGTAATCGAAATTGAACTCATAAGAGGGAATGTTGTATTTATGCAATCTATTTTAACCAAATCAAAGCCACATCTCTCGAAAGTAAACATGCTATCATCGAAAAGTAAATAAAGTGCAATACAATAACTTAAAGTGTAATGTTGAAATGAAAATTTCAAATGTGAAACAAGGTAATTTTATGATTACATTATGCAACAACTTGAAAGATGGAATGTTGTAAATGCAAATTTTGACATTAAGAAATGCATGAAATGAGCTAATTTAGGCTATATCTAATGAAATTAATGTAACATAAACTCAACCAACTAATTCAGATAGGTAATGGAAACAAATAGAAGTGCAGAAATAGGGCTTTTAGTGTTGTGAAAAGTAGTTTTAGGGGCTTAAAGGGACTAAGTCACCCAAGGTGGCGAATGAGTCCCAGTGGGGATTTTGTCAAAATTTATATTTTTTTGGTTGATTTTTATGTTTTATGTGTTCTATGATGCAGACCTAAGATTCCAATGCATAATTTCAAAAAAAATCAATCATTTAAGATGAAAAAATGCAACCTATATGCACTTTCACTAATGTAAAATTTGAAACTCTAGATGCCAATCAACTAATGCAAACCCTAATGCAAAGTTAAAGTGAGCTAGATCTAGGATGATGATGGACTCCAAATTATACAAGAAGGTATTCAAAATTCGAGTTCACCAAAATGAACCATATATTTTTGGAATAGGAGGCTCTCTTACACTTCTAGGGTTTTGCACCTAAAAGGAGAGAGGAATCCCAAAAACCTTGACAGTTCACCCAAGAATAATACAAATATGATTTAAATATATCAAAGGAGAATGACCTAAATTTTGAAAACTAATAAAAGATATTGACTAATGAATGGAAACTAAAGAAATGTAAAGTGTTTGAAAACACAGTGTAGTATGCAAGCATATACTAAATGACCTAGAAATGCAAATAAAACAAAAAAGAAAACTATAAAATTGAATGTGTGCACCTGGAAAATTGTGGAGGTTGGAATGAAGACTAGAAATGTTTTTGATTCTAGAATTTTGACCTACTCAGACACTTACGCCATTCTAGGCCACTTAGTCCTAGATCTAGAAAACTGTACTGGAGCCTATTTTAGCCAAATGGGTGTCTAAATCTATAGAAATCTCTAAAATACATGTACAGTGGGACTCATATTACATTGATGGTGACTTAGTCCACTTTGGTTTTTCTAAGAATCTGAAAGCAGAAACGAAAGCTCTTGGTCTGCACTTTCTACTCCTATAGGTATTCTAATCCAAAACTACTAAATTCAGACCTGTAAGTGACTTTTTGTGAATTTTTTGACCTAGCCAATAAGGAGATGACTTCAAAAAATTTGCAACTTATTCTTCAATCATCTCCAATCCTTCAAGGTGCCTAAATATGCAAACACGCAAGGAAAGAGAGAGAAATGTTGAATGTTAGGGCATAGGGGTTTGCCTTGCTCAAACCCCTTTTAGGTAATTAAACCAAATGAAGAAATAAGATAAAGCATGGACATGAAATGAAGGAATTAGAAACATTCCATGATGATAGATCTTGAATTTTTGCAACAATGGATGAAGAATCTACCCTTGAATACCATAGAAAACTATCTTGATGACTTAGAATGCTAAAACCCTAGCTTGCTTGACTTGAAAGAGATAATGAATGATGAATAAACGATGAATGGGTTATGAATTATGGTTTAAAATATTTTAATATACGAATTCCACCTATTTTTTTTGTTAGTTTGATTCCCAAGGCTGACATGGAGGAAAATTAAAGTTAACCAAATTTTCTTGCTCAAACCTCAAAAATAGCCCAAATGGGACTAAGTCGCCAAGCTGGGTGACTTAGTCCCACCTGGATGGGACTCATTTTCCCAGATGGGTGACTTAGTCCTGTAGGGGCTCTTTTGCTAGTTGGGATGTCAAGGAGTGAAGAATTTTAGTTTTTATGTTGATTTTGTCGATTCTTTGATCAAAATAAGCCTCGAGATGCACATTATGGGGTCAGAGGGGCCTATTAATGCTGATGTAAAGGGAAATTAGGGATAGGGACATGAATTTCAATGTGAAAGTGTGACTAAATACACTCTTCAACATTAAAATGAGGTCCACATAGCCTAAAAGGCACAACAGCTAATGTGAATGTGTAAAACACATTACAACACTAGATTAAAACTAGGTTTAGATTACAAGAATTCTATACTAATGTGAAGATGCAATTAAATACATTTTACAATATTGCATTAAGGGAAAAATAGGTCCATGAGACTTAAAATCTTAATAAAATTCTAGAAAAGTGTAAAAGTCATTTACAACACTTTACAACACCTTTTACAAGACATCGTTAAATGTATTTTATTTAGTTTACAAGGGTCCAAAACCTAATGTGGATGTGTAAAATACCTTACAACACTAGACCAAGGCGACATTAAGTCCAATTTATCATTAATTATTCCCATATCAAGCAAGAAATACTTTTTTCTATGCTACATATATATATTTGTGTGTATGTATGTGTGTTTGTGTGTTTGTGTATGTATATGTATGTATATGTGTATACATATACATATATACATACATATACATATGTATATGCATATACATGTATATACACATGCACATACACACACACACATTGTTTTGATCAGTAACAAAAGAATTTTAGTCTAACCTAAGTTAGGTGAGGTCAAGGAAAAGAAAATAGCAAAGTTATCTACTTGAAACATGCCTCCGCCCACCACCGAGCCTACCATCCTTGACGAAACCATGATTGAACCTAAATAAATTTTAAATAACCAAGACCAACCTAAGACAAAATCTTCACCTACTTCCTGCAGAAGACCAAGAGACAACAAAAACAATCCCGTCACACCTCCTAGAATAAAAAAAGTTTACAAAGTCAAAGAGAAAGTGGTTGAACAACATTCCATGGTAACTTCTATTCCTCCCCTTAGGGAAGAAAAGAAACCTATGGTTGATCATCCTGCTCCTACACAAACATAACTTGAAAATTGAACTAAAAGAAACAAAGATTCTAGAGAGTGTAGGCATAGACGTTGTGCCCTTACTTGAAAGTTAAATGAAGAAATAAATAAATAAAATCAAGATCCAACCTTGACTAAAGCAATGCATGATGAAACTACCCCTTTTCCGAAACAAAAAAATCTTATAAAGCAATTGCAACAAGAGTTGAATCCTTCTTTGGACATTATCATTCAATCTCCTATTATGATTAATTTAGACGACAATGATGAGATTGGAAAGATTGATGAATAAGTGCAATAATGAATTAAATACATTGTTTTCCTCTTCCATGAGCTTAAACGATAATTCTCCCAAGAAGAGTGTTGAACATGGTGATGGACCTAGTTTGACACTATCCCTTTGGCTAGTTGTTTCCCTTCTATATACGATGAACATGATTGGGATGTGAATGGCCTGCTCATAGGTTGAATCACATGTGCCTTACTAGTCCTTAACATTATTTATTTTTATTTTTATATGATTGCATGTGTGTATTGTAATCCCCCATAATATTATGTTTGATGTATCTCTCTTTTTGTGGAATTCCTCTATTTGTACCTCCATTCTTCTCTATGTCATAAATCTTTTATCTTTTTCCTTCTATCTTTTCATTTGTCTTATGTTTTCCTTTTGTGGATGACATAAGGCATTGGGACATTTATGTCTCTTCCATGTTGACCTGAAAGGATCTTTCTTTATTTTTGCTCTCTTTGTGTCATTCTTCTAATTCTGAGTATTTGGGAAATGATTATAGTTTTGAGCTCTCTAAAAACATTGTAGTAAGAACATAATAACCTCAAATCCATAAATCCCTTATGTGTGTTTGGAGTTTTGGGGGAAACCCCTCTTTTATTTTCATGACATAGCTTTATTTAGAAACATATGACTTGGCATAGGGCTTTCCAAATAATCTCTTATGTCTTCTTTATTGTTAGTATTTATCATTTGCTACTTTAAAGTAATTGCTCATAGCATGGTATTTAAAAATTTCTTTAAAGTGGGGGCATACATTTGTTGGATCTCAGTTGTGGTTATGGTTTGTCCTTGATGACAAAATTCCTTTCAATGGTTTCCTTGTCAGGATGGTTCTCCTTGCATATCACAGGTATTGGTTGTTTCTCTTTTGGGCTTACTCATATGGGTGTGAGAATGGAAGGGTCTCCCCGATCCACTTTGAAATGTTTGAGTTGCCTATCAGCAAGACATTTCAAATGTCATGTCAATTGAACTTATCATACAGGCTACTGTCGGTAAGACTTCTCTTTTGTTTCAGTGACAAAAATTGTTCTCTATCAGCATATGTTATACCGTCGGGATGAGGTCTTATCGATTTCATTATGTCTCCTTGACCCGCTTCAGAATGGGCATATTGGCAAAGGAAATCATCTTCGGTGTAATGTTTCATCGAATATGTCATGTCTTATTGACCCACGTTTGGATAAGCATATCAGCATGAGTTTGGCCATCAGGTTGAGGTCTTAGCGATTCATATTGTCTCACCGACCGTGCAACGAAAGATCTCATCGGTGATAGTTATAGCTTTGATGAAATGTCATGGCGATCTCGTAGTGGCTTACCGACTTGGCACAAAAGGCTTATCGGTAAGAGTTAAAGGTTTTCGGTGTGAGGTCTTGGTGAGTGACCTCTAGTCTCGCCGATGGAACACAAAAGAACTTTGTCAGCATAGGATTTGTCCTATCTGAGTGACTTCGAGTGAATGAAGTTTTTTGGTATGACTCAAGCTTTCTACAAGAGGTCTCCCCGATATTGGTATGTTATAGCGACCCTCATAAGATAGAAGGGTGCATCGGCGGGAGAACCATTTTGTTACAGCGACATCACACAAGGGGTTTCTATCAAAGGCTTAGTGGTGAGAGATATTTTCTTTGGAGCATGGTCTTAACGAATACCTTGTGTCTCGCCGATAGAACAAAGATCTCCATCGGTGTGAGACTGATACTGTCTTGGCGATCTAGGGTGAGCTCGGGATGTTTCAGCAAATCAAGGGGCAGTCTATATAGTGTCTCCCCGACTATGTATTGTTATGGCAACAATGTGTATCAAGTGTCTCTTGGCAAAACATTATGAAGTCTACAAGAGGTCTCTCCGATATTGTTTGGTCACAGCGATTGTGAATGAAACAAAAGTAAATCTCAGTGAGAAGTTTCCTTATGTCTTAGCAAATGAATAATACTCTAAGGAAGCCTATCGATGAGACATGATGTATTTGTTATATGTTCTTCCCGACTCTGATGGCTCATGGTGAAAGCGTTAACTAAGAGGAATGTTTGGTGGTGCAATTGCCTTCGGCAGAACTATCTGGATGTCTCAGCAAATGGTTAATGAAAACTCAAAACACTGTGGTCGACATCATGGATTTGCATCAAATCTCAGAACCGTTACATGACATCATATTCATTGAGTTTCCTTTTTGAGCAGTTGCATTTTTGAAATAATGGATGAGTTACAACTCTCTGGATAAGCATTACTCTTGATTTTTATCATCATCGACAGACTGTCATTATTCAGCCTCTTATTCAAAAATCAGCAAGAGAATTTGAGAATATTGTGAAAAACACTTTTTGAAGATTTCTGCTTAACAGACATAGTTGAAATGTAAATAAATACAAGTGTTGAAAACTGTAAAAGCTCTCTGATTGTAATTCAGGAATACTGTTCTTTGGCTGTATCAAAATGTATTGGGTAGTTGAGGAAAACAGAGAGCTATGAGCTTGACTGAAAATAGAGAGATCCTCTGAGATATTTTTATTGTTCAAATGTATAATTTGAGGGGTTGGTGCTCCTTGAGTGGGTGCTCAAAAATCAGCCTATAAGGCATTGTGAACTTTTGTTTAAAAGATTAAGCATGGAAGGCATCTTGGGAGTGGTTTTTATACCCCAGGAGGGTTTTCCACTCGGTAAAATCTTGAGTCTCCTTGTTCTTTTGAGTTCCCTTTGCTTTACTGTGTTGTTGATTATTTCAGTTCACTATTTGGTTATTACTTTTCTCAATTCTATTTATGAATGATTACATTCAACTCATGAATGCATTAATCAGAGTATATTGAGATAAAATCTGAGCTATGGTTTTTGAATTTGTGAAAATCGGTCAAATCTATTAAGACACTGATTCACCCCCCCTCTCAGTGTCATTTTAACTCCAACAATTGGTATCAGAGCATGGGGTCCTCTGATAGGTTTTAATCACCTTGGATTGATCTTGGTCTTGGAGTTTGTTTTTAATGGCACATTCTCAAGATGGTGCCTCTGTATCCAAAGCTCTGTTATTTGATGGAATTGATTATGTGTTCTGGAGAATCAGAATGGAAGCTTTTCTTGTTTCTTTTGATGTTGATGTTTGGAGCATTGTTTTAAATGATTACACTGTACCAGTATCTATTCCCATTGATGCTACTGAAAAAAAGAGGTATGAAACAAATGCTAGAGCTAAGCATGACATCTTGTGTGGGTTAACTAAAGATGTGTTCATCAAAGTCATGCATTACAAATTTTCTCATGGAATCTGGGAAAAACTTGAAACTATATATCAAAGGAATGAGAAAGTAAAACTGTCAAAAATCATTACACTCAAACATTAGTTTGAGGAGTTAAAAATGAAGGATGATGAAAAAGTGGCTGAATATTTCCTAAGAGTTGATGAAGTTGTCAATTCAATGAAAGGTCTAGGTCAAGAGGTTAATGAATTTGATGTGGTTACAAAGGTTGTTAGAACCTTACCATCCAAATTTGAATCTAAGGTTTCAGCCCTAGAAGAAAAGAAACACTTTGATAAGCTTACTTAGACATCCTACAAGGAATACTTACTGCCTATGAAATGAGAACTAGCAAAAACAATTCAACAGGAAAAGAAACTGCCTTTAATATTAAAAAGAAGAAAAGTCTATTTAGTAAGGATGAATATGATATTGAGTCTGAAGATTCATTAGCTGAAGAAGATGAAACCTTGTTCATGGCTCAAATTACTCAGCAAAATGATACAAACACTATTGACATTGAAGAAGGTGAAGTAGAACTTGAAAGTGAGCTGAAATGTGCTTTACAAGAGATCAGAAAACTCAAAAAATAAGTTCTTACTCAAGAAAATAAACCAGTTCAAGAAATGGTCTCTTTGAAAACTCAGCTTGAAGAAGCTAAAAGAGTTGAAGACTGCCTTCGAGAGACTGTAAGCTGCAAAGATCAAGAAATTCAAAAATTGGAACAAGAAGTAGTCTGTCTTAGGAAGGAAATTGAAAAATATGAAAGCACTCTAAAACTGAATGAGATGCGCAGCAAGCAAAAGATGTACAAAGATAAAACTGGTGTTGGTTACGAAAAGGGTGAATGCTCAATTGACCATGCAAAACAAAATCCCTCTTCTGAAGTCAAAGGTTCAGGTTCAAATCACTCAGAATTTGGTAAGGATTATGTTTAGTCTTTAAGAGGTAATAGATCTTCATACAGAGTCAATCCTTTCTTCTATGGTTATTGTTTTTTCTGCAACAAATTTGGGCATAAGGTGAGCACTTGCAGGCTTATGAATTCTAGAATACCCAGGTTTGGTCTTAGGAAACACTATGGTTTTGTTAGACAAATCAGATGTTTTAAATGCAATGCTTTGGGACATTTTGTCAAACAGTGCAGAACTGATCTGCAATCTAAACAACAGAAAATTAAAAAGGTTTGGAAACCTAAGATTGTCAACAACATTGAGC
Organism: Sequoia sempervirens; assembly: GCA_007258455.2. Lineage (NCBI taxonomy): Eukaryota > Viridiplantae > Streptophyta > Pinopsida > Cupressales > Cupressaceae > Sequoia > Sequoia sempervirens. Next base: position 779,351,658 of record VDFB02281492.1, read on the forward strand.
AAACTATGTTGGTTCAAATAGCTTTTCATTCCAAGAAAAAGGACTTATGGGTCTTGGATAGTGGATGTTCTAACCATATGACTTGCGACAAGGATAAGTTTATAAATCTTGAAGATTATGTAGGTGGTTATGTTAAGTTTGGTGATAACTCTGGTATTCAAATTAAAGGTAGAGGTTCACTTCTTCTGAATGAAGACACTCCTATCTATAATGTGTACTATGTGGAAGGTCTCAAGCACAATCTTCTAAGTGTTAGTCAAATCTGTGATAGTGGTTATCATGTTCTTTTCACTTCACAGGGATGTGAGATTAAAAACAAGCTAGGAAAGGCTATTGCAGCTGGAAGGAGGACAAAAGGAAATGTGTACAATCTTCTCGACACATCAAGCAATGACAATAATCAAGGTATGTGTTTAATGAGCCAAATTGAAGAAAGCTGGTTATGGCATAAAAGATTAGGACACATAAACTTTGAAAATCTGGTTAGAATAAGTAAGAATCGGAATGTTAGAGCTTTACCAATCCTTAACAAGCCAAAAAATTATGTGTGCAAAGAATTTCTAAGTGGTAAACAAACTAAAATCAGCTTTAAAACAAAAGAACATTCTTCTTCAAAACCTTTACAACTTGTGCACACTGATTTATGTGGACCAACCAGAACAAGGTCTATTAATGGTGAAAGGTACTTTATGTTGTTTGTGGATGATTATACTAGAATGGTTTGGGTCACATTTCTTAAGCACAAATCAGAAGCATTTGAAAGGTTTAAAATCTTTCGTAAATTGGTTGAGAAGGAATCTGATTTGAAACTTAAATGTCTGCGATCTGACAAAGGAGGTGAGTTCACCTCTCAAGAGTTTATTGATTACTATGAATAGGATGGCATTAAAAGATAGTATGCTACAACAAAAACACCTCAACAAAATGGGGTAGTTGAATGTAAGAATAGAACTATAAAAGAAATGGCTAGAACCATGCTAGATGAAGCTAAGTTGTCTGATATGTATTGGAAAGAAGCTATTCATACAGCTGTATACATTTTGAATAGAGTGCCACTTAGGGTGAAATCTAAACACACTCCTTATAAACTTTGGTATGGCAAAACTGCTTATGTCAAACACTTCAAAAATTTTGGAAGTAAGTGTTTTATCAAGAAAGATGATGATAACCTTTGGAGCTTTCAATCAAAGAGTGATGAGGGTATCTTTTTGGGATACTCAACTCATAGCAAAGCTTATAAATGCCTTAACAAAAGGTTTAATAAGATTGTTGAAGTTGTTAATGTAAAATTTGATGAAAGACCACATTTGTATGATGAATCTTTGCAGGATAATGAGGAAGAAGAACTTGAACTAGAAATAATTTCAAAAGGAACTAAGTCAGCAAGCCCTAGAAATGAAACAGCAAGTCCTGAAGGGGTTGCATCAAAAACCCTAGCTAAATATCACCCCAAAAATTAGATTATTGGGGATAAAAATGCAGGAGTTCAAACTAGAAGAAAGGCTACAGAATCTGATGAAAAGGCACAAATAGCTTTATGTCTAGTTACTCAGTTTGAGCCTAAATTTTTTAATGAAGCTCTCACAGACTCATGTTGGCTTAATGCTATGTAGGAAGAAATTGATCAAATTGAGAAAAATCAGACTTGGGAGTTAGTCCCAAGACCAGATGACAAGAATTTCATTGGAGGCAAATGGATATATAGAAACAAGCTTGATGAAAATGGTAATGTCATTCGCAACAAAGCAAGATTTTTCTGCAAAGGTTATGCTCAACAAGAATGTATTGATTTTGGTGAAACCTTTGCACCTGTTGCTAGATTAGAATCTATCAGAATATTCTTGGCTTATTCTATTTATAAAGACTTTACTATTTATCAAATGGATGTCAAAACTACTTTTTTAAATGGTTATTTAGATGAAGAGATCTATGTTGAATAGCTTGAATGATTTATGTGCAAAGATAAGCCTAATCATGTTTATAGATTGAAAAAGGCCCTCTATGGCTTAAAACAAGCACCTAGAGCTTGGTACTCTAGGCTTGACAGCCATTTTCTTTCAAATGGTTTTGTTAGAGGAGGAGTAGATAGCAATCTTTATGTTCAAACTGAAGGTTCTGATATTTTGGTTGTTGAAATTTACATTGATGACACTATCTTTGGCTGCAACAATGTTACATTAAGTAAGAAATTCTCTCAGCTAATGGAATCTGAATTTGACATGTCATTATTAGGAGAATTAAATTTCTTCTTGGGTCTTCAAATCTCTCAACGTGAAAATGGAATATTTCTTTATCAAACCAAGTATGCTAGAGAGATGCTTAAGAAATTTCAGATGGATGAATGCCATCCAGTTAGCACTCCAATGATTATTAGATGCAAACTTACTAATGTTGATGATTCCCCTGATACAAATCAAACTGAATATAGATCAATGATTGGTAGTCTGTTATATTTAACTACCTCTAGACCTGACATTATGCAGGTAGTTTGCATTGTCACACGGCTTCAAGCATCACCTAAAGAATCCCATGTCACTGCTGTTAAAAGGATTTTTAAATATATTCAGGGCACTCTTAATTATGGTCTTTGGTATCCTAGAAGCAATGATTTTTCATTGATTGCATATACTAATGCTAATTGGGCTGGTTGTTTGGATGATAGGAAAAGCACCAATGGTGCTGCATTCTTTCTGGGTGATCGTTTAGTGGCATGGCATAGCAAGAAATAAGAATCCGTTTCTCTCTCTACTACTAAAGCAGAATACATTGCTGCCACTTCATGTTGTACTCAAGTTCTTTGGATGAGTCAAACTCTATCTGATATGGGTATTGGAATTCCTAAACCCGTTTCTATTCTCTGTGATAACACAAGTGCGATAAATATCTCTAAAAATCTTGTTTTTCACTCTCGCACTAAACATATTGCTATCAAGTTTCACTTTCTTCAAGAAAAGGTTTGGCAAATGAAGTCTACTTACAGTTTGTTGGCTCACAAGATCAGGTGGCTGATATTTTTACTAAGCCCTTAGCTAAAGAGTTATTTGAAAGGTTGAGACTTCGATTGGGAGTTATCTCTCAATCTTTACTTCTCTGATTTTCCATGCATTGGCTTAGGGGGAGCATGTTATCTATTTTGATTCACTTAAATCTCTCCTACAATTTTGGTTATTGCACTGTTACTCTCTTTTTTGCAACTATTTCTCATGGTATTTGATTGGTATCTCAGTTGTGTTTCCTGGCATTGCACATTCTTCTCTTCTATTCTTTGTCATTGAGGCTAAAAGGGGGAGAGTCATTTGTGTTTTTCCATCAAGGACAAAGGGGGAGTTTGTTGGATCTCAGTTGTGGTTATGGTTTGTCCTTGATGACAAAATCCCTTTCAATGGTTTCCTTGTCAGGATGGTTCTTCTTGCATATCACAGGCATTGGTTGTTTCTCTTTTGGGCTTACTCATATCGGTGTGAGAATGGCAGGGTCTCCCTGATCCACTTTGAAATGTTTGATTTGCCTATCAGTAAGACATTTCAAATGTCATGTCGATTGAATTTATCATACAGGCTGCTATCGGCAAGACTTCTCTTTTGTTTCAGCGAAAGAAAGTGTTCTCTATCGGCATATGTTATACCGTCGGGATGAGGTCTTATCGATTTCATTATGTCTCCCTGACCCACTTCAGAATGGGAATATCGGCAAAGGAAATCGTCTTCAGTGTAATGTTTCATCGAATATGTCACGTCTTACCGACCTGTGTTTGGATAAGCATATCGGCATGAGTTTGGCCATCGGGTTGAGGTCTTAGCGATTCATATTGTCTCACCGACCGTGCAACGAAAGATCTCATCGATGAGAGTTATAGCTTCGATGAAATGTCATGCCGATCTCGTGGTGTCTTACCAACTTGGCACAAAAGGATTATCAGTAAGAGTTAAAGGTTTTCGGCGTGAGGTCTTGGCGAGTGACCTCTGGTCTCGCCGATGGAACACAAAAGAACTTTGTTGGCATAGGATTTGTCTTGTCTCAGCGACTCCGAGTGAATGAAGTTTTTCGGTATGACTCAAGCTTTCTACAAGAGGTCTCCCTGATATTGGTATGTTATAGCGACCCTCATAAGATAGAAGGGTGCATCGGCGGGAGAACCATTTTGTTACAGTGACATCACACAAGGGGTTTCTATCAAAGGCTCATTGGTGAGAGATATTTTCTTCGGAGTATTGTCTTAACGAATACCTTGTGTCTCACCGATAGAACAAAGATCTCCATCGATGTGACACTGATATTGTCTTGGCGATCTAGGGTGAGCTCAGGATGTTTCAGCAAAACAAAGGGCAATCTATATAGTGTTTCCCTGACAATGTATTGTTACGGTGACAATGTGTATCAAGTGTCTCTCAGAAAAACATTATGAAGTCTACAAGAGATCTCTCCGATATCGTTTGGTCACAACGAGAGTGAATGAAACAAAAGTAAATCTCAGTGAGAAGTTTCCTTATGTCTCAGCGAATGATTAATACTCTAAGGAAGCCTATCAATGAGACATGATGTATTCATTATATGTTCTTCCTAACTCTGATGGCTCATGGAAAAAGCGTTAACTAAGAGGAATGTTTGGCGGTGCAATTGCCTTCGATAGAACTATCTGGATGTCTCAGTGAATGGTTAACAAAAACTCAAAACACTGTGGTCGACATCATGGATTTGCATCGAATCTCAGAACCGTTACATGACAGCATATTCATTGAGTTTCCTCTTTGAGCAGTTGCATTTTTGAAATAATGGATGATTTACAGCTCTCTGGATAAGCATTACTCTTGAATTTTATCATCATCGACAGACTGTCATTATTCAACCTCTTATTAAAAAATCAACAAGAGAATTTGAGAATCTTGTGAAAAACATTTTTTGAAGATTTCTGCTTAACAGACATACTTGAAATGTAAATAAATACTAGTGTTGAAAACTGTAAAAGCTCTCTGATTGTAATTCAGGAATATTGTTCTTTGGCTGTATCAAAATGTATTGGGTAGTTGAGGAAAACAGAGAGTTATGAGCTTGACTGAAAACAAAGAGATCCTCTAAGATATATTTATTGTTTAGATGTATAATTTGAGGGGTTGGTGCTCCTTGAGTGGGTGCTCAAAAATCAGCCTATAAGGCATTGTGAACATTTGTTTAAAAGATTAAGCCTGGAAGGCATTTTGGGAGTGGTTTTTATACCCCAGGAGGATTTTCCACTCGGTAAAATCTTGAGTCTTCTTGTTCTTCTGAGTTCCCTTTGCTTTACTGTGTTGTTGATTATTTCAGTTCACTATTTGGTTATTACTTTTCTCAATTCTATTTATGAATGATTACATTCAACTCATTAATGCATTAATCAGAGTATATTGAGATAAAATTTGAGCTATGGTTTTTGAATTTGTGAAAATTGGTCAAATCTGTTAAGACACTGATTCACCCCCCCTCTCAGTGTCATTTTAACTCCAACAACATTGGCATTATTCTTTTGCATTTTTCTTTTTCATGTTGCATATTTCATGGTGTTGTCTTCTTACTTCATGTGATGTGTTTTTCTCTTTGTGGTGACATCAAGTATAATGTCCTTCAAGAGTGTGATCTCTCTTAGCATATTATATTCCTCTTAGTATCTTCATGTGACACATTGCATCCCTTTCATTGTGAATTTTCTATTCTATGATTGGTCCTTTCTTGAATACATTACAAAAAATGTTCCCTAAGTTAAAGACCTTATGTGAACTAAGAAAGACTCCTTTGAACATTCATTATTGTTGCATTTGCATTTTTCAATTATATGGCCACCTTGGAGAACACACTTTGCATGCTTGTGGATCCATCTTTTTTTTATGAGTTCCAAGCATATGAATCTTTTCTTTGCTCATGAAGCTTGAAGTTCATTGTTTGCTCATGAGCTCCAAGCATACGAAGCTTTTCTTTCCTGATGAAGCTCGAAGTTCATTATTTTTTCATGAGCTCCAAGCATATGAAGCTTTGCTTGTCTCATGAAGCTCGAAGTTCATTATTGCCTAGCACCTTATCAAAGTTATCAGGAGGTATAACTTTGGTATTGTTTGACAAGAATCCCATCTAAGCCATCACTTTCCCATAGCCACTCGCATGTGTGTGTGAGTGCATACCAGTCATGTGTGTATGTGTCTCACCTCATTGGATCCTCACCTAGTGAAAAGCCTGAAGTTCTATTTCCTCAAAGCGTGTGTGCATTTTTAGGAAAACAACCTAGATATGATCCACATCATGTTGGAAAAATGGTTGAAGCTTGATCCACACCTTTTGCATTATTTTTTTTTCTCTGTGTTTGGCAGTGTATGCTTGTGCCTTAATGATGCTATTTATATCATTTTCCATGTGTGTTCTTTTGCACCTATGTTGGTTTTGTTATCAATTAGATTTGTACCCTGCTGAAAATGAAAAGTTCAAAAATCTATTGACACATGGAAACGTTCTCGAGTTGTGGGTAACTCATTGTGAAAATGAATCTCCAAAGTGAGCTGGTTCTCTGAAGGACAACCCTATTCTAAATGACTTTGAAGAAAAGGGTGGAAGGATAACTGAAAATGAAACTTAAAACTAACTAATGATTCATTATATTTTTTGAGATCCAGATTCTATCACTCACAACAATTCCTCTATTACAATAGCTCTCACAATCTCATTGGTACATGATTTCATTAGTAATTTGCATGAAGATTCAAAAGTATTGAATACATCATGCAACCTGAAAACATGAAATTCTATGCAAAGACTCATAAAAGCAAGACATATAAGGCTTTAAGCTTGAAAACACAAAGGCACCAAATTGTTGTTACAAGGCTGAGACAAGAAATGAAAAGGAGAAATCTACTGCTTTATTGAAACTAAAAGAGTGTAGCTATCTAAACTGAGTACAAATGAGTTTACAAGCTCAAAAAAGTTAAGGGCCAGAAACTAGAATCTGAACTGAGAGAAAAAACTAAATTTTCCTCAAGATAAACAAAAATAGCTCCCAAAACCCTAATCCGAGCTCAAGAAAAAAAGCTCTAGAAAAGGTATCAAAACTGCCCAATAAGCTTGCACAAAAGCGGAAAAAACACACCTTTTGCATGCACATACTGTGAGACTTCCAAAAATAGACCAAATTTGCTTTTAAAGCAAAAAAAACATCCTATCCCTATAGCAGGAATCTCAAATTTGACCAAGGAAATATTCCTCAAAAAATTGGCTAAAAATAGCGAAGATTAAAGCAATTTATAAGATATCGCTTTAATCTTGCTTTACATGGCTTGTAGATCTTCATAATTTGACTAATTTTTGCAACTAAAAATTTTGAAATCTTTTCAAAAAAATAATCCTTATCTCTCCAATTACAATGCTTGATTTTCTCAGAAAAATCATAAAATAGAATGGATATCTCTTATCATAATTGATTTCTCCAAAATCAATTAAATTTTAAAAAAATATAAGATGCTTGATTGATTTCTATAAAATCAATTAAAAAGATAAAGCCTAAGTAAAAATAATCATTTGAACTTCAATTGATTTCTCTCAAAATCAATAAAAAACTAAGGCATTTTTTATGGCTAAGGAAGCTCTTGCTGTCAGAGGAAGATCAAAAGAGAAAGGCAAGAAGAAGGACAAGAAGTCCAAATCGAAATCAGAGGGGAGATCAAAGTCTCTTGGTAAGAATTCCAAGGTGAAGTGCTAGAACTATGGGCAACTTGGTCATGTCCGAAAGGATTGTAAAGAGGAGAAGAAGAAGAAGTATTCTTCTGACAATGACTCTTCTCATAGTGATGTAGATGCCTTCATTGCAGCCTTGGCTACACAGGCATCGGTTGATGTCTAGCTGATTGATTTTGGAACATCTTTCCATATGACATGTCATAGAGACTGGTTCACGAAGTATGAAGAATACGATGGTGGAAAGGTGTATTGGCAAGTGATTCAACTTTGGAAATTGTTGGCTGTGGAAGAGTCAGAATCCAATTCCCTGATGGAAAAGTAAAGGGAATCAAGGATGTTATGCACATACCAGGTCTGGCTCGAAATCAACTATCTGTCAGTAAGCTGAATGATATTGGAGTACAAGTCACGTTCTCTGGAAATGGCTACAAGATGACTAGAGGTTCAATGGTGCTGGCTAGAGGTGCTCGAATTGGTACCCTATACAACCTGGATGCACATGCTATTCAATGTAACAGTGTCTCTAGAAAGTCACTGAAAGCTATTCATGGAGGTAAAGAGGGAAATATCCCCAATTATGTAAACTCTATGGAAGTAAAACTTTCAGCAGAGAAGACTATCCTCTAGCATCATAGGTTAGGCCACATAGGAGAAAAAGTTTAAAAACCTTGAAGAACAAAAACCTGGTTGAGGGGTTTGAAGATTGTAATCTTGAATTTGAATTCTGTGAGCATTGTATATATGGAAAGCAACACCATGTTTCTTTTTATTCTAGTCCTCATAAATCTTCTGGTTTGCTAGATTATATTCATTCTAATGTATTTGGTCCAGTGAATGTTCCTTCTCTGTCTAAGTCAAGATACTATGTGTCGTTCATTGATGATTATTAAAGAAGAGCATTTGTATATTTTCTGAAAAGTAAATCAGAAGTGTTCAGTTGATTTAAGGAATTTAAAAATCTTGTTGAAAATCAAACTAGAAAAATAAAATGTTTAAGGATTGATAATGGTGGTGAATTTTGTTCTGATGAATTTGAAAGATATTGTAAAGACCATGGGATTAAAAGACATAAGACTACACCTTATACTCCATAGCAAAATGGAGTTGCAGAGAGGTTCAATAGGACAGTGATGGAGAGAGCACAAAGTATGCTTAGTAGTACTGGCTTGGAGGAGAAGTTCCGGGCTGAGGTTATATCTACTGCATGTTACCTAGTAAATCGTTCTCCAAACTCTGCTCTTGTTGAGAAGACACCTTTGGAAGCATGGTCTGGTAAGAAGCCCTCTCTTAGACATATTCAAGTTTTTGGCTATGAATCATATGCATATGTGTTGGATGTGAAAAGATCTAAATTGGAGAACAAGGTTGTCAAATGTATTTTTATTGGCTATAGTGCTGTCATAAAAGGATACAAGCTTTGGAATCCTGATACAGAGAAGGTTGTATACAGCAGAAGTGTAATCTTTCATGAGCTGAAACCTCCCACTTTGGATTTGCAGTAAACAAAGTCAGAAAATAATAAGGATGTAGCTTTAATTTCTCTTACTCCAGAAAGAGGAATTGAAAATTCAAAATGTACCTGAAACTGAGGAGAGCTCAAGTAGTTCGTAGTTCTGAAGAAGAAGAAGAACCTCAACCTCAGCCTCAGCAAGTGAGGAGGTCAACTCGTGAAAGAAAGCAACCTGATAGGTATGGGTTCTCTTTGTTTGATTCTACTTGTGCCTATGCTTTTATTTCTAGCACTAATGAGCCTAGGACTGTAAAAGAGGCATTTAAAATGTCTGATTCAGACTATTGGTTGGAAGCCATGAATGAAGAGATGGCATCATTAGAAAAGAATGAAACTTGGAGTTTGGTGCCCTTGCCTAAAGGCAGAAAAGTTGTTGGCTGCAAATGGGTATTTAAAAAGAAGATTAGTCTAGATGGCAGTGTGGAAAAGTACAAGGAAAGATTAGTTGCAAAGGGTTATTCCCAGGTAGAGGGAATTCATTATGGGGAGATTTTTTCTCCTGTAGCAAAGCTGACATCTATCAGATTTTTTTTGTCACTTACAACAGCGTATGACTTAGAAGTCAAACAGATGGATGTGAAGACAACATTTCTTCATGGTGATCTTGAAGAAGAAATTTATATGTCCCAGCCTGAGCACTTTGTTGAAAAAGGTAAAGAGAAACTGGTTTGCAAATTAAAGAAATCTCTGTATGGGTTAAAGCAGTCACCTAGAATGTGGTACTAGAAATTTGATACTGTTGTATTGTCTTTGGGATTTGTGAGATCAAAGTCTAATCATTGTGTCTATTATAAAGCTGAAAGTGATCAAATTCTTATTATTGCTCTCTATGTTGATGATATGTTGTTCATAGGCAATAGTAAGCTAATGATTTCTGATCTTAAGTCTCAGTTGTCTGCTAAGTTTGAAAAGAAAGATCTTGGTGTAGGAAGGTATATTCTGGGGATGGAGATAACCAAGGACAGGAAGAATAGAAAGCTTTGGCTCAGTTAGAGTAAGTATGTCAAGACTATTCTTGAGAGATTTTGTATGAATGATTGCAAACAGCTAGTTATTTTAGTCTTGCAGGGAACGAAGCTATTTGTTGAAGATTGTCCAAAATCTCCTATTGAGATGGAGGACATGACCAGTGTACCCTATGCTAGTGTTGTTGGCAGTCTTATGTATGCAGTGGTCTGTACAAGGCCAGACATTGCCCAAGCAGTGGGAGTTCTTAGTCGGTTTATGGCTAATCTTGGAAGGACACATTGGGATGCTATAAAGAGAGTTTTCAAATATTTGAAGGGCACTTCAGATTTTTCTTTATGTTACCATGGGAACTTGGTTGAACCATAGAGGACTCTTAGTATTTGAGGCTATGTGGATTCTGATTGGTTAGGGGACATTGACAGTAGGAGGTCCACCAGTGGATACATTTTCATGTTGAATGGTGGTGTAGTGAGTTGGATGAGTAAGCGGCAGGCTGTAGTCACTTTGTCCACTATGGAGGCTGAATACATGGTAGCTACACATGCTTGTAAAGAAGCAGTCTGGTTAAAATGTTTGTGTTCTAACATTGGTTTTGATGCAGGGGAAATAACTATTTTTTGTGACAGTCAGAGTGCAATTTGTCTAGCAAAGAATCCAACTTTCCATGCCAGGACGAAACATATTGACGTGCAATATCACTTTGTATGAGATATGGTGGAGGATGGAAAGGTCAGTTTGGAAAAGGTTGATACTCTGGAGAATGTTACAGATGCATTGATGAAGCCAGTGAGCACAGACAAGTTCAGGTGGTGTGCCAGTTCAATGGGCCTTAGTGCCCATGATTTTCAGTAAGTTTTGTTGTGCTCTGTAGGTGCCTGTGTGATCTTCATCAAGTGGGAGATTGTTGGAAAAGTATGCCTCAATCATCACAGGCTGAAACCTCTACTGGAGCCAAGTTGGTGTGACATTTTCTATGTCTGGCCAATGAGCAGTTTGGAACATCATGTTTTGTATAGGTCGTTGTGACCTAGCTTTTGTCTCATCGAAGGATCATACCACTGTGACAAGAAGCATTCGGTGTGACGTCTTACCACTCGTGGAGATCTTTGGCCAACAGGCCATTCTATTGCTTATCGTTGAGACCCTTGGCTGAAAGGCTTAGTTTGGGAAGAAGTTTGGGCGATGTGTTAAAGTCTTGCCGACAGTATGTTATATGTTGTGGTCTTCGGCGTATCTTATAGTCTATCTGTAAGAAGTCTTACCGATGTGCAAATCTCTCACTGACAGAGGTTTAAATGTTGGTCATTGGTGTAACACGGTGGTTTTGGCAAGAAGTCCTAGCAACTTTGGTGAGTCTTGCCGATGATAAGTCTTCGGTATAGCTATTAGCGAATGGTGGTCTCAATGTAACTTAGAGATCTTGGAGTTAAGTCTTAGCGAAGGGTGTATGTCTTGGCGACTGTTGATGGCTTTGGGGTGACATAAGAGATCTCGAAGAAACCTCTTGATGATATTGATAAGTCTTGCCGACTATTGTTTATCGATCAGTATAACATATGGAACTTGGTATGATCTCCTGGTGACATAAGGATGTTTTAGCGATAGTCTCCTGAACTCGGTGTAACACAAGAAGGCTCGTTGGGATGTCTTGGTGAGATACTCTTGTTGAAATGAAAACTGAAGCTGATACAAGTGTAAGCTCGGTGAAACATCTTGGCGATATCAATAACTCTTGGCGACATCGATATGAAGCTTTTAGGGCATCGGGAAGACACTTCTTGTGTCTCACGACATACCGATACAATGTGAACATTGTTGACTGTTTGACCATCCTATGTGGAGTCTCGTGGACTAATAGGAGAAGCTGAATCTTAACAGTTGGAAGATAGTTCGTTGTGACGGTTCTGTGAGGAAGCTCAACGAACATGGAACAACATGGTTATACCCTGTGATTGCAGATTGTGATCGGTTGGTTGCATTGAAGGATTGATTGGTGGTTGTATGATTAGTAGATGTATTCTAATCTATAAATACTATAACTTGAAGGTTCTTGTACAAGATTGTTCATGGTGAATACTGTTGTAAACAGACATCAGAAAGATAAGTCTGAAACTTGTATGTAATCTCCATTATTGTAATACAAAGTGATTTCTCTTGGTGTGGTGGGTTTTTCTCCCGTAAGGGTTTTCCCACGTATATCTGGTGTTCATCTGTGTTAGTCTAATTCTCTATTTCTGATATTTATTTCAAAGTGCATCTTAATTGAACTGTAAATGAAAAATTTAAAAGTATATCTACATTCTTCCCTAAGGTATTGACGTTAGGAGAGTTGTTTCCGCGTCTAATTTTCCTTACACTCTCCAAGAGAGTCTGGTTGATTATTCCTCTACAAATCATAGGTAAGTTTGACTTTACTTTTATTGTTCCATGGCTCCTTTTAACGAGGAATATGGCTTCTCTAGCCGTGGCCTTAACATATTTTTTTGATGCATCTCCTTGGTCTCTACATTTCTATTTCTTCTAGCCGCCATGAAGAACTCTTGGGAACTTAGGCATGGGTTTATGAATCTCCTCCATTGGTGCATGAGGGTAAGCGCTTATTTCCCTCCCTTCCTAAAGCTCATAAATGCTTTTCTTCTTAAAAGACGATCACTATCTTTGAATAAAACACAGGCCATTGCAAGCCGCGAGCTTGACATGCTCCCTTGAAGAAGTTTATGAGGGAAAGCTCTATCTATAGATTCTTTCCTATCACCTTTAATAGATTTGAAGAAAAATTCAAATGGGTCCCTTCTTTTTGTGAATTAACAATCATTTGAAGAGACAAATATTCTCTCCAGGCCGTGCCATGTGCAACTTGTCACGAGCTTTCTGAATACTTTTGGGCTCGACCCATGATAGTTTTCTACTTATTTTGCACTTTTTGAAACAAAGCTAGATGTGGGAATTTGTGTTTCTAAAGAAATCACACTCATCTTACTATCTACTCACTCTGGAGCTCGACCCACCATGATTTCTTTTTTCTTTCTGTTGCTTCTTATAAAACCCTTCATGGGTAAATGATATTATAAAATAAAAAAACTTATTTGGATGCATCTTCCATTATATTCAAGCTCGACTATGAGAGCATTGCATAAAGCTTGTTTTTTACCAAACCCCACCTCTTTCTATAGAGAACCCTATATGGGTATAGCTGAAAATAGTAAAAAAAAACTGTTTATTTTAATGCATCTAAAATTTGAATTTGGTCCACCATTGTATATATGTACTCTGTTTTTAATCAAAACCTCATGTAGATTCTTTTGAAAATGAAAGAGAACATTAATCTTGCTTCTCTGTAGAAATTCCCATGTGGGTTTATTGGAAAAATGGAAGGAACTCATCTATTTTTGTACTTAAAGCAAAAACCAAACATGGCATTTCATTTTCGTTTTCTGATTTCTGTGTAAAACCCCTTACATGAGTAAATGGCATTCTATAAGAAAACTACATTTTTGTTTCTTTCTAACAATATAGAAGCCTTTAGGCTTGGCTCTATGCACGAATGGTTGTTCCATTTGATTTTTAGTTTAACGCTTTTATCTTAAATCTCTATAAGCTCAAATGAAGAATAAACCCAGATGGTTTTTGAACTCTACTATAGAAAACTGCACTATGGACAAATCACCTTCACCCAGAACTTCCATTGACTGGTAGCTTTAGAGTTTACTTGCTCAGCCCATTATGAATTTCACTTAAATATTTTAAGAGCTTTGTTTAATCTAGAAATGCCTTCACATACTCAAATTTTATCAAACATGTTCATGTTCATTTGCTTTAACCTCATACAGTGACACTTTGAAGACATCCCTTGAATGGTGGAAATAGATGCACAACTCCATTTGCAATACATGACAAACAATAACAAATCCCTTGTACTATTTACTCCACTTAATGCAACACAATGAAAGACCTGAGAGTCGAAAACCTGAAGCTCCCTCCATGCTTAACTATTCTTTAAATGTATGCTGTTCTATTTGACACTCTTCATGCATTTTTACGCTCCATTTACTAAAACTATTTCATGCACTTGCTCTCCTCTAAAATATGAAACCTGAAACATGCTTCCTTTATTAAATAATGCTCTTATTAGTGAGGCATTATATATGCCTATTCACTATCATTGGTTATGAGATAAAATGTTGTGGTAATATCTTGAAACAAGATGCATAGTCAACATCCATGGTAGAAAAATACAAACTGTACATCAATACTTGAGATTTTCTAATCATGAAAATCATATATTTCAGTTCAATTGATTGAGCTCATCTAAGTTTACTGTCCACATGTAGCTTTCAGAAAGCATATTACTTGATTGTTATGAGTGAATAGTCGGCTTGATGGCTTTGATGAATGAACTCTCCTTTACTCCTCCAGTTGAATAGTTCAGATGAACATGATAATTGCATTCTCATTCTCAACCCTCCTGTAATGTATAGGGGGCAGCATGCCGAGCTCTACCCTTATGGGAGCCTGTTTTTTCCCACATGATTGCTCTTTAAAAGATAATCAACCACATGACTCTTCCTATACCTGCACAAGGAAACAAATGATGTTAGCATAAAAAACAATATGTGATGATGATGTTCCCCTCTTCAGTTCATATTTATGTTCCTTCCTTTAGTTGATTCCTTGCATTTCGAAGAGTGAATTATATGTCTGTTGGTAGAGCTTGTAGTATAACTCATATCCGGAGCTCTTAATTGACACCCCTCTCAATCTCTTGCAGGCACACTCAGGAGCGGAAGCAGGATGGAGCGGGAAGCAGTATCTCAACCAAAGATGAAGAATCAGGCAATGATGGATATGTCTTCTGCTATTTGCTTTCATTCTTTTACCTTCAATTGTATAGTTTACTCTCCACAATGAATGGAATTAGCTAAAACCATAGCTTGTGTGGTTATTTAAATTTTTTTCTTTCATTTCCATTCTGAAAGAGAAGCATTGAAATGCAATGTTGTACTTGTCATTTGCATTCTCCTAATCAAATGAACATATTGTAATGTGAATCATTTCATGAAATAAATGAAAGCATTTTGTTATGCTTTATCATTTATATATTCAGCTCTGTACTCCATTTGATTTTTGCAAAAACATGAGTAATACTTCTAAAATTCAGTTTTCTCAAAACACTTGCATAACTATCACTTGATGAATGATGAATAAAGTGCATGCAACACTTAAGCATAATGCAGAAACAACTGTAATTTTCATTTAAGATATAACAATATTTTAACTAGCTCCACCAATTGAGCTATAGCATAAATTTGGTAACATTTTGGCGATTTCAACATAATGCTTTCCTGCTAAGCATCAGATCAGTTGCCTTGAAAAACTCCATTAGGTGCGGTGTCAAATTCGCCCCTTCATGAAACTCAAAAAACTTGAATAGGAACACTCCAAACAACAACAAAACAAAACAAAACAATGCAAAAAGCAAACTAACAAGCCCTAATGGCCAACAAAACATGCACAACAATACTTAGGGAAAAGAAAACTACTAAAAAGAAATGTGCGTGACACACTTATTTGCAATACTATTTTACTTATTTATAAGATTGAACTTATCTTAGAGGCAATGTTTGAGGTGGATCCCATTAACTGGGATAGACAACACCTCTCTAGTCAACTTAGAAAGTTGGAAAGCATTGTGGTCCTTGCACTCTATGATCACATAAGGCCCATCCCAAATTGCATCAAATTTGGAATGTCGTCCAGGTCTACTCTTATAGTCATTCCACTTGAAAACTAGATCTCCAACAATGAACTCACGTGGTCTTGTTCTTTTGTCAAAATAATTCTTCATCTGAGTTTGATGTATTACAAGCTTCCTTAAAGCTTCCTTCCTAGTTTCCTCCAGCTCTATCAATTGTGAAAATCTTGCCTCAAGAGGCTGCTCATTCAACAATTCCAGTTCTTTCACATAGCTTAAAGTTGGAAACTCAATGGAAATAGGCAACTTAGCTTCTTTACCATAAGTTAGAACAAAGGGAGAACAACCAGTGGCCCTTTTAGGAGTTATTCTGTCAGCCCAAAGAGCTAACTTAAGCTTTTCATGCCACGTCTATTGATTGTCCTCAACAGTCTTCTTGATTATCCGAATCAGATTCTTATTTGTAGATTTCGCTTGACCATTGCCCTACAGATAATAATTAGAAGACGTGTTCAAATAAAGGTTATTTCTAACTAACCAATCAGAAATCTTTAAACTGATAAAAGCTAAACCATTTTCAGAGATTATTGAATCTGGAACACCAAATCTTTACACGAGATCTTGATAAAAGTTAAACACAGAAGTCTCGTTTGCTTCTTTTAAAGCAACAGCTTCAGTCCACTTGGTAAAGTAATCTGTGGCAGTAAGAATCCACTTATGGCCCGCGCTTGAAGGTGAGTTGATTAGCCCGATAAAGTCTAAGCCCCACTTGGAAAAGGGATGTTCTACTTGAATCAGATGCAGAGGCAGAGCTACAAGCCTCTATTTTCCTAAAAACAAAGCACATTTTTCACATTTTCTGACCCAAGCAATAGCATCCTTAAACAAATCTGGCCAGTAATAACCAGCTCACATAATTTTCAGAGTTCTTGTTTTGGTAGCGAAGTGGCCTCCTAAAGGCCCATCATGAAATTCTACTAAAATCCTATCAACTTGATCAGGATAAATGCACTATAATAAAACACCTTGAAAGTCTCTCCTATACATAATGCCATCAATAATTGCAAAAGGAATAGCCTGCAACCTGTAATACCTTCTTTTTTCTCTATCTAAGCCTTCGGGGCATTCACCAGTTTGTAAATAGTGCATCATTTGCTGCAACCAAGTAGTAGCAACTGAAACATCAACTACATCATCATTATTTAGTACTTTGTCAACATTTTCAGCTTCTTGTAAACTGTTGTGCTCATTTCCAGCAATCTGTTCACACAAACCCTTGCCTCTAACAAGCTTAGTTACCTTAATATCAACATCAAACTCCATCACTTTGGTAATCCAACCAGCATGTTTAGTAAGAAATTCTTAACAATTGAATGAGCAACCAACAAGTGAATTTTTCTATTCGATAGCATATGTCTTAACTTTTTTAGGCTCCTTACAACAGCAAAAACATGCTCTTCGACAAAAGAATACTTTACCTCATAATCATGTAATTCTTGGCTGAAAAACGCCACAAGTTGCTCCAAACCTTCATCGTTCTGCTGGAAAAGCATAGCAGAAATAGTATCAACTCCTCCAAATGCATAAATAATGAAATCTCTATCATAATTTGGATTAATGAGGGTAGGGGCAGCTGCAAGGGCTTCCTTAATCTACTCAAAAATTCTCTTACCCTCCTTAGTCCAGCTGAAGGGAATATTCTTCTTAAGCATAGAAGTGAGAGGTTGCAACAAAGTTGCAATATTCAATATGAACCTCCTCACAAAATTTATTCTTCCAAGAAAGCTTTGCAAGCCTTTCTTGTGAGCTAATAAAGGTAATTCAAGAATTGCAGAGACTCTTTCAAAGTCAATAGAAATACCTTGTTTTGAAATGATATGTCTGAGGAGTTTCCCCTTGTGTATAGAAAATATACATTTCTTCGAATTGAGAGACACTTCGAACTCTCTGCATCTCTGGAAAATTTTCTCTAAATGATCAAGATGCTCATTAGCATTTTTGGAAAAAATAGTAATGTCATCTAAATATACCAGAACAAACCTATTAATGAGGCCATGAAAAGCCATGTCCATTGCTCGCTGAAAAGTTGCTCCAACATTGGATAAGACGAAAGGCATTTTTTTGTAGGCCATCGTGCCCCACTTAGTCATAAATGTTGTTTTGAACTAATCCTCTTGCTTTACCAGAATCTAGTTGTAACCTAAGTAACCATCTAGCAAAGAAAATTTGTCAAAACTAGAAACTACCTGCAGAATTTGCTCCATGGAAGGGAGTGGATAGTGATCTTTTAGTGACGCTTTATTCAAATCTTGGAAATCGACACACAATCTGATTTCCCTACTTTTCTTCCTAACTAGAACTAAGTTTGACACCCAAGAGGTATGCTTGATGGGAAAAATAATACCACTTTCCACTAATTTATTCAGCTCAGCTATCATAAGGTGTTCTAATTTTGGATTAAGAGATCTCTGCTTCTACCTTACTGGTTTTGCATCAGGTTCTAGTTCAATAGTATGCTGGGCTAGTTTGGGATCAAAACCTTTCAAATCTTTGTACTCCCAAGCAAAAACACCACTAAATTTCTAGCATAACAGAATAAATGCTTGTTGTTCCGCTTTACTACATACTTTTCCCAGCTTGAGAAGATTGCCTTTGAAGATTTCAATCGCTTCATAGTGTTCTTCTTTAACATTCAAGTTGCACTTGTCTTTCCGTACTTGGTCATCTGAGTTGAACATAGATTCCAAGGTCACCAAACCTTTTGGCAGCTTGTTGGTATTCAACTGCACAATCTGGTTGTCGTACTACTGCTGCCACTTTCATTGGTTTCCATCTGCAAACTCAGCTTCAACAATTAAAAAATTTATAATTTTCTCATCGCTGTCAAAAACCTGCCAACTCACATTATTGTCAAGCATGGAAGGTCTTACCACTATTTTTACATATTGACGTGCCTCTACTTTGTGAATTTTGTTTGGAATATCAAATTGGGCTCCTATGGCAGCGAGCCTATCAACATGCTTATTTTCATTTCTAGGAACCGAAACAATGTTAAAAGCATCAAAATCTTCCATTAAATCCCATACACGATGCTTATATTTCTTAAGCAAGTCATTTTTTACAACATTTAAATTTTTGACCTAATTTACTATTAACTTTGAATCGCCATAAACTTGCAAGCATTTGATACCTCTCTTCTGAGCCCATTCGAGGCCATGCACCAACGCTTCATACTCAGCTGTGTTATTTGAACAGCTGAAAGAAAATCTGCAAGCTGCAAAATATTTATCACCCTCTGGTGAAATCAGCATAACTCCACCTCTGACACCTACACTGCTTCTCAAACCATTGAAGTAAAGCTTCCAAAGCTTGTCTTTTATTTCTATAGATTGTTCCTCCTCTTTGCAAAGATTGGGCATATCAAAATCAGGTTCATGAATCATATAGACTCCTAATCCTATCTCGTCTATGTGTTGGAAAGGATCAAGCTCGTGATCTTCGGCTACCCATTCATCTAGATTCATATTTTCTATATGGGTACTGCAGTCTGAGATCATGGTTTGCTCCTCCAGTACAGGGGTGGCGTAGAGGTTAGCATTTATAAGATTCAGGGAATATGGTTCAATATGGTCTTTGGCTAGAGGCTTAGACTTTATAGTCACTTTCGTACCATACCTTGTTCTAAAAAATAGATGAGACCAATCAGAGGACAAAAACCCACCCAGCTTGGCTGTAAAATCTTGAGAGAGATAAATGGCGAAGTGTGGTGGAAAATTGATAACATGTACATCCTAATGAATAGTAAAGCTCGGGGATGCATGCAAGGTAAGTGCCAAGTTTCTAATTAAATACCAATAGTTTTAACAGCAGACCCATCTAATTGAACTACGCCTTTCTGGGGATTAGGCTCATAAACAAGACCTAACTTATCGGCCAAACTTTTAGGCATGACAAAACTACTGGCACCAGAATCAATCATACAGTTATGAACAATCTTATCGCCGATAATCATACTTAAATAAAATGGGGGAGGCTTTACCTCCTTATTCTTCTGCTCATTCTTAACCTCCAGATCGTTTGCAAGAAAAACTTTAGGAGCTCCTTGATTAGTGTCATTAGAAATAGACAGCTCAGCTAAGGCGTCTTGCAACAAACTTTTTTGTCCTGGGATATGCAAAGCGTCTAATACAGACATACTGACAGTAGCTTTTCTGAGATGCTCAACAATATTAAATGAAGTAGGATTTACCTTCTACTGTTTTGTTGTGACAACATCATTTTTCCTCTGCAAAGGTTGCAAATGCATCTTTGACTGTTCCTTGCTAGGTATCTCTTGGCCTCTTTGTAGAATCTACACTTTAGGCTGCGTTGCAGCATTAACATTTGATGACGAAATGGGATGCTTACCGTTTGTAGGCTGCTACTGTGAATTTCCAACTTGCTTTCCCAAATCCATTGCTCTCTTTTTTGATATGGTATTGGCCGAAACGAAAGAATTTTGTTGATCTTGACCATTCACGCCACAAAATTTGTAACTCTGCCAATTCGGCAAGGCTACTTCCATGTTATCTTGCTATTCTTGATTCTAATTTGCAATATTTTCTAAACTAGCATAGTTGTTTTGGACCATTAGAGCCTATTTTCTCATACCATTGGCGCATGTTGATTGGTTATAGGGCTAATTGCATGGATAACACCAATCGCAATCCTAGGCGATATTATTTTGGGGAAAAAGTTAATTTGACAAACTGGTTGCATTTGGGTTGTATGGCTGGAATGGCCTAAGGTTAAAAGTCTTCCTTTGGCCTTGATAATCATTTTGAAAAGTAGGCCTATTTGGCTGGTTTTGCTAATAAGTGGCCTGATAAGGCTTATGTTCTTGACCAACTTATTTTTTAATGGTCACAAGATCATTACTGAAGGTGTTGAGTAAGCTTTTAATCTCTTGAATCTCTTGGTTTTGGGCTGGAGCAGTAATTTTTTGGGTTGCGTTATGATAACCTATTGCTGGAACAGGAAAGACAATAACTAAAGGAGGTACAACAATAGGGGTAGGTGGTTTTATTTTTGGAAACAAAGGCATAGGAGGTCCAGGGGTTATATCTCCAACTTGGATGAGGAAATTTTTGGCCCTAATGGTGATGTCATAAGCATTAGGGAGTGTATTCCCATCCATAGATTGGGTCATAACTGAAATCTTACTATTTAAGGCCTTTAAGTAAAATAGAAAAGCATGAGATGGTAAAGATTTTACCGTTGCAAAATTCGGTCCCATGTTCTCTGAAATCGGTAGTTGAAATCAACCAAGTGCTCATGCGGCACCCTTTGAATGGTGTTCAATTTCTCTAACAGAGATAGATTGTCAGATTTATCAGCAAAATATTGATACAGACCATTACCTAATGCATCCCATGTTGTGATTGAATTGGCTGCGAGGCCTATGAATCATTGCAATGCCTTCCCTTTGAGTGATGCAGCCAAGAGCCTCAACGCAATGTTCTCTTGCGTGATGTTGTGAACCAAGCATAAGGTAGCCATGCCACGAATATGCTCAATTGGTGTTGTGAGATTCTCTCAAGTGAAGTATGGTAGAATTCTAAGGGCTGCAATTGGGATGTCATCATGTTGAGTGATGTCTAATGGACTGCCTCCATTAAAAGGCGCAAATGGGTGTTGCCTTGGTGCTGCCATTTGCGGTACTTGTGATACTAGAACCAGAACTCCTGGTGATAAAACCAATGAGCTAAAAATAGGAGGTTTTGATTTCAACCTTGTAGGAGTTTCAAACTGCTTCCTTCCTGTTCTGACTCTTCTTCATGATGGGGACAACTGTCGATATTCGAAGGGTGCAAAACTTGATCTAGTTTGAACCTTTTTCATGCGCAGGCTGCACTAAGTCTACATGTAAAAACAGAACCAGAGTTGCCAGGTATATTGAAATGAGCCTCCAAAAGGCTGAATAACTTGCTGCATACACCAAACAGCAATTTTAAAACATTAAAACTTCTCTGAAATTGATTTTTAGAGTCCCACCAAGCGTGCCAAAAACTGTTATCATTTAGATTTACAACCTGCTGAAAATGAAAAGTTTAGCAATCTATTGACACATGGAAACGTTCTCGAGTTGTAGGTAACTTATTGTGAAAAAGAATCTCCAAAGTGAGTTGGTTCTTTGAAGTACAATCCTATTCTAAATGACTTTCAAGAAAAGGGTAGCAGGATAACTGAAAATGAAACTTTAAACTAACTAATGATTCACTATATTTACTGAGATCCAGATTGTATCACTCACAACAATTCCTCTATTACAATAGCTCTCAAAATCTCATTGGTCCATGATTTCATTAGTAATTTGCAAGAAGATTCAAAACTATTGAATACATAATGCAACCTGAAAACATGAAATTCTATGCAAACACTCATAAAAGCAAGACATATAAGGCTTTAAGCTTGAAAACACAAAGGCATCAAATTGTTGTTACAAGGCTAACACAAGAAATGAAAAGGAGAACTCTACTGCTTTATTGAAACTGAAAGAGTGCAGCTATCTAAACTAAGTACAAATGAGTTTACAAGCTCAAAAAAGTTAAGGGCCAAAAACTAGAATCTGAACTGAGAGAAAAAGCTAAGTTTTCCTCAAGATAAACAAAAATAGCTCCCAAAACCCTAATCTGAGCTCAAGAAGAAAAGCTCCATAAAAGGTATCAAAACTTACCAATAAGCATCCACAAAAGCGAAAAAAAAAACACCTTTTGCATGCACATACTGTGAGACTTCCAAACACAGACCAAATATGCTTTTAAAGAAAAGAAAACATCCTATCCCTTTAGCAGGAATCTCAAATCTGACCAAGGCAATATTCCTCAAAAAGTTTGCTAAAAATAGCGAAGATTAAAGAAATTTATAAAATATCGCTTTAATCTTGCTTTACATGGCTTGTAGATCTTCATAATTTGACTATTTTTTACAACTAAACATTTTGAAATATTTTTCAAAAAATAATCCTTATCTCTCCAATTACAATGCTTGATTTTCTTAGAAAAATCATAAAATAGAATGCATATCTCTTATCATAATTGATTTCTCCAATTTCAATTAAATTTTTTTAAAAATATAAGATGCCTAATTGATTTCTATAAAATCAATTAAAAAGATAAATCCTAAGTAAAAAAAATCATTTGAACTTCAATTGATTTCTCTCAAAATCAATAAAAAACTAAGGCATTATTATCACTCTCCAATTCTCACTAAGGCATCATTAGCATAAAAACCCTAAAACCCTACAGCCATAAAATATTTCATTAAACAAGCCTAAAGACTTAGGCAAAAATCAAAACATGGAGACCTCCCATAAGGCTCGACCTAGGGCAATGCATTCATCTGCATGAATAATAAACTTAGAAATTGATATTTCCTAAAAGCTTGGTAACCTTTACTAAGCCGAATTAGGGTGAAAATGGAACAAAACCAAAAAGAAAAAGCTAAAAGCACTTGATTCTATACTTGAAACTTCTGAAGGGAAGGCTCTGTCCGGGTGAGCGCCACCATCATGCTAGGGTTTTGAGCTTTTTGGGAACTTTGTGAGAGTTCGACCTCCATTGTTGTTGCTTCTATTGAATCTCCATTGTTCTGATGGTAAGAGGTTTTTGTGAACTTCCTATGGCTTTTTGAGACTCATTATTTTTTTCTAAGTCATTTTCTTGGCCTTGAGGCCACAACATGTGCACTCTTTCTGACATATTATGGCTCTATGTTTACTTGTCATTACTTCTCAGCTTTATCATCTTTGTGAGAGCTCAACCTTGCATCTGGAGGCTCTCCAAGAGAGTCTGGTTGATTATTCCTCTGCAAATCATAAGTAAGCTCAACTTTACTTTTATTGCTCCATGGCTCCTTTTAATGAGGAATATGGCTTCTCTGGCCGCAACCTTACCATATTTTTTGGATGCATCTCCTTGGTCTCAACATTTCTATTTCTTTTGGCCACCATGAAGAACTCCTGGGAACTTAGGCATCGGTTTATGAAGCTCCTCCATTGGCGCATGAGGGTAAGTGCTTATTTCCCTCCCTTCCAAAATCTCATAAACACTTTTCTTCTTAAAAGATGATTGCTATCTTTGAATAAAACATAGGCCATTCCAGGCTGCGAGCTTGACATGCTCCCTTGATGAATTTTATGAAGGAAAGCTCTATCTGTAGATTGTTTACTGTGACCTTTAATAGATTTGAAGAAAAATTCAAATGGGTCCCTTCTTTCTGTGAATCAACAATCATTTGAAGAGACAAATATTATCTCCAGGCCACACCATGTGCAACTTGTCATGAGCTTTCTGAATACTTTTGGGCTCGACCCATGATAGTTTTCTACTTCTTTTGCACTTTCTGAGACAAAGCTAGATGTGGGCATTCGTGTTTCTGAAGAAATCACACTCATCTTACTATCTACTCACTCTGGAGCTCGACCCACCATGATTTCTTTTTTCTTTATGTTGCTTCTTATAAAACCCTTCATGGGTAAATGATATTATAAAATAAAAAACTTATCTGGATGAATCTTCTATTATATTCAAGATCGACTATGAGAGCATTGCATAAAGCTTGTTTTTTACAAAACCCCACTTCTTTCTGTAGAGAACCATCTATGGGTATAGCTAAAAATTGTAAAAAGAAACTATTTATTATGATGCATCTGAAAATTGAATTTGGTCCACCATTGTATATATGTACTCTATTTTTAATCAAAACCTCATGTAGATTCTTTTGAAAATGAAAGAGAACATTAATCTTGCTTCTCTATAGAAAACCCCATCTGGGTTTACTGGAAAAATGGAAGGAACTCATCATTTGTGTACCTAAAGAAAAAACCAAACATGGCATTTCATTTTCATTTTCTGATTTTGGTGTAAAACCCCTTACATGGGTAAATGGCATACTGTAAGTGTAGACACTTAAAAATGACCTAGGCCTACAAGCTTCATTTTTTACCACTTTCGTCCTAGCATAATTATGACATTTAATTATGTCTTTGGTCCACATTTGACTATTGATTAAATAATTCATAATTATTTAATTAATTCATGTTCTTTATTCTTCATGATTATTAAATAAATAAATCTTATTTATTTATTAAATAAGTCATTAATTGTCTAAATCTTCCCTTAATTAAATAAATTTCTTAATTTATTTAATTACCTTCTATTCACTTTATTCTTCCTGATTATTAAATAAATTAATTAATTAATTTAATTATTAGTCTTATCTCCTAAATTAAATAATTAAATTTAATTATTTAAATTGCCAAATTTGATATTCTTCTCATTTTAAATAAATTAAATTATTTAAAATGTCATCTCATTCTTAACTATCAGCTCATTTTGGTAAATAATCCGAAAATTGATTATTTACTATTTCACAAAGTTCACATTTGGAATTAATTTAATTCCAGATTGGTAACTTTCCTCCAGAAATCAACTGATCATGCAGGTTCTTGATCTTTCTGAATTTGATCTTCAGTCCACTCTTTATCTTCTTCATTTTCGAAAACCTTTATTTTGAATTAATTTCCTCTTTTATTCTCCACCACCGATTTGATCTTCTTAGATGACATCTCGACTGCTCGATTAATGACTTTTCCCTAACCCTAATTAGGGATTGTCGGATTTAATCTGGGCCTCTGATTTCAGGTCTTTGTTAGAAGTCAATCTCGTCCGTCCATTCAAAATGGCATTTTCTATAAAATGTTATTTTGCTCTCATTTCTAGATTAGTCAAAACAATGACAATCATGTCACTCTTTGGTCCTCTTCAAGATGTGTCCTTCTCATATTTGGACCTCGTCAAAATGTCCTTTGCCTTTTTCAGGATGTGTCCTTCCTGACAATAGGCCCCGTCAAACTGTCAACACCGTCAAATTGGCAAAACCCTTAAATTGTCCAAACTATCAAATCGACAGGAAATCAATCTTTGGAAAACAAACATTGGCAAACAAAATAAAATGGCTATTAATCTTTCTGGTCTATCTTGTCTTATCTTTTGACTATCTTGGCTATTTTGTCTTATCTTTTTACTGTCTTTTCTTTGTGGTCATGTTACTAGATACCTCGAGGATGTCCTATGAAGGATTTAGAGGTGTGATGACGTCTCCTGGCCTATTTTATTTTCTTTGATTGTTGTCTATGGATTGTCTTGACAAAAAGACTGGGGCAACTTCACCCTTAGTATGAGTTAGGACATTCCTTGTCTATGACTGTCTGTTTTTCAAATGGATGACCTTGCACACCTTGGTCTACATCATATCATGGTGTTTGTTGTCCATTTATGTCATTTTACCGCCCAATGATGATTAAGAGCAATAAATATTAAAGTCCTATGGCAATGTTTTGAAGGATTTGGTCTAGGAACTAACATGCATCTTCTTTAGTCTTGTCATCTTCTCTCACTCATCTCATATAGGCATTGCATCCATATCATCATCCATATTTTGCACTAACATTTCTTTGTCTCTTCATATTCTAGTCTTCTCATTAATTTCGAGAGCACACCCATGTTCTTGGAACCTGTCTGTCCTCTCGAGGGGGCATACCATAACCCTTCTCGTCATTCTTCCTCATCTTATTTTGCACTGGGGCATATTTTTGACTTATCTTCTTTGTCACAATGTGACAAGCGACATTATGACAAAGAGGGGCAAAATGTAGACACTTAAAAATGACCTAGGCCTACAAGCTTCATTTTTTACCACTTTTGTCCTAGCATAATTATGACATTTAATTATGTGTTTGGTCCACATTCGACTATTGATTAAATAATTTTTAATTATTTAATTAATTCATGTTCTTTATTCTTCATGATTATTAAATAAATAAATCTTATTTATTTATTAAATACATCATTAATTGTCTAAATCTTTCCTTAATTAAATAAATTTCTTAATTCATTTAATTACCTTCTATTCACTTTATTCTTCCTAATTATTAAATAAATAAATTTATTTATTTAATTATTAGTCTTATCTCCTAAATTAAATAATTAAATTTAATTATTTAAATTGCCAAATTTGATATTCTTCTCATTTTAAATAAATTAAATTATTTAAAATGTCATCTCATTATTAACTGTTAGCTCATTTTGGTAAATAATCCAAAAATTGATTATTTACTATTTCACAAAGTTCACATTTGGAATTAATTTAATTCCAGATTGGTAACTTTCCTCCAGAAA
Source organism: Sequoia sempervirens (assembly GCA_007258455.2). Classification (NCBI taxonomy): domain Eukaryota; kingdom Viridiplantae; phylum Streptophyta; class Pinopsida; order Cupressales; family Cupressaceae; genus Sequoia; species Sequoia sempervirens. The sequence goes on from VDFB02281492.1 coordinate 779,378,740, forward strand.
TCAACTGATCGGGCAGGTTCTTGATCTTTCTGAATTTGATCTTCAGTCCACTCTTTATCTTCTTCAATTTCGAAAACCTTTATTTTGAATTAATTTCCTCTTTTATTCTCCACTGCCGATTTGATCTTCTTAGATGACATCTTGACCGCTCGATTAATGACTTTTCCCTAACCCTAATTAGGGATTGTCAGATTTAATCTGGGCCTCTGATTTTAGGTCTTTGTTAGAAGTCAATCTCGTCTGTCCATTCAAAATGGCATTTTCTATAAAATATTATTTTGCTCTCATTTCTAGATTAGTCAAAACAATGTCAGTCGCGTCACTCTTTGCTCCTCTTCAAGATGTGTCCTCAGATTTGGACCTCGTCAAAATTTCCTTTGCCTTTTTCAGGATGTGTCCTGCCTGACAATAGGCCCCATCAAACTGTCAACACCATCAAATTGGAAAAACCCTTAAATTGTCCAAACTATCAAATCAATAGGAAATCAATCTTTGGCAAACAAAATAAAATGGCTATTAATCTTTCTGGTCTATCTTGTCTTATCTTTTGACTATCTTGTCTATTTTGTCTTATCTTTTTACTTTCTTTTCTTTGTGGTCATGTTACTAGCTACCTCGAGGATGTCCTATGAAGGATTTAGAGGTGCAATGACGTCTCCTGGCCTATTTTATTTTCTCTGACTATTGTGTGTGGATTGTCTTGACAAAAATACTGGGGCAACTTCGCCCTTAGTATGAGTTAGGACATTCCTTGTCTATGACTGTCTGTTTTTCAAATGGATGACCTTGCACACCTTGGTCTATGTCATATCATGGTGTTTGTTGTCCATTTGTGTCATTTTACTGCCCAATGATGATTAAGAGCAATAAATATTAAAGTCCTATGGCAATGTTTTGAAGGATTTGGTCTAGGAACTAACATGCATCTTCTTTAGTCTTGTCATCTTCTCTCACTCATCTCATATAGGCATTGCATCCATATCATCATCCATATCTTTTGCACTAACATTTCTTTGTCTCTTCATATTCTAGTCTTCTCATTTTCGAGAGCACACCCATGTTCTTGGAACCTGTCTGTCCTCTCGAGGGGGCATACCATAACCCTCCTCGTCATTCTTCCTCATCTTATTTTGCACTGGGGCATATTTTTGACTTATCTTCTTTGTCACAATGTGACAAGCGACATTATGACAAAGAGGGGCAAAATGTAGACACTTAAAAATGACCTAGGCCTACAAGCTTCATTTTTTACCACTTTTGTCCTAGCATAATTATGACATTTAATTATGTGTTTGGTCCACATTCAACTATTGATTAAATAATTCATAATTATTTAATTAATTCATGTTCTTTATTCTTCATGATTATTAAATAAATAAATCTTATTTATTTATTAAATACATCATTAATTGTCTAAATCTTTCCTTAATTAAATAAATTTCTTAATTTATTTAATTACCTTCTATTCACTTTATTCTTCCTAATTATTAAATAACTTAATTAATTAATTTAATTATTAGTCTTATCTCCTAAATTAAATAATTAAATTTAATTATTTAAATTGCCAAATTTGATATTCTTCTCATTTTAAATAAATTAAATTATTTAAAATGTCATCTCATTCTTAACTGTTAGCTCATTTTGGTAAATAATCCAAAAATTGATTATTTACTATTTCACAAAGTTCACATTTGGAATTAATTTAATTCCAAATTGGTAACTTTCCTCCGGAAATCAACTGATCGGGCAGGTTCTTGATCTTTCTGAATTTGATCTTCAGTCCACTCTTTATCTTCTTCAATTTCGAAAACCTTTATTTTGAATTAATTTCCTCATTTATTCTCCACCGCTGATTTGATCTTCTTAGATGACATCTCGACCGCTCGATTAATGACTTTTCCCTAACCATAATTAGGGATTGTCAGATTTAATTTAGGCCTCTAATTTTAGGTCTTTGTCAGAAGTCAATCTCATCTGTCCATTCAAAATGGCATTTTCTATAAAATGCTATTTTGCTCTCATTTCTAGATTAGGCACATAGATTACAATATTCTGGCATATTAATACTTAGATTAATTTGGCATTTTAGAGTCATTTTGTCATAGACATAGACATAGGCATTTAGATTCAAATCCTTCAAATCTTGTGTAGGACTTAGACTAGTATTTTCAGATTGTTCACACAACGAATCTGAGGGAAAAACATCAACCAACAAGTTAGAAGGTACTATCAAGGTGAATCATGGAAGCTCCTACGAATGAAAGGTATATTTGTTCTTATTTTTAGTTTTCATTGTTCTTGATAGGTCTTTGGGTTTATTTTATATGCTTTATTGATGAATCTAATCAAAAAATTTACCCTCAATTACATTGGTGAAACTGACATTCTATAGAAATATTTGTGTGTTTTTCTTGTTTGTTTTCACTGTTTTGCAGGTTATAGCCAAGAAGTCATATAAAATCCCGTCACCTTCAATTGAGCACAGAAAAATGAAAAAATGAAATATTTTATAACTTTTTCTGGGTTTTAGTGATCGCAGTTTTTTAAGTTTTAGTTGTTAAAACCCTCGTTTTCTTTTGTCTATAAATTTTTTTTCTGTAGAATCGTAGAAAATACTTTCTGGGTTTTGAAGGTTTGATTTTCAGCTTTCCATGGATTCAAACAATTTAAAATTTCATTAAGTTTTGAGAAATTTATCGCTGTTTTAATTTGCTGCTATCATTAAATTTTATTTTATTTTATTTTTAAGTTTTTTTGACTATCTTTGTTTGCAGCGTGTGGCGGTTACCTTTCGTGGGTCAAAGACAAAAATTCAAAGTAATAACATGTGGTCTTGAAGGTTCAAATGTTGAAGACTAACATCAAAACAATGTACCTATCTTTTTTTTTTAGATTAGTACATATTTCATTTTGGTGCAATTAAAACGAACTTTTGTGTCTACTTTGTTTGAGTGTGTTTGCAAAATGGTAGGTGAGTATGCTCTCACCTTGTGAAAACTTGGTGATCAGAAAACCAGGCCCATTTTTATAGGTTATTACCCTCACGATTTGGTATATCGGAGTATCCTCTCCCCTTGCGCATTTGTGCGATCCTAGGTGTAAGAGAAACAGTTACTAATTCTAGAACTTGGGCTTGTTCTGGTGGGAAAAGGTACTCACCCGAGGATGACTCAAACTGGTAGCACCCTGACACCGAGGGGCTTCCATCTGTTATATAAAAGTGGATTTTTGGGGAAAACCCAAGAATCACGCGTATGGTTCCGACGAGATGGATCCGAAAGGGGACTCTCGCCGCATGGATCATGCCCTACAAACAGAATGCCTAAATTAAATACCTCTTGTTTTAATGTCCAACCGTTCTTTGGCCATTGCTTAGTATAGTGAAGGGTACAATATCATGCCCGAAGACACTCACTACTGATCCCCTTGAGTAGAGATAGCAGTTCTTGGGAAGTCACTACCCAAGAATTTGAATTTGGTGTGCTCAAATGACGTTAATGAGCCATGGAGGGGAGCCAATGCCAATAAAATTCTAAGCTATCCGCTCTCGAGAAGGAAAGGTGTTTATCACCAATCCGAGGTATATCGGTGGGCTATACCAAGTATACAAACCCTTGGCCTATTGGCCTTTTAGGATTGTACTTGTCTTATGTGTGCTTGCTTACACTAAAACATCCTGCTTGTCAAGTGCTTGTTGGATTACTCAAACATTACACACAACATTCACAAATCTGGACACAAACAATTGACCTTAGACAACTCAGACTTTTCAGCAAAACAAAACATCAAAAAACAATCTCAGTCCTCATTTTGAACTTAGACTTTGCATTGTCCATCATAGTCCTCATTTTGCATCTAGACTTGGCATTGGTCATTTTCCTTAGTCAACATCTTCATTGTCACCTATGCATTTGGCATCCTTTCTTGACCAATTTTATCACCTTGCATTAGTCATTTCCCTTGGACAAATGTAATTATCACTTTGCATTTAACATCATGACATTCACCACCTTGTCTTCTCTTCACCAACATATTGATAGGCTTGCTAGTAAAGTTGAATACGAATTACTCTGTAGAGGTCAATACCAAGATGCCTCAGACTTTAGGAAATAATTTATCCAAGCTGAAAATCAATGTCCTTCGTACCAACAACCCATCAGTCCTAGTCCTCTGTCCATCTACCCTCACTACCAAAATTCACTTAACACAAATCTTGCCATTAATTCACAACACACGTCCAGTTATCACCCTTATCCTAACTTTGACAAGGGAAACCAACTATCCACTAGTCCATTTCAAGTCTCCATGTCATATGCTAGTCCTTCACCTATCAATCCTGTCAATGTCCACATGCCCTATCAACCATCCACCAACTCATGTCAAGTCCCTACATCATACCATATCGATCTAGTCCAAGTATCTACGTCCTATTTTAGTCAACCTTACACTAATCCAGTCCAAGACTCCAGGGAATATCCGGTCGAAGTCCCCATGTCACAGCCTATGCCATCACATCCTAATCCAGTCCAATACTCCATGTCATATCCTATGTCATTACCAACTAATACAGTTGAAGTCTCCATATCATATCATATGCTGTCACTAACTAGTCCAGTCCAAGTCCTTAGTCCTTCCCATACCAATCCAGTCCAAGCACCAATGTCATATCCTAGTCCAGTCCAAGTCCCCACATCCTATCCTAGTCCTTCATCCATTAATCATTTTCAAATCACCCTGTCACAAGCCACATCTAGTCATGAAAATTATATAATTACTCAAAGGAACATCCCATCATCTAAACTTGAGGATACATGTCAAAAAGAAAGCCCAAAGCATGACCTTATAATGTCACCCTCATGTCAAGAACAAGGTAGTCCATCCCATGACCCTATCTCAAACTCCATTCAAGGATTCCTTCAAGACAATCATGACATCCAAAGTACACCTACCATTGACTAAGAAGTCCAAATCCATGACAACCCCGTCTTTGACAAAGACCCTACCATTGACCAAGAAGTCCAAAACGATCCACTCCTTGACCTTTATGCCATTTATGATCAAACACTTGACGACCCTATACAAGCCTCGACTATTGACACTTCCCATGATGAGACACTTGCCTCCATGGGACACATTGACGATATTCCTCCAGAACAAGAATCTTCCACTAGGGTCATGCTTGCATATGATCGAGTTATAGCTAAAATCATTGGACTCTATGACACTAAACATAATGATGGCTTCGGCATTGCCTTGGAAGCACCAACAGAATCATCTGAACCTGACATGTCACACAATGAGACCAAAGATATCAGTCAGGAATATGTCCAACATGATAATGAAGCTAAGACACTTTATCAACTAGGGTCATCTATCTTTGTCAGAGCAGGCTTTCTTGTAGACGAAAATATTACAAGTGACAATATCCACATACCTAATGATGGGTTAGCATCTTGCTTTCAAAACAACAAATACCCCATCGCAAATAGAATCTATCAAAGCATGCAATATCAAGGCAAAGGACTAGGCATACACGACCAAGGCATTCTGGAACCAATACAACTTCAGGAAAATTACAGACATCAAGGCCTTGGCTATTCCTTAGTTAGTAAATCAAACGATGTCAATGGTACCTCCTCGATACTGGGGGAAACTTTGTTAGATATAAACATCATAATGGAGTCCATGAGAAATCCTTGTCATAAGATTGCTGCCAACACCCCCTCCACCCACACCATGAACCATCATTCCATCATAAATAAACCTTCCCTTTGGAACCAACAAAGACAAAAGTCATACAAATCAAAAGATCAAAATCAAATGTCAAAGGCCATTGAATCAAACAAAAGGACAAGTGAACAAATGAAATTAAAATGGATCCCAAAGAAAGATGGATCAAAAAAAGACACCAAGTCAACTACAAAATTCAATCACAATGTGGAGCCACAAGACAAGAGGACTCCCACATATAACACATGTCCACCTCCTTCAAAATGGTCATCAATCAACGCATATAAAAGTGTTGGTTCCAAACACCATCCCTCCAAAATCCGTCATCCACCATCCCAAGTTTGAAAAATAAAAATTCATTCATCCAAACATCCAAACAATCTTTCCACGTCTACCATCATTCGTCATAACCCTACATCTCGTCTAAAGTCCAATTATCCCATGTCACAAATGTATCACATCCTGGTAGCAACTCTTTACTGCAAGGACTCTCATGGCACTCTATCGCAATGTGTGTATTTTGATAAGGCCAACTCTAGTATCAGAAAGGACCACAAGGACATTGATCAGTTGTATACAAGCGCTATGATCCTGACAAGACAACTCCTTCAGCAAGGTCATTATTGGCATATCATGGCACCAGTCTCTACATCGACACCGTCAATGGATTCAAAATAGTCAGTGGTCATCTAAAGCATCCAGGCTATCTGCAAAAATCAGAAATACAAAAAATAAAAATAAAATAAAAAATCGTTTCCCTGATGAAAACCTGGCAAACAGGTGTCTTGGTGACACTAAAAAAATCAAGAAGTCAAGAAAATAGTAAAAAATAAAAATTTCATCCTACGGTGAAAACCTAGCAAACAGGCGCCCTGGATAAGTACCATGATGAAAACCTGGCAAACAGGCGTCATGTGTAAAATAAATCGTCTATGTGGAATTTTATACTCGAGGGCAAGTCATCTCATTTCCCATACCTTCGTCATGACATTGACATCCATCTAAGCCTTATTATTTCCACACATTTTTCCCACTTACCTTGCTCTTGACATAAAACTGACACACATAAATCATGTTTTGGGAAAACTCTTGACATGTCTATCCTTCGGTCATACACAATTCATGAAACATCATGTCATTGACCATCATAGTCTTATTGTCCTCATACGACATAGTATTTGAAAATCATTTTACAATTCCATTAGTCTCATGTCTCCCGTCTTTTACCAAGGCCACCCCCTATCCTTTCATGCCTATCACCTATCTTGGCTTTCCCTTGTCAAACGGTCTAAGGATAATCATCATCCCATCTAGTCCTAACTAAGTCATTCCAAAGGCAACGAGTCTAATCCATACAAGCACATTATCCAAAATTTTACTTGACTACGTTCCTGGCCCGACTGTAGACCTCCATACTTTCGTCGCATTATCATCATCATCCTCACGTTGTTTTGGGATGCGTCCTTCCCACGTCAAACAATGTTGTCATTACCTGTCAATTGGTATTCAACTTGACTAGGGGCACAATCATGCTTGTCCTTGGATTCTCATGTGTAGGCATCAGTCATATGCATTTGTCAAGATCCTCTTAAACGTCAAAAAGATAAAAACATCATAAATGTCCTAAAAAAAGAAAAAAACATCATAAAATATCCTGAAAAAAGACAAAAACATCATAAAATGTCTTTAAGAAAGACCAAAAACATCATAAAATGTCTTAAAGATAGACCTAAAAATCATAAAACGTCCTAAAGAAAAACACAAAAACATCCAAATTAATGTCAAAATCCTAAAAATGGAGTCAAATTCAGTCCATGTCATTGTCGAACTACATTGTCTCTGCGCATTTTCTATGTAGGCAAGGCCATTAGTCGATGAGTCCCCGAAACATTAGGTCAGTCCTTTTAGGTTGGTCCAAATAAAATCATCGCATTTGTCACAATCGTCACATCAGTCAAATAATTCAAACATAGTCAAACTCAAACACAAGACAGTCATTTGAAATGTCAATGTCAAAATTGGTCAAAATCAGACAACACAGTCCAATCAACCATATAGTCAACATCAGTCAACTTGCCAAAACATATTAGTCAAAACAATGTCAGTCCCGTCACTCTTTGGTCCTCTTCAAGATGTGTCCTCGGATTTGGACCTCGTCAAAATGTCATTTTCCTTTTTCAGGATGTGTCCTTCCTGACAATAGGCCCCGTCAAACTATCAACACCGTGAAATTGACAAAACCCTTAAATTGTCCAAACTGTCAAATCGACAGGAAATCAATCTTTGGCAAATAAACATTGGCAAACAAAATTAAATGGCTGTTAATCTTTATGGTCTATCTTGTCTTATCTTTTGACTATCTTGGCTATTTTGTCTTATCTTTTTACTGTCTTTTCTTTGTGGTCATGTTACTAGCTACCTCAAGGATGTCCTATGAAGGATTTAGAGGTGTGATGATGTCTCCTGGCCTATTTTATTTTCTTTGACTATTGTCTGTGGATTGTCTTGACAAAAAGACTGGGGCAACTTCGCCCTTAGTATGAGTTAGGACATTCCTTGTCTGTGACTATCTGTTTTTTAAATGGATGACCTTGCACACCTTGGTCTACGTCATATCATGGTGTTTGTTGTCCATTTGTGTCATTTTACCTCCCAATGATAATTAAGAGCAATAAATATTAAAGTCCTATGGTAATGTTTTGAAGGATTTGGTCTAAGAACTAACATGCATCTTCTTTAGTCTTGTCATCTTCTCTCACTCATCTCATATAGGCATTGCATCCATATAATCATCCATATCTTTTGCACTAATATTTCTTTGTCTCTTCATATTCTAGTCTTCTCATTAATTTTGAGAGCACACCCATGTTCTTGGAACCTGTCTGTCCTCTCGAGGGGGCATACCATAACCCTCCTCATCATTCTTCCTCATCTTATTTTGCACTGGGGCATATTTTTGACTTATCTTCTTTGTCACAATGTGACAAGCGACATTATGACAAAGAGGGGCAAAATGTAAACACTTAAAAATGACCTAGGCCTACAAGCTTCATTTTTTACCACTTTCGTCCTAGCATAATTATGACATTTAATTATGTGTTTGGTCCACATTCGACTATTGATTAAATAATTCATAATTATTTAATTAATTCATGTTCTTTATTCTTCATGATTATTAAATAAATAAATCTTATTTATTTATTAAATACGTCATTAATTGTCTAAATCTTCCCTTAATTAAATAAATTTCTTAATTTATTTAATTACCTTCTATTCACTTTATTCTTCCTAATTATTAAATAAATAAATAAATGTATTTAATTATTAGTCTTATCTTCTAAATTAAATAATTAAATTTAATTATTTAAATTGCCAAATTTGATATTCTTCTCATTTTAAATAAATTAAATTATTTAAAATGTCATCTCATTCTTAACTGTTAGCTCATTTTGGTAAATAATCTGAAAATTGATTATTTACTATTTCACAAAGTTCACATTTGGAATTAATTTAGTTCCAAATTGGTAATTTTCCTCCGGAAATCAACTGATCGGGCAGGTTCTTGATCTTTTTGAATTTGATCTTCAGTCCACTCTTTATCTTCTTCAATTTCGAAAACCTTTATTTTGAATTAATTTCCTCATTTATTCTCCACCACTGATTTGATCTTCTTAGATGACATCTCGACCACTCAATTAATGACTTTTCCCTAACCCTAATTAGGGATTGTCGGATTTAATCTGGGCCTCTGATTTTAGGTCTTTGTTAGAAGTCAATCTCGTCCGTCCATTCAAAATGGCATTTTCTATAAAATGCTATTTTGCTCTCATTTCTAGATTACGCACATAGATTACAATATTCTAGCATATTAATACTTAGATTAATTTGGCATTTTAGAGTCATTTTGTCATAGACATAGGCATAGGCATTTAGATTCAAATCCTTCAAATCTTGTGTAGGACTAAGACTAGTATTTTCAAATTGCTCACACAACGAATCTGAGGGAAAAACGTCAACCAACAAGTTAGAAGGTACTATCAAGGTGAATCATGGAAATTTCTACGAATTTAAGGTATATTTGTTCTTATTTTTAGTTTTCATTGTTCTTGATAGGTCTTTTGGTTTATTTTATATGCTTTATTGATGAATCTAATCCAAAAATTTACCCTTAGTTACAGTAAAAAAACTACATTTTTGTTTCTTTCTGACAATATTGAAGCCTTTAGGCTTGGCTCTATGCACGAATGGTTGTTCCATTTGATTTTTAGTTTAACGCTTTTATCTTGCATCTCTATAAGCTCAAATGAAGAATAAACCCAAATGGTTTTTGAACTCTACTATAGAAAACTACACTATGGACAAATTACCTTCACCCTGAGCTTCCATTGACTGGTAGCCTTAGATGTTTACTTGCTCATCCCATTATGAATTTCACTTAAATATTTTAAGAGCTTTATTTAATCTGGAAATGCCTTCACATACTCAAATTTTATCAAACATGTTCATGTTCATTTGCTTTAACCTCATACAGTGACACTTTGAAGACATCCCTTGAATGGTGGAAACAGATGCACAACTCCATTTGCAATACATGACAAACAATAACAAATCCCTTGTACTATTTACTCCACTTAATGCAACACAATGAAAGACCTGAGAGTCGAAAACCTAAAGCTCCCTCCATGTTTAACTATCCTTTAAATGTATGCTCTTCTACCTGGCACTCTTCATGCATTTTTATGCTCCATTTAATAAAATTGTTTCATGCACTTGCTCTTCTCTAAAATCTGAAACCTGAAACATGCTTCCTTTATTAAATAATGCTCTTATTAGTGAGGCATTATGTATGCATGTTCACTATCATTGGTTATGAGATAAAACGTTGTGGTAATATCTTGAAACAAGATGCATAGTCAACATCCATGGCAGAAAAATACAAACCGTACAACAATACTTGAGATTTTCTAATCATGAAAATGGTATTTTTTAGTTGAATTGATTGAGCTCATTTAAGTTTACTATCCACCTGTAGCTTTTATAAAGCATATTACTTGATTGTTATGAGTGAACAGTCGGCTTGATGGCTTTGATGAATGAAATCTCCTTTACTCCTCATGTTGAATAGTTCAAATGAACATGATAATTGCATTCTCCTTCTCATCCCTCTTGTAATGTATAGGGGGTAGCATGTCGAGATCTACCCTTGTGGGAGCCCTTTTTTTCCCACATGCTTGCTCTTCAACAGAAAATCAGCCACATGACTCTTCCTATACCTGCGCAAGGAAACAAACGATGTTAGCATAAAAAACAATATGTGATGATGATGTTCCCCTCTCTAGTTCATGTTTTTGTTCCTTTCTTTAGTTGATTCCTTGCATTTCGAAGAGTGAATTATATGTCTATTGGTAGAGCTTGTAGTATAACTCATATCTAAAGCTCTTAATTGACACCCCTCTCAATCTCTTGCAGGCACACTTAGGAGCAGAAGTAGGACGGAGCAGGAAGCAACATCTCAACTAAAGATGAAGAATGAGGCAATGATGGATATGTCTTCTGCTATTTGCTTTCATTCTTTTATCTTCAGATGTATAGTTTACTTTCCGCAATGAATGGAATTAGCTAAAACCACGACTTGTGTGGATATTTAAATTTTTTTCTTTCATTTCCATTATGAAAGAGAGGCATTGAAATGCAATGTTGTACTTGTCATTTGCATTCTTGCAATCAAATGAGCATATTGCAATGTGAATTGTAATCAAGGGAAATCAGATTTGTTAAATGAGTTAGCACAAATAACATAAAAATCCAATGAAATAACGAAGCACAAAGGAAATCAAATGAAAACGAAAGAGAATATATCACCGAGTGTCTCCATCTTCCATGCTTCACCTTCGTTACACCTTCTTGCTTGCTGGAAATGTGATGTTGCCCTCAGATTCGTCTTCTTGAGCAATCTAAAATGCCTAAGCCCTACAACAAGATTCGAAGGATTTGATATTGCCTAAATGTCTATGCCTATGAATCAATGCCTATGCCTAGAATAAATGCCAATATTAATCAAATGCCTATGACAATGAATAAGTGAGAGTAAATAAATGCCTATAGTAATTACGTAAAATGTCAAGATATGAAAAATGAGAAGGAAAGGGCATTTTATAGAAAAGGCCATTTCGAACGGACGGACGAGATAAATTAGTGATGAGACCCTAAAACGAACGATCTAGATTACACCCAAGAATCCCTAATTAGGGTTAGGGAAAAATCCTTAATCGAACGGTCAGAATAAAATTGATCAATGGTGGAGAATAAATGAGACAAATTAATTAGAAAATAAAGATTTTCGAAAAATCAAGAAGATAAGATTGCCTGATTTGCAAGATTCGAAAAATCAAAGAGATAAGATCGCCTGATTTGCAAGATTCGAAAAATCAAAGAGATAAGATTGCCTGATTTGCAAGATTCGAAAAATCAAAGAGATAAGATTTGGACTGAAGATAAGATTTGGAAAATCAAGAATCTGCCCGATTCCTTGATTTTTGGAAGATTAACTACTAATTTAAATTAAAATAATTCAAATTATGGATTTCAAGAGATAATAAATAATATTTTTCAGATTATTTATCAAAAAGGACTGACAGTTAGGATCGACATGACATTTTAAATAATTTAATTTATTTAAAATGAGAAGAATATGAAATTGCAATTAAATAATTAAATTTAATTATTTAATTTAGAAGATAAGACCAATTAATTAAATAAATTAATCAATTTATTTAATTAAGACAGTTAGTGACGTATTTAATAAATAAATTAAAATTTATTTATTTAATAATCATAAAGAATCAAAGGACATGAATTAATTAAATAATCATGAATATTTAATCAATAGCTCTAATGTGACCAAGGATTACACTAAATGTCTTAATTATGCAGGACGCAAAGTGGTAAAAAATGAAGTCATGTGTCTAGGTCATTTTTAGGTGTCTACATTTTGCCCCCTCTTTGTCATAATGTCGCTGTCGCTATTGTGACAAAGAAAATAAGTCAAAAAATGCCCCAGTGCAAAATAAGATGAGGAATAATGACGAGGAGGGTTATGGTATGCCCCCTCGAGAGGACAGACAAGTTCCAAGAACATGGGTGTGCTCTCGAAATTGACGAGAAGACTAGAATATGAAGAGACAAAGAAATGTTAGTGCAAAAGAGATGGATGATGATATGGATGCAATGCCTATATGAGATGAGACAGAGAAGATGGCAAGACTAAAGAAGATGCACGTTAGTTCCTAGACCAAATCCTTCAAAACATTGCCATAGGACTTTAATATTTATTGCTCTTAATCGTCATTGTATGTAAAATGACACAAAATGGACAATGAACACCATGATATGATGTAGACTGCTGCGTGCAAGGTCCTCCACTTGAAATAGATACACAGCATACGAATAAATGTCCTAACTCATACTAAGGGCGAAGTTGCCCCAGTCTTTTTGTCAAGACAATCCACAGACAGCAGTCAAAGAAAATAAAATAGGCCAGGAGACATCATCGCACCTCTAAATCCTTCATGGGACATCCTCGAGGTAGCTAGTAACATGACCAAAAGACAAGACAATAAAAATATAAGACAAAATAGCCAAAATAGTCAAAAGATAAGACAAGATAGACCAAAAATATTAACAGCCATTTTATTTTGTTTGCCAAAGATTGATTTCTTGTTAGTTTGACAGTTTTGACAGTTTAAGAGTTTTGCCAATTTGACGATGTTGATAGTTTGACGGGGCCTATTATCAGGAAGGACACATCCTGAAAAGGCAAAGGACATTTTGACGAGGTCTAGCTCCAAGAAGGACACATCTTGAAGAGGACCAAAAAGTGATGGGATTGACATTGTTTTGACCAATATGTTTTGGCAAGTTGACTGATGTTGACTGTATGATTGATTGGCTTATGTTGTTTGATTTTAACCAATTTTGACATTGACGTTTTGAATGACTGTCTTGTGTCTGAGTTTGACTATGTCTGACTTATTTGACCGATCTGACGATTGTGACAAATGCCATGATTTTATTTGGACGAACCTAAAAGGACTGACCTAATGTCTCGGGGACTCATCGACTGATGGCCTTGCCTATGTAGTAAATGCGCAGAGACAACGTAGTTCGACAATGACATGGACTGATTGACATGACTGACTTTGACTCCATTTTTAGGATTTTGACATTGATTTGGATATTTTTGTGTTTTTCTTCAGGACGTTTTATGATTTTTTTGTCTTTCTTTAGGACATTTTATGATATTTTTGGTCTTTTTTCAGGACATTTTATGATGTTTTTGGTCTTTCTTCAGGACATTTTATGATGTTTTTGTCTTTTTTTCAGGACATTTTATGATGTTTTTGTCTTTATTCAGGACTTTTTTCCATGTTTTTTTTTTTGTTGGATTTTGACATTTAAGAGGATCGTGACAAATGCATATGATTGATGCCTACACATGAGAATCCAAGGACAAACATGATTATGCCCCTAGTCAAGCTGAATACCAATTGACAGGTGATGACAACGTTGTTTGACGTGGGAAGGACACATCCCGAAACAATGTGAGGATGATGACGATAATGTGACAAAATTATGGAGGTCTACAGCGGGGCCAGGAACGCAGTCAAGTAAAATTTTGGATAATGTGCTTGTATGGACTAGACTCGTTGCATTTGGAATGACTTGGTTAGGACTAGATGGGATGATGATTATCCTTAGACCGTTTGACAAGGGAAAGCCAAGATAGGTGATAGGCATGAAAGGATAAGAGGGTGGCCTTGGTAAAGGACGGGAGACATGAGACTAAGGGAATGTCATATGGTTTTCAAGGACTATGTCATATAAGGACAATAACATGATGTTTCATGAATCGTGTATGACCGAAGGATAGCCATGTCAAGAGTTTTCCCAAAGCATGATTTATGTGTGCCAGTTTTATGTCAAGACCAAGGTAGGTGGGAAAGTGAATAAAAATGATATGGATCAAATGGTTGGATGTCAATGTCAAGAGGAAGGCCTAGGAGATGAGACGACTTGCCCCCAAGTGTAAGAGTCCACATAGACGATTTATTTTACACATGACGCCTGTTTGCCCGGTTTTCATCATGGTACTTATCCAGGGTGCCTGTTTGCCAAGTTTTCACCATTGGATGAAATTTTTCTCTTTACTATTTTTTTGAATTTTTGATTTTTTTTTGGTGTCACCAAGACGCTTGCTAGGTTTTCATCGGTGACAATTTTTGATTTTTGTTTTTTTTGTATTTCTGATTTTGTGGATAGCCCGATGCTTTAGATGACTCTGACTGCTCAATCCACTAACGGTGCCGATGTAGAGACTGTGCCATGATATGCCAATAATGACCTTGTTGAAGGAGTTGTCTTGTCAGGATCGTAGCACTTGTATACAACTGATTGATGTCATTGTGATCTTTTCTGATACTAGAGTTGGCCTTATCAAAATACGCACATCACAATAGAGTGCCATGAGAGTCCTTGTGATAAAGAGTTGCTGCCATGATGTGACGGATTTGTGACGTAAGATTTTTGGATTTTAGGCGAGATGTAGGATTATGACAAATGATGGTAGACATGGAAAGGTTGTTTGGATGTTTGGATGAATGACTTTTTATTTTCCAAACTTTGGATGATGGATGACAAATTTTGAAGGGATGGTGTTTGGAACCAACACTTTTATATGCCTTGATTAATGACCATTTTGAAGGAGGTGGACATGTGTTATATGTGGGAGTCCTCTTGTCTTGTGGCTCCACATTGTGATTGACTTTTGTATTTGACTTGATGTCTTTGTTTGATCCATCTTTCTTTGGGATCCATTTTAATTTCATTTGTCCACTTGTCCTTTGTTTGATTCAATGGTCTTTGACAATTGATTTTGATCTTTTGACTTGTAAGACTTTTGTTTTTGTTGGTTCCAAAGGGGAGGTTGATTCATCATAAAATGATAGTTGACGGTGTGGGTGGAGGGGGTGTTGGCAACAATCTTATGACAAGGATTTCTCATGGACTCCATTTTGACATTTGTATCTGACAAGGTTGCCCCCAGTATCGAGGAGGTACCACTGACATCGTTTGATTTGCTGTCTAAGGAATAGCCAAAACCTTGATGTCTATAATTTTCCTGAAGCTGTATTGGTTCAAGAATGCCTTGCTCATGTATGCCTAGTCCTTTGCCTTGATATTGCATGCTTTGACAGATTCTATTTGCGATGGGGTATTTGTTGTTTTGAAAGCAAGATGCTAACCCATCATGATGTCTATGGACACTGTCACTCGTAATATTTTCGTCTGCAAGAAAGCCTGCTCTGACAAAGATAGATGACCCTAGTTGATAAAGTGTCTTAGCTTCATTTTCATGTTGGACATATTCCTGACTAATGTCTTTGGTCTGATCATGTGACATGTCAAGTTCAAATAATTCTGTTGGTGCTTCCAAGGCAATGTCGAAGCCATCATTATGGTCAGTGTCATAGAGTCCAGTAAATTCAGCTATAGCTTGATTATTTTCAAATATGTCCATATTGGAATACTCTTGTGCTTGAGGAATATCGTCTATGTGTCCCATGGAGGCAAGTGTCTCATTTTGGAAACTGTCAATAGTCGAGGCCTGTATAGGATTGAAAAGTATTTGATCATAAATGGTGTAAAGGTCGAGTGGATCGTTTTGGACTTCTTGGTCAACAATAGGGTCTTGGTCAAAAATGAGGTTGTCATGGATTTGGACTTCTTGGTCAATGGTAGGGTCTTGTTCAAAGAGGGGGTTGTCATGGATAGGTGTGTTTTGGATGTCATGATTGTCTTGAGGGACTCTTTGAATGGAGTTTAAGATAGGGTCATGGGATGGACTACCTTGTTCTTGACATGAGGGTGACATTATAAGGTTATGCTTTGGGCTTTCATTTTGACATGTATCCTCAAGTTTATTAAATGGGATTTGACTTTGGACTATGATAGAATTTTCATGACTAGATGTGGCTTGTGAGGGGGTGACTTGAAAAGGATTAATGACCAAAGGACTAGGATAGGACGTGGGAACTTGGACTGGACTAGTATGTGAAGGACTAGGATATGACATGGGATCTTGGACTGAATATGTCATGGAGTCTTGGACTGGATTAATTATTGAAGGAGAAGGATATGACATGGAGACTTCAACTGGATTGGTGTGGTATGATGTGGGGACTTGACATGAGTTGGTAGATAGTTGATAAGGGATGTAGGCTTGGACAGGATTGATAGGTGAAGGGTCAGAATATGATGTGGAGGTTTGGAATGGACTAGTGGACAGTTGGCTTCCCTTGTCAAGGTTAGGATAAGGGTGATAAGTGGACGTTTGTTGCGAATTAATGGCAGGATTTGTGTCAAATGACTGTTGATAGTGAGGGTAGACAGATGGAGGTGGCAAAGTATTTATGTCAAAGCCTTGTGGTAACTTAGCCCCTTCATCCAAAAGCATGGCTAGATACCTTTGAGGATCACGTAAGACTATTTTTTTTGCAAAGGAGAATATATCAGGATTTTGCTTTGCAGCTTCTATGTCTTTGAAATATACTCGTCCATTTTGGTCTCTTTCTATGAATGGCTCAAAAATGTTTTGTGATGAAGATGGCATGTTCATGGAAGATTGCATGTTCATGTTGTGAAATGGGTCAGAAAAAGTCCAATGTTTGTTCGTGTTGTAAGTGTTATTCTCAATGTTGGGATAATAATCTTGTCCAAAGTTTGCCATTTGTCTCTTTTGTTTTTGAAGTCTGGTTTCAACCATGAACTGATTTTGCTCAAATTGGAGTGACAACTAAATGCAAGTATGACACTATGTGAAGTCTAAGTTCAAAATGACGCCTAGAATGACTAATGTTTTTGGATTTTTGAGAAAAGGGTATGCAATTTGTATGCAATGTAAGACAAGGTTATCTAAGCACTTCTAAGCTCGAACTTTGTTTACAATTTGGACTGCTAAAGGACTTCGTTGGAAATGACAAGTTGACAAGGTCTAAATGACTAGTGAGTCTTCCTAACTAGGCTTTTGAGTTGGAAGAAATCTCACAAAAAAGGACAATGACTAAAGGAGGTTTGATAACTTAGTCCAAGAGGGTCTAATGTCGAAAACAATGTTTTTGCAAAGGTGTGCTTAAGATTTTCCTAATCCTAAGTATGCAAGTATGGACCTTAAGGACAACGTAATGCTGAATGTACTAAACTAAAAGGAATGAGGTATGCAACCTATGGTGACTAATGCAAGTTTAGACAAGACTTTGAGCAATATCAAGTTTGGTTTCTGACAGAATCTTTTTGATGATAGTGTTTGACGAATGGTTGACAATTTGAAGACCTCAAGTTTCAGATGTGTTTTGACAGATCAGTTGTGTCGTCGAAAATCACTTGCAGTTTGACAGATGCGACTTAGTTTAGTTTCAACCTAATTTTTGTGTTGTTTTGATGGAAGTTTTGACTTGTTTTGATGAATGTTTTGTTTGAACTGTGACAAAACCAGAATGCACTTGACAAACATAGCGTTTTAAGGGGTAACCAAACACACATGAGATAAGCACAATCCTAAAAAGGCCACTAGGCCACGGGTTTGTATACCTGATATAGCCCACCAGTTATACCCCGGATTGGTGATGAACACCTTTCCTTCTCGAGAGCTGACAACTTAGAATTTGGTGGCATTGGCTCCCCTCCACGGCTCATTAACGTCATTCGAGCACACCAAATTCGGATTCATTGGGTAGTGACATCCCAAGAATTGCTATCTCTACTCAAGGGGATCGGTAGTGAGTAATCTTCGGGCATGATACTGTACCCTGCACTATATCAAGCAATGGCCAATAGAATGGTTGGATACTAAGACAAGGGTGTTTAATTCGGGCATTCCGTTCGTGGGGCGTGATCCATGCGGCGAGAGTCCCCTTTCGGATCCATCTCGTCGGAACCACGCTCGTGATTCTTGGGCTTTCCCCAAGAACCCACTTTTCTATACCGGCTGGAAGTCCCTCGGTGTCAGGGTGCTACCGGTCTGAGTCGTCCTGGGGTGAGTACTTTTTCCCACCAGGACAGGCCCAAGTTCTAGAGTCGATAACCGTTTCTCTTACACCCAGGATCGCACGAATGCGCAAGGGGAGAGGATACTCTGATATACCGAATCATGAAGGGTAATTAACAAAAAACAGAATGGGTCTGATTTTCTGATCACAAGGTTTTTACCAAGTGAGAGCATACTCACCTACCACTCCACAAGCACAATCAGACACAAAAGACATGATTCTTTTTATAAGCACCAAAACTAAGTGTTTGCTAATCTAGAAATAAACAAGCACACTGTTTGTTTGTTTCCCTCTTTGACATGCGAATCTGCAAACAATAAGTTAGTAGTTTTGTAGATAATGGTCTTGGACACACGAAAAAGATCGCCACACGCTACCAGAAAAGATTAGTAACAAAAATAATAAAAAAATAAATAAAAACTTAAATGAAAACAGCAAACTTGAAATAGTGATAACTTCATCCAAACTTAACAAAATTTCAAGTGGTAGATATCCATGGAAAGCTAAATGATAGACCTTCAAAACCCAGAAATTTTTTTCCACGATTCTGCACAAAACAAATGTTATAGACAAAAGAAAACGCGGGTTTAAGAATTAAATTAAAAAAACAGCGAACAGTAAAATACCCATAACTTTATCAAATCTCAACGAAATTTAAAACCGTTTGATGTTCTGGAAAGCTGAGAGTGAGATCTACAAAACCCAGAAACCGTTTGAAAATATTTTATTCGCCCATTTTTCTGTGCTCAATTGAAGGTGACGGGATTTCGTATGACGTTTTGGCTGTAACCTGCAAAACAGTGAAAACAAACAAGAACACACACGAATTTTTCTGCAAAATGTCGGGTTCACCAATGTAATCAATGGAAATCAGATTTGTTAAATGAGTTAGCACAAATAACATAAAAATCCAATGAAATAACGAAGCACAAAGGAAATCAAATGAAAACGAAAGAGAATATATCACCGAGTGTCTCCATCTTCCATGCTTCACCTTCGTTACACCTTCTTGCTTGCTGGAAATGTGATGTTGCCCTCAGATTCGTCTTCTTGAGCAATCTAAAATGCCTAAGCCCTACAACAAGATTCGAAGGATTTGATATTGCCTAAATGTCTATGCCTATGAATCAATGCCTATGCCTAGAATAAATGCCAATATTAATCAAATGCCTATGACAATGAATAAGTGAGAGTAAATAAATGCCTATAGTAATTACGTAAAATGTCAAGATATGAAAAAATGAGAAGGAAAGGGCATTTTATAGAAAAGGCCATTTCGAACGGACGGACGAGATAAATTAGTGATGAGACCCTAAAACGAACGATCTAGATTACACCCAAGAATCCCTAATTAGGGTTAGGGAAAAATCCTTAATCGAACGGTCAGAATAAAATTGGATCAATGGTGGAGAATAAATGAGACAAATTAATTAGAAAATAAAGATTTTCGAAAAATCAAGAAGATAAGATTGCCTGATTTGCAAGATTCGAAAAATCAAAGAGATAAGATCGCCTGATTTGCAAGATTCGAAAAATCAAAGAGATAAGATTGCCTGATTTGCAAGATTCGAAAAATCAAAGAGATAAGATTTGGACTGAAGATAAGATTTGGAAAATCAAGAATCTGCCCGATTCCTTGATTTTTGGAAGATTAACTACTAATTTAAATTAAAATAATTCAAATTATGGATTTCAAGAGATAATAAATAATATTTTTCAGATTATTTATCAAAAAGGACCTGACAGCTAGATCACATGACATTTTAAATAATTTAATTTATTTAAAATGAGAAGAATATGAAATTGCAATTAAATAATTAAATTTTAATTATTTAATTTAGAAGATAAGACTCACCAATTAAATAAATTAATCAATTCTATTTAATTAAGACGCTTAGTGACGTATTTAATAAATAAATTAAAATTTATTTATTTAATAATCATAAAGAATCAAAGGACATGAATTAATTAAATAATTATGAATTATTTAATCAATAGTCGAATGTGGACCAAGGACATAATTAAATGTCTTAATTATGCGAGGACGAAAGTGGTAAAAATGAAGCTTGCAGGCCTAGGTCATTTTTAGGTGTCTACATGAATCATTTCATGAAATAAACAGAAGCATTCTGTTATGCTTTATCATTTATATATTCAGCTCTGTCCTCCATTTGATTTTTGGAAAAACATGAGTAATACTTCTAAAATTCAGTTTTCTCAAAACACTTGCATAACTGTCACTTGATGAATGATGAATAAAGTGCAAGCAACACTTAAGAATAATGCAGAAATAATTGTTATTTTCACTTATGATATAACAATATTTTAACCAGCTCCATCAATTGAGCTATAGCAAAAATTTGGTAACAGGTTTGTCATAGGATCTTGATCCTGGGTGTTTGATCACCCCTCTTAATCATTGTCATCCCATCTTACTGGCATTAGTGCACTTGGACCCCTCTTGAAGTGAGTTTGTCTACTTTAGTGTGAGTTTGAAGCAATTCCATCCTCTCACTAAAGTGGTGGCTAAATGTAGTGTTAAAAAATGTCATTGGTGACATTTCACACTTGTTTAGGCCCTCCTTGTAAAATTGAGCTTAATGAGTCCTTGACTTAGTGTTGTAATGTGTTTAACACACTCACATTAGGTCTTGGGCCCTTGTAAACTAAATAAACATAATCATACCTTATTTAAGGTGTTGTAAAGTGTTGTAACACACTTTTCTAGGGTTTTCATAAATAATTTGGATTCTTTATGCTTTAATTGGCCTTATTTTGCATCCACAAGCCTCATTTAATGCATCTTTTTGAAGATAATTCTAAGATAAATCAACATTCAATCATAATTCAAGTGTTTTTAGGTTGTGTGGCCCATATTTAGTGATATGGGACTCATATGCCACCTTGGGTGTATGAGTCCCACCTAGGGTTTTGGGTCTTGATCTAGATTTTACACATTTCTAAGCATTTTTGAAAATGGTCCCATAATCTATGCATAATGGGACTCATATGCCACCTTGGGCATATGAGTCTTGTGTAGCCGAAAATAAAAAATAATTCAAATTATTGGTGAGATTTTATTCTTTGAGATTTGATGTTGGCTTGTAGTATTGTAATTTCAGTTAATTTGGCATAATTAAGTATAAATACAAGGTTCTTTCACTCATTTTCACCTAAGCATTCAAGAGATCATCCTAAGCCTTCAAGTATTCATGCATTATAGTGAACTAGATTTTACAAGAACATTCAAGTTTTTACAAGAGCATTCAAGAGTCTTCAAGGGCTAATTATCAAGCGTTTTAGAGCATTATTCAAGCATCAAGCATCATGTAAAAGTCTTCATGCATAATGTTTTTTTTGAGCTAACAATTGTGATGTAGGGTTTTATGATTAAAGCTAGCATTCAATTAAAGATCTATCACATTTAAGCAAGAGTTAAGATCCACATCCATTGGAACTATTTCATACATGTTTGTAGCCTCTTATTGCTAGGGTTGGTGAGTTGCAACATCTTATTTGTCCATTCATTTTTCTCCATCCCTATCATTTCATTTCAAGGTTTTATTACCAAAATGGGGTTTGACCAAGGAAAACCCCTTTCTACTAAAAAAACTTCATTTTCCACTCTCTTTAGTGTGCAATTTGCAAGTTTAGGTTGAAGACACATTGAAGAGCAATTTTGGAGAAAGTTTTCAAAGTGTTCAAATTTGTCAAAGTTGTCACCTTGCATTGAAGATCATTGGAAGACTTCTATAAGTTGTAAATCAAGGTTTTGGATCAGGAAATCAATTGGGAAGAACAAAGTAGGCATTGAGGAGTAGATTCAAGCTTTGAAGTTTTAGAAAACCCTAATTGGATTGATACACCAGTTCTGGCATATGAGTCCTAGTTTAGGTCATTTTCTAGATTTTTGTAGTTTCAAACACCCTTTTGCTAGATTTCAGTTTCTACCCAAAAACCCTAATCTGGTACTAAATAACCTAGACTAGTGTATGAGTTCTAGTAGGCTTTAAAATCAATGTTTTCAGCATTTCAAGCCCTCATCTAGTCTCCATCATATTTCCAAGTGCACACATTTCATCTTGCAGCTTTTTGTTCTATTTTACATACTTTTCTAAGTCATTTAGTGAAAGATTACATCATACTAGGTTTAAAAAAATTTATTTGCATTGCATTTGTCTTTCCAATCCCTAGCTTGGTGGTGAACCCCTCATTAGTTTACAATAATACCCTAGGACAACCCTATTGCAAGATCTCTTTCTCCTTTGCATGCCTAAGAGTGTGAAGATTGTTATTCTATATCCCAAGTATAGAATCAAACAAAAATTCAAACTTTCAACAATGCATATCATAGGGATATAGGTTAGAAGTGTAGGAGTACTAGATATAGATTAGAGTAGATGTCATGTATAGAAGTAGTACTTTCAATATAATTGTTTATAGTAGATCCAGAGTGTGAATGGATTAAACATTGATGCATGAGCATACAATGGTGTAGGGAAATCTTGTATCACCCAAAAGAAAATTGTTTTTTTCCTTAATTTATTTCTTTTTTTCAGTTCCATGATGGCAGTTAAGGGGTGTAAGACAACCAGGAGTCAAAAATAGCCAAAAACAGTCACTTACTATTTTTAGTAAGTCAACCTAATCAAGTTCATATGGACCTAATAATTTGCCCCAAGGAGTAGAACTAAAAAAAAAAATTGGTCACGAAAGAATCATCTTAATACCCTGCAAGGTTTGGGAGACATTAAATTTTTTGTCCAAAGAAATTTCTCCAATGCAGCTTCAAATTCAAATATGAAGACTTTAGAGGCCTCGAAACAGCTCGAAAGTTTGATAAACTGACCTCTGGTGGGTTCAAGCATTGTAGATCTCTTTGAGAGATTTCCAATGATATGCAATAATAGCAAATTAGACACTCAAATCAAAAGTTATGGTCCTACGAAGTTTCCCTCTAAAAAGTGAATTTCATTAAAATTTCTTCCTAGGCCAGAAATCAAATGACAAGACTTTTGGCACTAAAGCAAAAGGGAAAGTTAAATGTTTTAGAACATTCTAGGGCAGTTATTAGGGTAAAATAAAAGGTTTAAGTAGAGGTTGTAAAAGGGGTGCTCCGATAGTGTTGATTGTGGTTCTGAATAATACATTTTGTTTTCAGAGTTGATTTTGGTGTAATGAATCAAGCCCATGAGGCCATAGCATGTAATTTTTTAATTTTTAATTTCATTTTCTAGAAAATAATTGAAAGTGAGTTGTTTTATGTCTCGTATCCTCTATGTTGGTATCTATTGTTGTGTTTTGTGTGGGTTTCAGGTGGTGTGGCCCTCATCAAGTGGTATCAGAGTAGTAATTCTTGAGTCTAGAATAGAGTGTCAAATGTGAGGAAGATGCAGTAGGACCTATGGGTGTGGGTTAAGTTCAAGATGCCTCCAATACTTTCCCAACATGTCAGAGGTAGAGGTCAAGGTGGTGGAGGAAGAGATCCACCTAGAGATGAAATCAGAGCCCTTAGAAGGCAATTAGAAACCTTGCAACAAGAGGTTCGAAGAAGAGATGTGCATCAAGAAAGAGATGATAGTGAAGATGAAATGGAAGAGGAAATTGAAGAGGAAGAGTAGGATCTAATGGATCCTAGAGAAAGAAGATTTCTACGAGCGATCTCAAGCATTGGTAAGAGACCTAAAATGGAGGTTTCAACTTTCAGTGGAAGTTTGAATCCTGAAGAATTGATAGATTGGATCAATGCAATGGAGGAATTTTTCAAGTTTAAGGAGATTGAAAATCCTCACAATGTGAGGTTTACAAAGGAAAAATTGAAAGTTCATGCCAGTATATGGTGGAAAGAGGTCCGGTTAGAAAGAGGAAGACAAGGAAAAGATAAAATTTCTAGATGGGATAGAATGGTGTCAAAATTGAAGAAATAATTTATTCAAGTCAATTACAAATTGGAGTTGCTCAAGAAGATGTAGAGCTTGAGACAAGGAACAAGGATGGTGAAAGAACACATAGAGGAATTTCACAAGGTTTTGATTTAGATAGGACATTCTAGGGTGAATAAATAGAAATTTTATCATTATATTAATAGGTTGAAGCCAAGCATGCAGGAAGAATTGGCACTGGTAAGAATGACCACCATTGAGGCTTCTTATTAGTTTTCTCTAAAGGTTGAAGATCACTTAACCAAAGGTTTGAGAACAAACAACGAGGTGGAGGCCATGGAGGAAAGACCAGTGGATATTCATATGGAGGTCAAAATGAAGATCAAAAGAAGGGTGAAGGCTCTAGTAGCAGCCATAACCAAAAAAGAGATAACACATATAGTCCTCGTGATTAGAACAATAAAGAGCAAAGAGGAAGAGGAAGATCTGGATGAGGATCAGGAAGAGAAGGCTTTTTTGGAACCTGTTTCTAGTGTGGAGAAGAAGGACATAGATCATATGAGTGTCCTCAACATCAAGGAAGGACAAATAGAAGACCTGTTGGTAATGCACAAGTTGCAAATGTAGATGAAGATGTTGAGTCTTCACATTCTAAGGATGCAGAAAGAGGAGAGGTTCTTGTCACTAGAAGAGCCTTGCTAAATGTGAAGGAGCCAACTCAAAGGAAGAATTTTTTTCTCACTAAATGTAAGTGTGAAGGTAAAGTTTGTAATGTTATTATTGATGGAGGTAATATCGATAACCTTGTTTCATAAGAGATGGTTAGTAAGTTGTAGTTGGGGAGAAGAAGGCATCCAAATCCATACTGAATTGCTTGGTTGTAGAAAGACCATAAGGCTTTGGTAAATGAACAATGTCTGGTAAAGTTCAAGATTTGAAATTACCATGATGAGGTATTGTGTGATATTATGCCTATGGATGTTTGTCATATGTTGTTAGGCAGGCCGTGAAAGTTTGATTGGTGAGCAGTACATGATGGAAATGCTAACACCTATTCTTTGACAAAGGATGGAGTTTGTCATAAGTTGAAGTCCCTGAAAGAGGCAGAGGAAAAGGTATGTAGTAATGCAAGAATTTGTTTGGTTGATGGAAGAAAGTTCTTAGAAGGTATAAGGAATGAACATATGTGTTTTACATTGATCCCTATAGTTGATAGAGAGGATACTAATGAGGTACGTGTAGAGGTTTTAGATATGTTGAATGAGTTTCAAGATATCATTTATGATAATGTACCTGAAGATTTTCCTCTAGTAAGAAAGATTAGTCATCAGATGGACCTAATTCCAATGGCCAGTTTGCCAAATAAGGTAGCTCATCATATGATTCCAATAGAGAGTGAAGTGTTGAATAGACAAGTGCAAGAGTTGTTGTGGAAGGGATTGATTAGAGAGAGTTTGAGCCCATGTTCAATAACTATAGTACTAGCACCAAAGAAGGATGAGGAATAGCAGATGTGTACAGGTTCTAGAGCCATCAACAAGATCAACACCAAGTATAGATTTCCCTTGTCGAGAATGGATGACATTATGGATTGTTTGAGTGGAGCTAAGTACTTCACAAAGATATATTTGAAGAGTGGATATCACTAGATCTGGATTAAAGAAGGAGATGTATGGAAGACAACCTTCAAAACCAAGGAGGGCTTGTATGAGTGGTTAGTCATGCCTTTTAGGCTAACCAATGCACTGAGCACATTTATGTGGCTTATGAATGAGGCATTGAAAGAATTTTTAGGAAAATTTGTTATTTTTTATTTGGATGATATTTTATTTTTTAGTCATACATTGGAGGAGCACTTGATGCATATCCGAAGAGTTTTTGAGAAGCTAAAGGAGGAGAACCTGATGATTAAATTGAAGAAATGTAGTTTTGTGAAGAGAGAATTGGTGTATCTGGGATTTTTTGTCTCAATAGAGGGTCTTAAAATGGATCCAAAGAAGGTGAGAGCTATCATTGAATGGCCTACGATGAGGAATGTTACATAGGTAAGATCATTTCATGGTCTAGCAAGTTTTTACATGAATTTTATTAAGAATTTTAGTAATATTTTTGCACCTCTAACTGAAGTGATGAGAGGGGATAGAAAAGAGTTTAAGTAGACTACAAGAGCAGCCAAAAGTTTTGATATGTTGAAAAAGAAAGTTACAGAACAACCTATTTTGGAACTTCCATATTTAAATAAGGTCTTTTAGGTAGATTGTGATGCAAGTGGCACTACCATAGGAGTTGTTTTGAGTCAAGAAGGTAAGCTTGTTGCCTATTTTAGTGAGAAGTTAAATGATGCTAAGAAGAAATATTTTTTCTATGATCAAGAGTTTTATGCTATAGTTTAGGCTTTGAAGAAATGGAGACACTATTTGTTGCCAAAATAATTTGTTTTATATACTAAACACTAGGCTTTCTAGTATCTCAATAGTCAAGGAAATTTAAATCAAAGGCACTTAAAATGGGTTGAGTTTTTGCAAATTTGTACCTTTATTTTGAAACACAGGAATGGAAGGTCAAATAGAGTTGAAAATTCCTTGAGTGGAAGTTCAAATTTGTTGATAGAAATGAATATAGAGGTTGTTGGTTTCAATGAACTCAAGATTTTGTATCTTGAAGATCTAGACTTTGCAGAAGCTTGGAAGGCTTGTTTAGAAGAAGCCAATTGTACATTCCAAGGAGTTCTATGAGAGAGAATCTAATCAAGGAGAAGCATAGTGGAGGATTGGCTAGACATTTCGGTTGAGATAAGACCATTGCTCTTGTTAGTGAGAATTATTATTAGCTATAGTTACAACAAGATGTGAAGAAATTTGTACAAATTTGCAAATTATATCAGATGGCAAAAGGAACAAGTTAGAATACTAGATTATATCAGCCATTACCTATACCTGAGAGGCCATGGGAGGATATTAGCATGGATTTTGTTCTTGGCTTGCCAAGGACACAAAGAGGGCATGATTGCATATTTTTGGTGGTAGATAGATTTTTAAAGATGGCACATTTCATTCTATGTCATAAGACTAGTGATGTTGTTCATGTTGCATAATTGTTTTTCAGAGAGGTGGTGAGACTACATGGTCTACCAAAAGTATAGTTTCAGATAGAGATACCAAATTTGTTGGTTATTTTTAGAGGAGATTATGGAAGAAGTGGAAGATAGATTTGAAGTTCAGTTCTACACACCATCCATAGATTGATGTACAAACAAAGGCGGTGAACAGGAGTTTGGGTAACCTGCTAAGATGCTTAGTAGGAGATAATCCCAAGAGATGGGATTTGATTATACCACAAGAAAAAATTTCTTAAAACAATTCTATCAATAGGAGTACTTGTAAATCACCATTCTAGATTGTGTATGAGAGTAGTCCAAGAACTACTTCTAAATTAAGAAATATGGATAAGGGGGAGAAGAGTAGTGTTGAGGTTGAAGATTTTGCTAAGTACCTAAGGAATTTGCATGAAGAAGTGAAGAAACATATCAATAAGATGAACTCACAATATAAGGCCAAGGCAAGTTAGAAAAGGAAGCATAAGGAGTTCTAGGTAGGAGATGAAGTCATGGCTCATTTGTGAAAGGAGACCTGTTTCTAGTTGGTGCATACAATAAGTTAAAGATGAAGAAGTTTGGACCATGAAAGATCCTGAAGAAGCATGATTTAGGAAATGCATATGAGGTAGATTTTCTTGATAAAATTCATAGTTCACCAATGTTTAACATTGTAGATTTCACGGAATTTCATGAAGGGGGAATTAATGAAGAAACAATAGAAGCACAGTGGACCATTTCAACACCTACTTCAGAAAAGGAGGAGATAGAAGAAAGTATGGATAGTTGTGTGGATAGAAGCACAAGTGTGATATAAGAGGGATTTGTGGCACATGGGTCTCCCCTTTCTCGAGAGATCACCAAGGAAAGAAATTCCCTTATACACCTCATAATAAATGGATTAGAAGAATGATAAAGAACTGAGGCTTAGTTATACTTCAGGAAAAAACTACCCTAAACCTTGAGAGGGAAAAACCAAGAGATTTATGTCTTAGAAGAGGGAGCTCTCGACCAAAATATGTCAGTGTAGTTTCGGGACGCCAGTGTTTTACACTGTCATCTAAAATTCGTGTTGGCATCCTAAGCAACAAAGGGCTCAAGAACTCGAATGGACCAAAACAAGCTTCACTTCTAGGCTTAGGTCCAAAGTGTATTGAGCAAAGTAACTAGTAAGGAAACCATAAACTAAAATTAATGCAAGAAGGCTTGAAGAAAGCTCACCTTTCTCTAGATGTCTGGATCTTCACTCCAAGCTCTGTTTCATGATCTACACACAAAAGAATGACGGGAAAGGTTGCGACTATATAGGGGCCTACCTCAATCAGACCCCTGTTTTTGGTCTTCCCACCTCCACAGAAAGCCAAGTTTGAAAGGAGTGGAAATGAAGTAAACAAAGCATGTGGTGAAAGAAAAACCCACTCAGGAGTAGAACCCACACCATAAGAAGCATGTGGTGAAAGAAAAACTCACTTAGGAGTAGAACCCGCACCACAAGATAGTAAATAAACAAGTAGGAAAGGAAAGTGAGAGAGAGAGAGCATTACCCACAAGCCTAGACCCTCTTTGGAGCACATAGACACATCATTGAGTGCTTGCTTGAGAGTTGCTGCTATCAAGAAAATTGGAGCAAATAACAAGAAAGCTTGAGTGAATGTCTTCCAACCCCCAAATGAGAGCCAAGAAGAGGTTTTTGATGCTTATAAGGGCAGAAAAGAGTCGTTACTTTCAAAATGTAAGCACTAGGATATGTGTCTCAAGGGCTAGTATTCTAGATTCCCCATTTCAAACTTGAGAAACTATTAGGATGCTAGTGTGCTGCGCAGACGTCCACATGCCATGCATGCATCTAGAACCTAGATTCTTGGGAAACGTGTCATCAAGCTTCTATTGCTCGTCCACAAGTCTACATGGAGTTAGAATCGTGAAATTCCAACTCATGGGATTTTTTCATTAATGTTCTAAGATGTCATAAATGCTAGGAAAAAATGCAAGAATGTGGAATTGCCTCTAGGTGCAATTTTGCGACATTACATTTTCCCCCCACTTTAGTGGGCTTGATATTGAAAAAAAAATCAGCCTCACTAAAGTAGAGAAGAGAAAAATTTTCCAAATTTTGAATTTTATGGATTTGTGTGCCAAGAGAGAGACCATGGCGGCCACTGAAGTCAAGCTAACCAGCACTAAAGGTGCCCCCAACATCCGAGCTCAACAAACATCAGAATGGTCGTGAAAAACTATTCAAAACTTTAACTTGCAAAACTCAAATTTTGGGTTAGCTTAAAAAAATCATAAGAAAGCTACTATGGAGAGAGGAATAATCAAGAAAAATTCATCGATTCGAAAGAAAAATATGATCAAGTGACAACCTTATGCCCCCTCCTAAATATTCTCCCAGTTTGGTGGGGAAAATTCAGGGGAAACCAGGGAGCCACAAGCTCTAGGAAAAATGGGCCCCGTGGGGCCTATATATACCTAGGTGGGCCCCTAGAAGGGTTATTTTCACTATTCATTATGAGAAAATTGTTGAATTTTGTGAGAGAAAAGTCAACAAAATGCCTAGTAGGAGGGAGTACAAGGTTCCAATGATAGAGAAATTATGCCAAGATATTTCCGAAGGCCACAAGGTGGACCAGGAAGGTCTTTAAATCCTATTTTTGCAAATTTTATCCCTTTTTAGCATTTTTCAAGACAGTGAGGTGTGAAGGCATTTGTTTTCTACACCCACATCCCATATCCATGTTGTTTTCCATCATACACACTGGGGTCCTGACTCTGCACTGTCATCTCAAAGATGCACTAGAGTCTGCGAGGTGACCATGGCGGTTAGGAATGCATGTGTGACACAAAAAAATTTGCATGGTGCACATAGGTCTTAATTATTTTTTTGTTTTCATACTAAAATTTAATGTTCTAACTCATAATTTTTTTATTTTTTACAAGAGTACTCAGAGATTCGGGAGCATCTAAGAGGGTGAGAATTTTGACTCATTTGTGAGCAGATGGACCATATTTCAGAGGACAAGGCCACACATATTCAGTAGGTCGGCCTCTAGCATGTATTTACCATGCCAGAGGTGAGGTACCATGAGAGGATGCTTACAACCCTTAAGGAGCAATGGGATGCCACCACATCCTTCCAGTTGCCTTGTGAAGAGATGACCATCACACTCAAGGATGTCTATCAGATCCTCGGGCTACCCATCCTTAGACAGCGGGTGGCTCTAGCATCATCGGGAGCGGCCATCAATGTTGGTGGTGTAGGTCCTAGCATTGACCCTCACCTTGACCTGACATGACAGCCAGGGGACCCAGGTATACAGGACATGTTTATGTTTCCATGCTTTCAATTTTCTATTTACGATATCTGTATATACATGCCATGTGATGTTGATACCTCTTTCTTTCTCTGTGGTTGTAGAGGATGCACAGGGATGGACTGGGCTTATAGCTCAATGTATTTTAGAGGTTGCCCCTGATGTGTCGATCCAAGGATCAGTCCTCAAGGCTTACCGGTTTACATCTATGAGATGACATACCCCCACTTTTGAGCTAGTTGTGTGCTTGAGGATTTCCTACGAGGAGTGGGGCATGGATATTGTTTAGCTTACTGTGAAGCTGGCGACTGTTCAGGGACAATGCAACCAGTTATCGGGGGAGTCGCAGATGGCACTCGACAAGTGAGATGCAACAGTGAGGATGGTTGATTCCATTGAGCAAGCGCATGACACCCTCCAGAGCCATCTTGATGACCTCGACGGGTAGCCGACAAGTGTGATCTTGACGTATGTTCAATGGCTATAGGATGAGTTGAGACTGACTATATCCTCCTTATAGAGAGAGATTAGAGGGATGTGGTCAGCTTTGTCTGTATCATGCTCACACTTATCTCACTCCATGACCACCGTTCATCCCCTCTTGAGGGTACTAGAGTAGCTGCTAGAGCCAAAGGGCTTTGGTAGCCATGCACCGCAATGATAGAGGCTCATCATTAGTTTTGTATATCATTTTTGTTGCGAGATACATACATATACATATATACTTGTAGATCTTTTATATAGACATATATTCAACAACCACTCATTTTTTATAGTAGTGGCTTGATACATGTACATGACATTTGATACATACATGCATATATATACATGGATACATTGATTTTGATTTCATGGTATTGTTTTTTTGAATATGTATGTTTTTTTTCATGCATATTTATGCTATGGATGTACTATGCTCATGTGGATGTATACTTATATTAGATGCTAACATGATTTAATAAACACACATGGTTGTATGTTAATTAAATATAATGATGATTTAATCGTCTGAAAAGAGGTAATGTGATGCATGGACACACCCACACACACATGGTCATATCATAACACAAAAATTTTCATAATGTGTTAATGAATAATGCCAACATATGTAGTGCTATTTCCCTTCCATAGAGAGAACACCACACAGATGACACATAGAACACTATACATAGTATCAATGAAGATGCATCACATTAATAGGCTCTTTTAAAGGTGTTCCATCCATAGATGATAATCCATAGGCACCTGAACCATATATGGAGATCACAATGTAAGGGCCTAACCAATTAGGACTGAATTTTCCTCTATGATCATATGATGCATTTACATTTCTCTGGTTTTCACAAAGAACCAGATCTCCTGGTTTAAAGTTCCTAGGAAGCACACTCTAATTATATTGTCTAGATGATGATCATTGATAATATTTAAGATGATCAAGGGCCTATAAACGAAGTTCATTGAGCATCTCCAACTGATGCAAAAGGTTAACTCAGTAGGTTTCATCATCAATTAACCCTTTAAGGGAAACCTATAAAGATGGAATTTCTAACTCCAAAGGAATGATAGCTTTGACACCATACACAAGGTTGTAAAGTGTCATTCCCATCGTTGTATGAAAACTCATGCGATAGGCCCACAAAGTGTATGTTAATTGAATATGTCAATCCTTACCATGCTTATTAACTATTTTACGAAGAATGAGTTCAAGAGTTTTGTTAGACGCTTCTTCTTGACCATTGGATTGTGGATAGTATGATGTGGAAAACCTATGCAGAATATGAAATTTCTTGAGGAACTGCTTCACTTCCTTGTTCTTGAATGGTGTACCATTGTCAGAAACAAGCGTAGTGGGCAATCCAAATCGAGAAATGATGTTATTCATGAGGAAACTACAAATAGCTTAAGCATTCATGAATCAGAGTGGAATAGCTTCGACCCATTTCATGAAGTAATCCATAGTGGTAATAATAAAGGTATGTCCCTTGGAAGAAGGAGGTGATATTTTTCCAATAATATCCAACCCCCATTTTGCAAATGGCCAAGGAGAAGTTTAATTTTGTAATTCTTGAGAAAATGCATGAATAAGACGAATGTGTTGCTGACATTGAAGGCACTTCTTAACAAAATAGAAGGAATCTTGTTCCATTGTTTTCCAATAGTACCCCATGTGTATCAGCCTTCTTGCCAAGGATCTACCACCAAAGTGTCCACCCCTAGAGCCCGAATGGGCTTCCCTAAGGGCAAGGGGTATTTCTTCTTTAGTGATACACCTGAGAAGCAAGTTGTTATAGGATTTTCAATAAAGAACATCAGATAGAATAACATAACATGTTGAAAGCTTTTTTATACAAGCGCGATCGTTCTTTGTCGCATCATCAAGAAAGTTTCCATTCTTTAGGTAGTTATAGATATCAGAAAACCATTCTCCAGAGTCCACATGGGAACACAAAAGAGACTCAACTTTAGGTTGGTTGGGAATTGCAGGGGTTCATAGGACCTATACCACAAAGTGGTATTCTTTTGTATCTTCTTCTAAAGGTACCGAGGAAGCAGCGCTTGCCATGGCATCAACATGTTTATTTTCTCTCCTAGGGACATTGTCTATTATGAAAGAGGAGAACTGTTTAAGCAAGAACAAGGCAAGGTCTCGATATCAAGACAACTTACTTTGCTTAGCTTGATAGGTTCCTGTTATCTGGTTCACGATAAGTTCAAAATCATCTAGAACATGAAGACATTTGATTCTTAGCACAATTGCGGCATGTAAGCCAACAATAAGGGCTTTGTACTCAGTGATGTTATTGGTGCAAGGAAAATCTAGTCGAAAGGATAAAGGAATTGGTTTACCTTTGGGGGATATTAGGATCACACCAGCTCCGGCATCAGTTTGACACCTCGATCTATCGAAATACATTTTCCATTCAAGGTCATGATTAGTTACAAAAATATTTTCATTAGGAAAAAAATCCAACCCCAGGAAGGAGTGAGATGAGGGAGCATTTTCCAATTGATCTACAACCACTTGAACCTTTATTGACTTCTGAGTAACGAACTTTATGTCGAACTCATAAAGCAATATAACCCACTTTACTAGTCTTCCCGCTAGGTTAGTGCTAGAGAAAAGATTCTTTAAGAGATCCATTTTTACTATGACGTGCATCTCAACATGGAGAATATAGTGTCTCAACTTCTGTGTAGTGAAGATGATAACAAGACATTGTTTCTCCATGGAGGAATAACAAATTTCATAATCGACTAAAACGTGGTTGATGTAGTAGATCGTTCTCTCCTTTCTTGTGTCATCATATTGAGCCAAGAGAGCTGCCAAAGCATAGGGTGACATAGCAAGGTAAAGCAGAAAGGGTTTATCTTGCATAGTCGGCATCAATATGTTAGGATTGGCCAAATAGGCTTTGATTGACTCAAAGGCTTTCTGGCACTCTTCATCCCATATAAAGCAAACATCCTTTTTCAATAAACGAGTAAAAGGATGGGGACAATCAGCCAATTGAGATATAAATCTATGAATTTCTTGAATCTTCCCTTGTAAACTTTGCAACTCAGTGATATTCCTCGATGGAGGCATGCTAACAATGGCGTCAATCTTATTTGTGTCAACCTTGATTCCATAATGAGAAACTATAAACCCAAAAATATTTCTGGTGTCAATGCCGAAGACACACTTATGAGGATTTAGTCTCATCTTATAGATTCAAAGCCTTTCAAAGATAAGATGAAGGTTCTTTACACGATCTTGACAGGTTATTGGTTTCTCCAATATATCATCAACGTAATATTCTAAGATCTTGTAGATAAAATTGTGAAATATCAGGGTCATCGCCCATTGGTAAGGTGCTCCCACGTTCTTTAATCCAATGGGAATGACCACATAACAAAAAGTACCCCAAGGGGTAGTGAAGGATATCTTTTATTGATCATCCAAGTTGATATGGATCTTATTGTAACTTGAGAAGCCATCCATGAAAGATAGTAATGCGTAGCCTACAGTCGAGTCGACAATCATATCTATATTAGGCAATGAAAAATCATCCTTAAGAGAAGCCTTATTAAGATCACGAAAGTAAATACATATACAAATATGACCATCAAGCTTACTAATGGAAACTATATTTGAAATCTAGGGGGAATAGTCAATCAGATGGATAAAGCCTGCTTTCAACAGTTTCTCTATCTTAGTCTTGACCATCAATGCCACTTTGTGATTGATCTTTTGGATTTTCTGCTTAACTAGCTTGGCATTGGGACATAGGAAAATATTGTGAACCACTATGGACTCATCAAAACCAAGCATATCATCATACATCCAAGCGAAGATATTAGGATGATAATGCAAGAGATCAAAGTGTTTGTATGCTTTTTCCAAGGAGAGACACTTCTCAATCTTGATTACTTTTTCTGAGGATTTAGGATCCATAGAAACTTCAATAGTATCTCCTTTAAGAAGGGAACTGTAGTCTTCAAGATGAGATATAGTGACATCATCGCCGACATTAGATAGAGGGTCTTCCTCATCGATACTCAAAACAGATTCTCTAAAGTATGCTTGTCTATGCAAGCAATATAAGAATCGCTTCTTGTGATGATAAGGAGGCAACGGGGAATAAGCACCTAGAAATTCCCCTAGTGCTTCATCCGAAGATAAGACATCTATAGGGACCTTCTCAGCCTACCCCCTTTCCTCTATTAACTTAGGATGAACCAGGCTCAATGGCTTAGCTAAAACCGTATTAACACTCCACCAAGGCTTTTACTTGGACAATTCTATAGAGTATCCCAAACCCAAATAGCGTTGTCATGGCTCAAATTGGATAGGGACCTAAATTCCTTGCTCGATACGCCCTAGGCCTTTTTTCTTGTAGCCATACCGAGAAGCAAGTTCATATCCAAACCAGTAACAAGTTTGTAAAACCTTAGGAGGTGGCGGCTCCATGTAGATCATTTCATTCCACCAATGGATGTCAAACGTCTCTACAGGAGTACTACCACCTTCTTTACCAGGCTCACAAATGTTAACCTCTTTTTCATGAGTGAGACTACTCTCCTCAGCAAAGAAAGGAGTGACCTCTTGAATAGGATCACACTTCTCCTCCTCAATGGGAGTATCATCCACCTTTGTGTCAAGGGCACCTGGAAGGTCTATGCAAGAGGGGTTTTCCTTGTATTTTGCGATGAAGAATTTAGAAAAATTCAAGGAGCCCGAATCATCACCAAGGAAATCATTCATTTGAGAGGCAGACAAGGGAGACTCAGGGTCCTTTGCTTTAGGTGGTTCTTCATTTTTGACACTCACTCTAGGAACACATTCCACATAGGGTGTCGATGAGGAACATGCCATAGCATTAGCGGTCAAATATGGAATACAATTCTTGAGAGTAGATACAACCGAAGCACGACCAACATCTACTAGCTCACAAAGGTGAATAGCTTCTCAATTTTATTTAACCATAACTACTCAATTATTTGCAACAAACTTCAAAGAATGGTGTAAAGTAGAAGTCATAGCACCCATAGCATAAATCCAAGGTTTCCCTAAGAGGAGGTTGTATAGTAATGAGCCAGGCATCACATAAACCAGTGTGGGTAAGGTAACGGGACCTAGCTGCAAAGGTAGTATTATTGTACCTAGAGCTTGGCAGCTGACGTTATTGAATCCATGAATGTACAAAGAGGAAGCCGCTAAAGAGGATGAATCAATTTTAATCTTAGGTAATAGGTCTATACCACAGACTGTGAGATCCAAACCGGTGTCAATGAGGGCACACCTAATACCGATATTGCTAACATTAATTATAATCATTAAGGGATCTGCTTGCTTCTGTACACCTGAAGGTGGGAGTTCTTGCAAGTGGAATGCGATATTCGGTGAATCTGCATGAATATGGGCCAACAACACATTAACATCCATGGGCCTCGTGGAGGCGGGCAAGAGAATCTTTTGTAAAGCTTCCTAAACCATCTCTTGATAAACTAGAGCGGTATGAAGAAAATCCCAAAGTGAGATCTTAGCCAGAGTAACACGAAGTTGCTCAATAATATCATAATTGCCTGGTGCTTTGATCACAGGTTTAGGTGTTGAAGGAAGGCTTGGTTGAGAAGGTGGTAAAGAAGTAGGAACAAATGGTTGTGATGTGTGAATGTAAGGTTCTTGATCCAGGTTTTATTTATTTGTCCTTGTAGGATATGTGTGCCCAACAAAATTATAAGAAGTAGAATCCGTAGCTTTCATGAACCTTAAATATAAGTTTGATGAATCACTATGACATGAAATTCCATAGACATAAGAGTTGACTAGGGTGACGTAAATGACAGGTTTCTTAGGGCTCGGAGGACCCATAGAGACCTCCACTACATTTACTGACTCAACCTACTGAGAGGAAATTTGTTTAGGAGATTTACGAATAGGGGAGAGCACTTCTAAGAAGTCATCTAGAGTGTCTTCCAACATATCAAATTTTTCCACAAAAAAAGTCATTATCACGAATGTGCAACATAGTGAAGAAAGGTCCGACGTTCACGTCAAGTTCACCAAAATGTGATATAAGAAGGATTCATTGCACATGGGTCTCCCCTTTCTCGAGAGATAGCCAAGGAACAAACTTCCCTTATACACCTCAGAATAAACGCATTAGTAGAATGATAAAGAACTAAGGCTTAGTTATGCTTTGGGAAAAAACTATCCCAGACCCTAAGAGAAAAAAACTAAGAGATTTCTATCTTAGAAGAGGGAGATCTCAACCAAAAGATGTCAGCGCAGTTTCAGGATGCCAACATAACATACTGTTGTCTAAATGTCGCGCTGGCATCCTAAGCAACAAAGGGTTCAAGAACTCGAATGGACAGAAACAAGCTTCACTTCTAGGCTCAGGTCCAAAGTGTATTGAGTTAAGTAACTAGTCAAGAAACTAGAAACTAAAATGAATGCAAGAAGGCTTTAAGAAAGCTCACCTTTCTCTAGACATCTGGATCTTCAGTCCAAGCTTCGTTTCGTGACCTACACACAAAATAATGAGGGGAAAGGTTGGGGCTGTATAGGGATCTACCTCAGTTAGACCCCCATTTTTGTGTTCCCACCTCCATGGACAACCAAGTTGGAAAGGAGTGCAAATGAAGTAAACAAAGTGTGTAGTGAAAACAGAACCTACTCAAGAGTAGAACCCACACCACAAGAAGCGTGTGGTGAAAGAAAAACCCACTCAGGACTAGAACCCACACCACAAGATAGTAAATAAACAAGTAGGAAAGGAAAGTGAGAGAGAGAGCATTACCCATGGGCCTAGACCCTCTTTAGAGCACATAGACGTACCATTGAGTGCTTGCTTGAGAGTTGCTACTGTTGGGAGGACCTCAGTCCATCATGGCTTTGCTTGTGAAAGCATTGCTATAAAAGATGAAGAGAACTCAAAATTGGAGCAAGTAACTAGAAAGCTTGAGTGAATGTCTTCCAACCCCGAAATGAGAGCCAAGAAGGGGTTTTTGATGCTTGCAAGGGTGGCAAAGAGTTAGTACTTCTGAAATGTAATTGCTAGGACACGTGTCTCAAGGGTTAGTATTCTAAATTCTCTATTTCAAACATGGGAAACTGTTAGGATGCTAGTGCGCCACACAAATGTTTGTGCGTTGCGCGTGCGTCCAAAGCCTAGATTCTCAGGAAACGTGTCATCAAGCTTCTATTGCTCTGCCACAAGTCCGCATGGAGTTAGAATCACAAAATTCCAACTCATGGGATTTTGTCATTAATGTTCCAAGGCATCATAAATGCTAGTAAAAAATGCAAGAATGTGAAATTTCCTCTAGGTGCAATTCTGCGACATTACAACAAGAGACAAGCAATATGTAGAGTACTTGGTGAAGTGGAGAGGAAGGTCTATTGAAGATTCATCATGGTTGTATAAGGCTGATGTTAACCATCTTGGTTTTCCTCTAACTCCTGAGAAGTGACAAGGTCACTTTTCAAATTACCTTAGGTGTCTATGCAAGAGCATCTAACGGTGTAGGGAAATCTTGCATCACCCAATAAAAAATATTTTTTTTCCTTAATTTCTTTAGTTGTTTTGAGTTCCATGATGGCACTTAAGGGGTGTAGGACATTTAGGAGTCAAAAATAGTGAAAAATAGTCACTTACTATTTTTAGTAAGTTAGCCTAATTAGGCTCATATGGACCTAAAAATTTACCCCAAGGAGTAGAACTGAAAAAAATTTCTAGTCATGAAAGAAACGTCTCAATACCCTGCACCATTTGGGAGATATTAAAGTTTATGTCCCGAGAAATTTCTCCATTGTAGCTTCAAATTCATATATGAATACTTTAGAGGCCCCAAAATAGCTTGAAAGGTTGACAAACTGACCTCTAGTTGGTTCAAATGTTGTAGATCTCTTTGAGAGCTTTCCAACAATATGCAATAATAGCAAATCAGACACCTGGATCAAAAGTTATGGCCCCTCAAAGTTGCCCCTCTAAAAGTGAATTTTATTAAAATATCTTCCTAGGCCAGAAATCAAATGTTGGGACTTTTGGTGCTAAAACAAAAGGGAAATTTGAACATTCTAGAACATTCCAGGGTGGTTATTGGGGTAAAATAAAAGGGTTAAATGGGGGTTGTAGAAGGAGGGCTCCATTAGTGTCAATTGTGGCTCCGAATAATACATTTTGTTTCTAGAGTTGATTTTGGTGTAATGAATCAAGCCCATGAGGCCGTAGCATGTAAGTTTTAAATCCATAATTTCATTTACTAGAAAATAATTGAAAATGAGTTTTTTTATGTCTTGCATCCTCTATGTTGGTATCTATTGTTCTGTTTTGTGTGGGTTTCAAGTGGTGCGGCCCTCATCAAACATAAAATGGATAAATAAAATAAATATGGATGAGTGATGAAGTGGAGATAATTTTTTAAATAGGATATTCTAGGTAGAGGTAGAAAAATGGAGTCAATAATAAATGACAAGATTTAGATGATGATGTGGATAGAAGGTGACTATACACAATGAAGAATCTACAAGGAAAGATGAAAATTTTATACTATTTTTGGAAATCATTACATGGGATATTATGACAATGTAGAGTATGATGTAAGTTTAATGGGGATAAATAAATTATTACAAAAATAAAATTTTAGAGAATAAGTGAAGGAAGTGAGACAATTTAGGAATGGAAAGTAAAAATTAATATTCATTCATACCATAGAAATGGAAGGAATGGAGAATACATGAATATTTATGATGAATTTAGAGCATCAAAGTGTAGAATGTTTGAGAGATGTCAAGAAAATAATATTAGAAGAATAGAGTAGAATGTGGAAGTTATAATTGGAAGAATAGTGACCAACACATACATAGAGAATGAGGAGAGTTGGTGATATGGGGTAATATATTCCAATAGTAGTATTGGTAGTTAGAAATGATTTATTGAAAAGAATAGAGGATGAGAATCTAAAAAGAGAAGAGAAGTGGATATTGTAGAAGATGAGAATGGTAGAAAGTGTAAAGAATAAAGGAAAACTAGAGGGATAATTTCAATTAGAATGGATAGGATAAGTTGAGACAAGCATTGATAGCCACAAAATGATATTGAATTGGTCAAGTAAGTAATAATCTAGGAGGGTGAAATAAAAAATTATTTGGAAGGAAAGAAAAATAGTAATATGCATTTAATATTAGAATGAATATGTGCGTGTGAGACAAAGAGAGAGAGAGAGTTTTAAAATATGATCATAGTTAGATGATTCTTGGATAGAGTTACAAGAGGGGTTGTTGGTATAGGTAATAAAATATACATTATAATTTTTTTTGAGAGATGGTGTGTGTCCTAGCTCTTTACTTTAAAATTAATTAAGGTGAAAGGAGTAATACACGGTTGATTTTGGAGCCCATTAATATGTGTAGGGTACACTAAGGTTGGTTTACAACCCTAAAGAGTAGTTCAATCACTCATCCCTTATTTTTGAACATTAAACTTGTAAATTAGTTAAATGGGATTTTTAATGTAGGAGAATCTAGAATGTTAAGAAAAATATTTCATCAACCAAAAATATTTCTTTTTATTTATTTTATTTATAAGTTTAGTTATTATTTTCCAATCTTTTTGGTGTGCCATAATTATACTTTCAAAACCTAGTTGATAGTTAAGCACTAGGGTCGAAGGATATAAGAAATTGTATACCATCATGTGTTACAAAATATTGATCTAGAACTTCAAATTATATATCATAGCTTTATCAAATTATCTTCCAATGTGACATGATAGATCCAATAATTTTCTATTGATCAATGATACAACTTGCCAAATTTCTTAAGATAGATGAATTTGAGTCATGTAGTAAGTATTCAAGCATTGTGTTGACCATTGAAGACAAATGTAAGCTTATTGATCTTAAAAGAAGTCATTTTTAGAATTGTATCAAGTTTGGAACCATAATTCTTATTCTAGGTCGATCAAGAACCTTCTACGCCAATGATGCACTATAAAAGGAGGTCTTCTAATTTACAAAATGACAGAAAAATACAATGAGAGATCCAAGGATGAAGTTTTTTATTAGCTTAAAGAAAAGCAAGGGAAGCAATTTTAGCTTGAGGATGCCAACATTGGTGGTCATACTCTTGTGAATTGCTTGAGTATTATTGTACCTAAGAATGAGGTCTAGTTTGATTGTATGTCCTATTGAAAAACTATGGATGTAGTTGGATTTATTTATTGCTATATATTGAATCTAATTTATTGTCATAAGATTGTGTTGATACTTGAGCTATGTTGCGCATTGATTATGAGTGATTGTGTTTTAAGGATGCATGGTTTGGGGAGTCCTTAATTGGAACATTCATCCATGATTGCATCATATCCATTACAAACATCCTTATATAATCACTCCCTACCCTATCAATGTGTTCATCTATTCTCATATATTCATTCTTTTCACTCATTCATTATACACCAATGTATGCACATCCTACATGTTTTGATATTTTCTCTTTCATGTTCTTAGAAAATTCTATAGTCATTAGGTCATGCCCACACTTGTAAGGTCATCCTTCAAAAAAAAATCTAATTTAGCCATCTCATGCCTATTACCTTACTACCTAGGATCAATTGAACATAAAATGATGTTTTGTTATTTTGTTGTATTTATAGGAATTCAATGATGCATTCATTATGATCATCTCCTAATCATTAAAAAATCAAGGATTCATTTACATTGCAACACTTCAATTGGTGCTCTAAAATGATTTTAGATTCATAAAAGCATTCCTAGTAACATATGCATGATTGAGGAGTGTTGAACTATTGATCTTTTACATACATTTATGTAGGTAGACTTGAGAGAACATGTCTCATTATGACATACTAGCAGTCCTACCAATGTATTTATAAATACCACTAGACCCCAAATATAAGGAAAGACACATGGCATGGACATGCATCAAGTAAAATGAAGAATAAGATTCTAGATTTCATAATACTAGTTTCTAGAATCTAATAACAAATTAATTCAAGATCACTAGACTAGTCATGGATTCTTCAACTTGTATTTGCATAAAATTAACTCTTTTTTAAATTTTGATGTGAAACCAATCTATTATTATTCTTTTCAAATTTTATAGTACATTCAAATTTTTATGTCATTCTAAAGCACAAACACAATAAATATAAAAAATTAAAAAAAAATATTTTATTATAATTTAATGTTTTAAATCAACTATTACAAATCGTAGATTATCGATCCTTACTATCATTTAACTTATATTTATATATATATATATATATATATATAATCTTAATTATCATTGCAGTTTATCATGCTGTAAGGCCTTCCATTGCAATGACATTTTTGTTGTGTACATCAAAACTCTTAATGCCATTTTTTCATGTATAGAAAATGGTGGAGGCAGTGCCAATATTTTTTGGAGGATGTGCTTAAAGAAAGTCATTATGGTGTTGCACTACAGATGCATTTTATTATGGCGTGTACATCAAAACGTGAACTGAAATCTTTCTTAAATTATGAAATCGTTGTCATTCTTTTAAGAATTGTTCCTATTAAATATAGATCCGTGGGGTTGGCTTCACCACTGCCCTACCTTCTAACCTAAAATGAATAGGTTGGTGGGTGGCTTAAATCTGTTCAGATCATTCACATTCTCAATTCTTTATTGTCAATTCTCTTCATCACATGTTCTCACGTCTGGTAATGTCTGCATTTTTTATATACTTCAACTATTGTCCTTTATTCTAGACTAAATAGGTTCGAGGAAGGAGATGGCTAGGTGTGTTTGCAAGTTGCCAAGAGAAAAAGCCACAAATTTTATGCTTGGCTAAGAACAACATGGGGCCACAACACTCCCTATTTTTTTTGCATGACCTGTGAATGAAGAAGATAGATTTGTTAGTCTATTTTTTTTGCTAAATTCTCAAATGAGCTTCACTATATTTATTGTTGAAAGAATTGAACCATTTGTGACCTTGAATAATTATGATATTCTACAACAATTAGAAGATTCATATGGGGCTAGTTGAGTCCCTACATCATGTAAGTTATAACCTATTTATTCATTGATTTTTTATAATAGCTATTTTTTTTTGTGAGCTATATCGTAATCAAGTATGTGACTCTCGCAGCAAGGACTTCGAAGCATTTGCAGACAATTATTTTGCAGCTTTGGGAGATAGAGGGAAATATTGGAAACATTCAATGAGCCAAATACATTTGTCGAGGGCAGTAATCCTACATGAACTTGTAATATTTAAATGTTGCAAACCCTAGATTTGAAATTTTTAGTGGTTAGTGAAAACTCAGGGTTGTAAGATTTCGGTCATTATGAAAATTTTTATTTTTGGCATTGAAAAATTAAAATGTTACTTCAAGGAGTTAGCGATGAACAATCGAAGTTTTGTTGTAGGGTTTCAATGCTCAAAATATTTTCAATGATCTGGATTTGAAGAATTTTGTCATTTTTTCTTTATAAATTTTGTTCTATATAAAGCTACAAATAGGGTATGTTGGGGTTGGATCTATTTTGGAACAACCCAAATGTGAATTTTGTCTTGTTGATTTTTGTGATATGTAATTTTTTACGTTGATATTGCTAATTGGATCTTGAGAAAATGTGTTGTAATTTATGTGTTGTGTGTTTTTTCAGTTGTGGAGCTCTGAATTCTGACTTATGATGGCTAGTTGTTGTAAACCTCACCTATGGTGTGTCTTTGTTTTGGTGATTTTGATGAGCTT
This sequence comes from Sequoia sempervirens, assembly GCA_007258455.2. NCBI lineage: Eukaryota > Viridiplantae > Streptophyta > Pinopsida > Cupressales > Cupressaceae > Sequoia > Sequoia sempervirens. The sequence continues at coordinate 779,423,102 of VDFB02281492.1, forward strand.
CACAAGAAATTTTAACTATGTATGCTCAGGTATGGTATATAGTGATTGGATCTTCTTGGGTTATTGATTTATAGCCTTGTTGGTATCTTCTATAGGTAGTTTTGTTTGTTTTGAACATTTTCTTGCTGAGACACATATTTCACTATAGTAGTTTCTGCAATAACCAGCCCTTGCAACACTCAACATTACAATTGATTTTATTTTTATATTTACTAATTGGGACTACGCTTCAATGGGTAGATGGAAAATGCAATGAATTTAGCTTTTGTGTTTAGTTTAAAAATTTCTATCACATTGGAATTTGGCCATATGCTTCTTAGTATGGGTAGCAGAATCCATAAATTGTTGAATTCTAATTATTTTGGGATTGTACGGTTAATAGAGACCAAAACAGTCACAAAAGGGAACCCATCAAATGGATTGAAAAAGATGAAATGGAAAAAGGCCCAAGTACATACTCAAATAAGAAACAATTTTAGATTTTTGAGGCGACTCAATTTTGGCTGCCTAAAAAATCATTTTTTTTTATAGCATTAATAGGCAATTATAAGGGTGCTTGAGCTATAAAAGTTATAAGTTCACTTTGTATTTTCACTTTTCCAACATGCTTTATCAATTTTTTTCCATTGAAGTAACTTTTTGCTTATTTGGTTTTGGATAATGAATCATTTTTGTATGCTATAAAGGCATTGCAACTGAGATTTATTTCATCTTATGTGAACATGGCCAAATAACAAATGTCTATTGGCTGAAAAAATAACATATATCTATTGCCTGGAAAAGTAACATATGGATTCTACCTAATAATCGGTGAAGTTGATTTATTTGGCATTTGGATTGACTTCATTTTGGTGGCTTCTTGTATTTTCTCAATCATTAAAAAGGGAAGCAAAGGAGTTTTCCAGATAAAAGAAGCCTAGCAATAAATACCAACCAATGAATATTGGAAACATGATAATGAATGGGGATAGGAGTTTAATAAACAATTGAAATTACCAAATTACACATTTCAACCATTTACTTATACATAGTGAAACAGTTGTATATTTTTCCTCACTGTATTAGGTAACTCAGATTGCTTTTGAAGGCTAGTGGATTTATGTTAGTTATAATTGGTTGGCGCCTTTAAATTATTGCTAACTTTTAACAAGATTTAGAATGTTGTGGCAACCTGATTTTCATGTGACACTAATTTTGGTCATCAGAGAAAGTAATTTTTTATGTAAATCTAAATTTGGATAAAGGATGGCTTTTGTATGCTATAGTGGGATCAAAAATCAGATATTGTTTCACCTTATGGATAGTAATAAATTTTTTCTAGTTAGAAGAATGACAATATTACTGATGAATTCAATTTTTTGTAGAGTTATTGGGTTTATCTATTAGTCATTGAATTCTATTTGCAATCCTTCACCTTTTTATGAGGTTGATTTAAAGGTTGTAATGGAGGGAGGGTCAAAGCTAGGAGAACATGGGATAGAGAGGGATGGGATAGGGTCGGATTGATTTGACCTATTGTTAACTCTATAAGAAACTGCAAGTATGCTATAGGTATTTTGAATCTTTCTTTTCCATTTTAGCTCAAGCTACTTGAGTGAACAAAAAAAATTAGGTTCAATCTTGGAATGACAAACTTCAATAACATCCAAACCTAGATTTATAGCTAGGCCATGACCTAAACAATTTACATTTACTCGTTTAAAAAATAAATGACTTAATTCTATTTGATAACAATAGCTTAAGGTAGTTATTTTTTTTGGTGTATTAGTTGTATAATAAATGACATGATGACATTGATTTGTCTGCTTGGGTAGCCGAAACTAATCACTACCTTTTTTTCTTGTACTATGTACTTAAAGGAATTCATTATCAAACTGACACTTTCACTGCAAAGGAGGAGAGAAAAGGACTATAGAGACAAAAATAGAGTTGCTTTTGTGATAGGGTGAATTTAAGTGTTAGAAAATGAAAAACAAACAAGAGAGTGCAAATAACAACAAAAGACGCCCTACACCTCAAGATTAGCCTAGTTGGATTCAATACAAGATAAAGACAACAAAATGAAACCTTTTACCTTGTTTCAAATCGATCCTTTGGTTGGCCCTTCGATCTTTGGTGTTGTATGCTTTTTGGATGGAAATAGATGAAAATGTGGATTATAAGATAAATAGAAAATAGATGAAAGTATGAAAAATGGCTAAGTATGGTTCAAGGAAAAATTTTGTAAGAGTTTGGCTAGCATGAATGATCTCCCTCAAAATGAAAGAAAAGAGGGGGTATTTATAAAGAATTTAGAGTTCTCTAGGGAAATGGATGGTCAAGATTGAGCCACCAAGATGAAGATGTAGGGCTAAGGTGAGTTGAAAACTCACAAACCCTCACATCTTAGCATGTGGCATGCAAAGTGGCTTAGAAGAGGTGATGTGTATATGAGGTGGAAGGGTAGTATATGACATGGAGGTGGTACATAGTACCTTGGGATTGGACAAGATCTCCTCATAAAGGAGGTCCTTGTCCCCATGTGGGTGAGAGGACATGTAGGGAATTAAAAATTCCTCAAATATCCTCATGGGGATGAGAGAAGAAATTTTAAATTCCAAGGAATGCATTGGGGGATTAAATGTGAATTAAAAATTCACATAGGGAATGGAGTGCCTTCTTCAAAAAGAGAAAGCTTTTAAGAAGGTTGACTTAGGACACATTCCATAAATGATATGGGGATTAGGGATGACGTAATTAAGTGATTAAGGTTGTGCAAGTACTTGATTAAACAAGTTAATGACAGATTAGAGGCAAGTGGGAAATTATGGAGGATGGGACCCTAATGAAGATTAGAGGTGTGCACATTTTAACCATAAATTAATTATGACTAAGAAAGAGGGTTAAATTGCTAAGAGGGATTAGAGACCAACTTGCAAAAGTTGGAGGATGTGACAATGAGAGAGAAAGTGAGAAATTTAAAAATAAATTTAAAATTCTAAAAGATAATATGACTAAATTAAATAAAGTGATACATTTATTTAATTTAGAGAGGAAAGAGGGAAAAATTATTTATTAAATTAAATACTTTAGAAACCTTATGGAAAACATGAAATATTAATTAAATGAGTGATTTAATTAATACCAACAAAAGGGATGAAGAAAATAAGCGAAGGGATGATTAAGGAGACAACTTTGACTATATGGAAGTGGTTAAATTTAGATGTCTACATTTTGCCCCTCTTCAAAATACTATTAGGATAATAGTGTTTCGAAGAAAAATAAAATACAGGCGACTCTATGGAAGGAGCGACTGGAAAAGAGATGCCCCAAAATGAGAGAGTTTGTGTGAGCTACCTGAACGGAGGAAAAATAAAGGGGATGCCCCGGTCTCGCAAAAGAAAGTTTATGACAGAAGATTGGGAGAGAATGGTAGGGTATGCCCCCTCGAGAAGGTGGACGGGGAAGGAAAAGGGGCCCCGGGAAAGTTTGCAAAAGTATAAAGTGGCATATGTCATTGGAAAGAACATGGAAAATTGAGAAGATTGGCACTTGAATAGAGGAAAACAGGTTCACAGTGTGCAAATGGCGGCCCCAGGGAGATAGGGGGTGAGGGAATTAGTTGAGAGGGAAAAAGGGTTAAATAAAAGGAAAAAATTCCCTTTATTTTAAAAGATAAAAAAATGGAGGGAAAAAGCTATAAAAGGTAATTCTAGGAACTACCTCTCCTCATTTGGACGGTTGTCAAATGAGGAGAAGAGGGAGAAGAGGAGAGGGAAAGAGGGAGGAGACACAATGTCGAAGTACGATACCGACATCACTCATCAGGTGGATGAGAGACGACGATTCTTCGTCGAGTGTGTCGTGCCATGCCAGGTTAGTTCAAAACCCCACCTTGTGATTTTGTTCAATTTAGCTAATTTTTTGCAAAAACAAAAATATGGGTTTTGTGGGGGTGGTCGGGAGGAAAAATGGGTTAGAGGGAATTTTTTCGAAAAAAACATTTTGGGGAGGGGTGGGGAGGGAGGGGTTGGACGGGCCTAGGCAGGTCCGTCGGGCCTCGGGCGAGTCCTCCTGACCTGGGCGGAGGCCCGCTCAGCCAAGCTCGGGCAGGTCCACCTGGGCTCGGCGAACGCCCGCCTGACAGAGCTCGAGCGGGTCCGCCAGGGCTCAGGCAGGTCCCCTCGTGTTGGGTGGAGACCCACCCAACAAAGCCTGGGCGGGTCCACCCGGGCTCGGGCGAGTCTGCTCGAGCTCGGGCGGGTCTGCCCTGGTGCAGGCGAGCTCGCCCACGAGCTTGGGCAGGTTCACCCAAGCTAGGGTGGGTCTGCCCGAGTTGGAGGCGGGTCTACCCGAGCTCAGGCGGGTTCGCCCAAGAGCTCAAGTGGGCCTGCGTGGGTTTGGGGAGGGTCTACCTAGGTGCCAAGGCGAAAATAGATAAAGGTAGGGGAAAAAATAGAGGTTAAGGGTGGGATAGGGAAATGGTGGGATGGGGAAGGGAAATTTCGGGGTGGGAAGAAGTAGGATAAGAAAAATGGGGGCAAGACAACATCAAAAGAAACTGACAAAGGACTACTACTATGGATGTAGAATGTTGAGAGTTTGCGGATGTGGGAGAGGTGATCCAAGGTGTTGACTAGATGCATTGCGGCGATGAAAGGCGTTGATCACCAGAGACTAGCAGAGGCAAGACTAGTTCACATGCTATCCTACCCGACAATTAAGGTCCATAGGGCCATGTTGATAGCCCTGATAGAGCGTTGGGACTCGGTGACATCGACGTTCCATCTACCAATAAGGGAGATGACAGTGACCTTGGAGGATGTTTGGCAGATGCTAAGGCTCCCTATAGTAGGGCTTGCAGTTAGCGAGCGTTGGACAGCGGGCGAGGCATTGAATGAGTCTGTGCATGTTGTATTTGGCAGTGATGATCTACCAATTCAGCGAGGGTAGTTGGATGTGGACAAATTTCTGTCTTGTAGGGTATCAGCATTGTCATTGTACCTAGCGGGACTGATTAGCGAGATCCTGGTGCCAGACTGGAGTGGTCAATTCCTGCATCTTAGGTTTGTCGAGGTGATTTGGCATATCATCGAGGGCTGAGAGGGACAATTTACGTGGGGGACCTGCATGCTAGCACAACTGTATTGGGATATGCACTGGGTATGTTACCAGAGGGTGCAAAGTGTGGCACATGTCACACTACTACAAGTTTGGGCTTGGGAGCACATCAGGGTGACCAGGTCGATTGTGCACAAATTAGCAGAGCAGGATGACAGAGAGGTCGTGGCCTAGGGATGGGGGGCAGAGGCAGGAGCGATACTGAGGTATCAGGATGTGAGAGATGTAGATGTATGGAGGAGACAACTGGATGATGTGCAGGCAGAGATGATAGTGTGGCGGCCTTATATGATGCGGTGCTTCAGGGGCTGGAGGGACGATGAGGAGACACACATCGGTTACTTCTTCACTCATTATATTATTGGAAGAGTTTCACTTGTAGTGGAACTACACAGACCTGATCAGGTGACATGACAGTTTGGAGTGAGGCAGGATATTTCCACGGGGCGAGTGATGTTCTAACAATTGTCATGAGAGCGGCCACGGGGGGTTTCACTAGGCTTGGATGCAGTGTGGGAAGAGCTGGAGACACTACAGTTTGTGCCATACCCAGACAGGCAGGAGGGGCAGAGGGATGTAGGGGTGACAGATCGATATCGGCAGTGGTTCAGGAAACATTCATTGCCACAAATTACCCCAACAGTGTCAATTGAGGGAACACTAGGGTTCAAGTCAGAGGATGAGAGACAGCTGAAGGCAGCGGGACCAGTACCCCAAGGGTGACAAAGAGGAGTTCAGGCGAGAGGAGGACAGCAGGGGGAGGGACAGGAGGTGGTTGGAGCAGCTGAGGAGCCAGTGAGGGCAGTCAAGAGGAGGAGATAAGAGGTTGTTGGAGTAGCCGAGGAGCCAGGGAGGGCAGCCAGGAGGAGGAGACGAGGGTGTAGAGCTTGAGGAGGAGATGGAGTAGAGGAGGGAGAGGATGAGGCCAGGGCTGTAGCACAACAAGATAGGGGGCCAGAGATCGAGAGAGAGAGGAGCCAAGAGGCACATGCATCCCTAGGAGGTTAGCAGCAGGAGAGGGGAGGAGGCTGAGACCAGTAGAGCATGGGAGAGACAGGAGGCAAACATGGCCACAAGAGGGCATCAACGACAAAGACCAGGAGGTCGAGGCCAACAGAGTACAAGAGAGGATGACAGGGAGAGGGGGATCCCCCTCGGTGATAGATGTGGATGCGATGGAGGCGTTGGTAGAGAGCAAGGGGTATGAGCCATGGGAAATGGACATTGATTTCGATGTGTATGACCTCCAACCACTGTCAACAGCACCTCCCAAAGGAGAGGATCCCATGGTGGTGTTGAGAGAGACTCTGGAGAGACTGCGCCTTAGCGAGCAACAATTTTGGTAGACAGAGGCAGAGTGGGTAAAATTAGAGGTAGCGCTGAGCAAGCTACAAGCACGATTTGCCCAGGGTGAGAGAGACTACTTAGTCTTGGCCATGTCGGTGTCTAATGCGGAGAGCATATTAATGAGAGAGAGGGATAAGGTACGAGATGAGGTAGTTGAATTATGGGCAGAGATAGAGAGATTGCGAGCAGAGGTGGCTAGGGAGCATGAGGAGGGAGATGCAATGAGGTGGGAGTGAGACTGTTTGGTGGCAGAGGCAGTGATATGACATGCTGTTGGAGGGGTGATAGGGCAAGAGTCGTCAGAGACTGGGACAAGGACTTCCAGAGAGACGGAGGGTCTATAGGGATAGCTAGAGTAGTTATGAAGGGAGAGAGCAGATCTGCACCAGGAGCGGGCTGAGCTCAGAGACAGGGTGGAATATTTAGAGTAGACAATTGGGGATATGGGGTTGATGCAGCGGAGAGAGGAGATGAGGAGAGAGATGCGCATGTTGTGGTCAGAGATAGATGTGGCATAGGCATAGGTACAGGTCTTAGAGGCAGATAGGGATGTTCTACAGGCATGCGCTCAGGTGGCTGAGAGTGAGTGGCAGGCAGCAGAGTCAAAGGTTCAGTCTCTCTAGAGAGAGAGGGATGCAACGGTGTCACAGGTGTCAGGTCTTTGGCCAAAGCGAGATTCTGCCTAGTTCAGACTTCAAGCACTTCAGAGGGACAAGGATGTAGCAGAGGCTTGGGCACAAGCCGCAGAGAGAGAGAGGGATTCTATAGAGATACGGATGCAGACATTGTAGAGTGAGCAAGACATAGCATAGGCTCAGCTGCAAGTAGCGCATGGTGCAGGGGCAAGCCAGGGGCAGAGGTATAGGGGTTATGGGCCCAGTTAGAGGCTACAAAGGCTGAGAGAGATAGGGCTACAGGGTAGGTACAATAGCTGATAGAGGCATAGGAGGCCTGGGTACAGGAGTAGAGAGATATTAGTGGAGATCGGGGCAGGTATAGACTTGAGCATAATGTCATTAGGCATTAGGCTGCTTAGTGGGATGACTATATGCAGGAGGAGAGTTATTGGAGGTGCGTGTATGAGCATGATGTTCCAGATCCAACGCAGTGCACAATGTGCTATATCAGATAGGTACCATAGATGTCGGCACCATCCCAGTCATTAGGGACACGTACCAGAGGATACAGTGACTATCGATGGACTCCTCCTCTCAATGGTTACCAAGGGACTCCCACCTGTGAGTATTAGGGGACTCCCACACATAGAGGGTCAGTGTTGAATTCTCCTCAGAGATTAGATGTGGGTAGCTCATAGTAGGACAGCTAGAGATCAGATGATAGGATACCAATTTTTTGACAGACACAGGATGGAGCATTTAGTACTTATCGGCAGAGATTAGAGATGCTCTACATCTCTGGATTTTGTACCTTATTTGATGATATATGATGGATATGTGGTAGATTATGCTAGATTTTGTACCTCATTTGATAATGTATGATGGATATATGACGTACATTGTATTATTTTGATTATGATATGGGACAGTCCTTATTGACACTATGCATTATGTTTTTTGTGATGGGTGATTCAGTTTATGTATGCACATGTATATGATATTTCCCGATTATGTAGATGGATACTTTGGTTTATTTATGCACATGCTTATGATACTACATGCTTATGTGGATGTATGAGTATATGATACTTCATGCCTATGTGGATGTATGAGTTGATTTATTTATGCACATGTTTATGATATGATAATGGATGATTTGGTTTATGTATGCACATGTTTATGATATTTCATTGCTATGTGGATGGATGATTATGCATATATTAATGTTGATAATGCAGGATGATATGGATATTTGGTATGAAATGTAATTAGGATGTAGATGTTAATATGGACGTGTATGGGTAAATGAAACTATTGATGCTTAATCTAATCAGCCTATGAGCTATGAAATACATTGAACCTATAATGTAACATGAAATATGAATGAAACATGAGTTCCTATAATACAAGCCTAAGTGTTAATAAGGACTTGTATGGGAATGCGGATAGGTGATAGGGATATTGTGGGTGTGATACTGCATCTGTCAAAAAACCATTAGTACCCTGAGAGGAAGATCAAGAGGGAAAAAGAGTCAAGACTTGCACAACCTAAATCACCAGTCATGGGCCATGGACAAGGTTGAATGAAGGGTGTATGTAATGAAATGAAATGTAGTGCAATCAAGAACATAATTTTCCATCTTCGGAGCATTGATTTTTGCTATAGCATAAGATACCGGATACCCTGATATGTAAGACCAAGGCGAGTTGGCATTTAATGCATGAAACAAACACAACAAATAGAAACCCCAAGGTCACAATGACCTTGGTCGAGCTAGGTATTGGGATAACCACAAACACACAAGGATTCCCCATCATAACACAAGACCTCAAGGATCTTGGTGGGTACTACGTGGGACAACTAAGAAGACATCAACAAAAAAAAAGACCAAGACATGCCCCTATGTAGATGAGTCAAATCACACCATGATATGATGGATCAAGGCGACCATGACAAGTGTTGATAGTGAACTCAAATGATAAACAAAATCCAAAAACATTAAAAGATCACAATCAATTTCAAAACGTCATTTTCCATAGGATCAAAGGGATGGATGGGATTGATGAGGTCTGCTAGGAAGGATGCATCCCATTGAGACCGATGATGGGTACTAAACTAGAATGACCCAGTTGACACAAGATATTTTCCATTAGCCATATATTTTGACACTAGGGGATTTTGTTTGTGAAGAATGAGCTAGACAAGGACACTGACTAACACACCCTACAGACCTAGGGGCTTGGGGGCCGATCAGAGATTAGCCTTGTCTACGTGAAAGCGCAGAGCCCTTGTAGTTCAAGAAAAGACCATGGATAAAGTGGAAAGAGGATGATAATGGCAGATGATGGACGACCAACATGGGATGGTCAGAATACCCCGGGGGTAGATCAAATGATCAGCCCTGCCTACTTGACAGTGCAGGGGCAATGTAGTTCGACCAAGGATGCGACAGGATGGGATCTAGATGGAGATCAACATGATGAATGATCCTATGTGATGACACAGACCGACCGATGAGGAGAAGAATGACATAAGCTCAGAGTGCGATACTAAAAAGCTCAAGATGAAGGACAACCTAAAGGGATCGTCCAATGCTCGATCAAAATATACCAAGTGGTCAAGAATGGGATGGGTGAGGATGATAGTGCGGATGAAAGCATAAAATAACTAGGATGCCAGGTAGATAATGATTAAGCCCTCTACGAATGACGCCTGTTACCAGGTTTTCACCACCCGTACTTATCCAAGGCACCACCAAGAAGTGGTTTTCACCATAAGATGAACTATTTTCTCTTTAGTATTTTTTGATTTTTGGATTTTTTTGATTTTTTTTTTTTGATTTTTTTGATTTTTGATTTTTTTTGATTTTTTTTGATTTTTTTTATTTTTGATTTTTGATTTTTTAGGTGGGGTTACCAAGTGGACTTAGGTGTAGAACCTCTTCAGATGCATGATATTCATGGGTTCTTCGAGGGGCTCTCCTTCAAGAGTAGTCAACCTATATGCCCTAGATCCATATTTGGTGGTTATGATATAAATCCCCAACCAGTTTGCTTCAAATTTTCCTTTCTTGTCTTGATCTTGCTAAGTACGCTAATTCTCTTTGAGGACAAGATCACCCACCTGAAACTGTTGAGGTCAAACCTTCTTGTTGTAGTGATGCTTGAGACAGTTCTGATATGCTTGCAGATGATCGTAGGTTTTGATTCTTATTTCATCAAGTAACTCCAGTTATGCAAGTCGTGCAACATGAGCATCCTCCTCACTGATAAGATTTTTTAGAGAAATTCTCAGTGATTGGATCTCAACTTCAATTGGAAAGATGGCCTCAACGCCATAGACTAAAGAATAGGGGGTGGCACTGATAGGGGTGCAGATGGATGTGCGATATGCCTAGAGGGCGGGATGAATATGGAGGTGCCAATCTCGACCAGTATTATTGACAACCTTTTTGAGGATGTGGATAAGGGTCTTATTAGTTGCTTTTTCCTGACCATTACCCTGGGGGTAATAAGGCATTGAAAAATGATGTCGGATATGAAAGGTGTTGCAGAGGTGTTTCATGGCTTTATTTTTGAAGGGTTTTCCATTATCGGAGAGGATGGTGGATGGGATACCATAGCTGCAGAGAATATGGTAAAGGATGAATTTTGAGATCTGAATACTGATGATCTGTGAGAGTGGCATTGCTTCCACCCACTTAGTGAAGTACTTAGTGGTAGTAATTATGAATGTATGGTCGTCAGATGATGGTGGGTAAATCTTTCCAATCAAGTCGAAACCCCATTGAGAGAATGGCCATGGTGCTAGGAGGGGCTAAAGATCCTGTGCTGGAGCATGAATCAAATATGCATGTTGTTGGCAGGGAAAGAACTTCTTCACAAATTCACAAGCATCATGCTCTAATGTAGGCCAATAATATCTAGCTCGGAGAATCCTTTTGGCCAGGGCCATACCATTTGAATGAGCTCCACAAACACCACTATGTACCTCCATTTGTGTCGTGTGGGATTTGGTCTCAGTTAGACATCTAAGGAGGATTCCATCATACCCACGATGATAAAGCGTATCACCGACGATAATGTATCTGGAAGAGCGATGAACGAAGGATTTGTGTTGATTGCATGTGAGTTCTAGGGGTAGAACATTATCATGGAGATAGGTATATATGTCCTAGTACCAGGGGGAAGTGGGAACCACGATATCACACACCATGTCAGTCTTAGGAATATCATATGCGGGGATTAAAAGTTGTTCGACAAGGAACTCACATTCTGTTCGATCTTTTGGCATGTCAGTAAGGGAGTCGATAGTGGCCATTGCATCAGCTGCTTTGTTTTGTACCCTAGGAATTTGATCAAATTGTAAGAAGGTGAAATATTTCTTGAAATCATCCACATACATTTATAGGGAAAAAACTTATCATCTTTTGTTAAGAATTCATCATTAACTTGCTTGATGACTAACAATGAATCACCAGAGACTTTCAAGTGAGTTATATGCCACTGCTTTGCAATTTGGAGGCCAGTGAGAAGGGCTTCATACTCTACGATGTTGTTGGTACACGAGAATGCTATCCTGAATGATTTTGGAATGTAGTCACCTTGAGGGGTAACCAATAGAATCCCTGCACCTGATCCATTATGAGTATATGAGCCATCAAAATACAGTGTCCAAGCTAGTGCTTCTGTAATTGTGTAAAATTCTTCGTATGAAAATTTAGTGCCCAGAGGGTAAGCATCTACTAATGGTGCCTCGACAACTGATCAACTATGACCTGTCCCTTTATGGCTTTTCGCTCCACATACTCTATGTCAAATTCACTTAGGAGCATGACCCACTTGGCCATGTGGCCAGTCAAGGTTGTCCTAGATAACAGATACTTTAGTGGATCAATCTTAGCAATTAATTTGACTGAATGGCTAAGCATGTAATGTCAGAGTTTCTGTGTGCTGAAGACTACTGCGAGACACGCTTTTTCCATGGGATAGTAGTTTAATTCATAGTTGACCAATGTCCGACTGATGTAGTAGATCGCCCTCTCTTTCAATGATTCATCATGTTGTGCCAACAATGCCCCCAGTGCAACTGAAGTGGTAGAGATATATAGCAAGAGGGGTTTCCCTGGAATAGGTGGAATTAGGATCGGTGGATGAGCTAAGTACTCTTTGATCTTATCGAAACCTGTCTGACACTGTTGGTTCCAGCAGAAGGTGGAGTCTTTCTTTAGAAGATGAGTGAATGGATGACACTTATCTACGAGCTGGGCTATGAACCGACGGATGGATTGCATCTTCCCTTGGAGGCTTCTTAACTGGTTCAAATTGTGCAGGGGTGGCATGTCCAGAATAGATTTCACCTTGGCGGGATCAACTTCAATACCCCTTCGAGAGACTATGAAACCCAACAATTTTCCTGATGTGACACCAAAGACACACTTTTTGGGATTTAGTCACAACTTGTAATTTTCCAACCGTTCAAAGATTTTTTTCAAGATAGTAGGATGTTTTGCTCAAGTTTTGGATTTTCCTAACAAGTCGTCGACATAATCGTCCATGATGATATGGATGAGGTTATGGAAGATGACCGTCATTGCCCTTTGATATGTCACCCCGACATTTTTGAGACCAAAGGGCATAACATTGTAACAGAAAGTACCCCAAGGTGTTGTGAAAGTGGTCTTGTGTTGGTCCTCAGGTGCAATTTGGATCTAATTATAACCAGAGAAACCATCCATAAGGGAAAACATCTCATGTCATGTCGTGAGGTCAACCAACATGTCAATGTTAGGCAGAGGGAAGTCATCTTTTGGGCAGGCCTTGTTAAAATCTCTGAAGTCTATGCAGATCTGAATGTCTCCATTTGGTTTGGCAATTGGTACTATATTGGAGATCCATTCAAAGTAGTCAATTGGTCTGATAAAACCTGCATCCAGTAATTTCTTCAGTTTGTTCTTGAATAATAGTGCTACCTGTGGGTGCATCTTGCAGAGCTTCTGTTTGACAGGCTTGGCATAAGGGTGAACGTCTAGATGATGGACCACTAAAGCGGGGTCCAAGCCTAGCATGTTTGAATATGACCAAGCAAAGTTAACAACACCCTCTTGGAGTAACTGAACAATGACTGCATATTCTGGATCTGAGAGTGATTTGGCCACATATGTGATCCTAGGAGTTTCGGCAGTACCCAGATTAACTTCTCAAGTCTCTTCAAGTAAAATGGGTGACCGTGTAGATAACTGAGTTCCCACAAGAGGAAGATGAACATCTCCATCCTCTAGTGCCTCTTTGAGGTTTTTTCCATCGGATGCATCCTTTATTTTTACTTTTTCAAGGTCAAGAAGTGCCTCAGGGAGGTTTTCACTAGATGACCGCTTTTTATTTCTCTTATTCTTATTTTTGCGACTGGAGTGTTCATCCTCCCCCAATCCCATGAGGTTGACATATGTATCCACAAAAATATTGACAGGTGTGTTGTCATGCAGGTCCCAATCAATAAGCTTAGGGTGATGAAGGGATAGGTTAATGGTGCAAATGGATAGGCATTCGAACATGGATGATAGGTCAGTGTGATCGACATCATCGTATGCACGTATGATGGATTCCTCCTCGGGTATGTCTTCCAATGAGCCATCGTCCATGGCAACACTATTGGAGGTATTAGACGATGTTGCAGGGCCTTTCTGCTTTTTGTCATATCAAATGCCTATGTTCTTTGGCAGCTTTGATGTATCAATAGGTTGCAACCTCCCTTGTTCTTCTTTATCTAGGCCCCTACCTTGGTAGTTATACTTTTCTGCAAACTTAGCTGACCAAGGATATGCTTCCTGAAAATATTCCTTTAGAGGAGGATTTGGTTGGGGTTATTCTCGGTATACCCATTGACTTATATCCTCTTCTGGTGCATCAATCTTGATACTTGGGGACCTGAAAAGTGATAGCATTGTCTTCCTTTGGAGTAGCATGTGAAGGTTGACCGTACTCGTGTGGTGATGGTGGCATGGTTGCTACATTAAGAGCAGTATGCATTTCGTATTCACCACACCCCTTGTCAATGATCTGGACTTTTGTGATAGTAGGATCGGTGGTGGAAGATGAAGCAGTTGTCGTGGTGGAGGATGGATTAGCGGATGATGACTGAGATGCCCCCATTTCAACCCTAGGACAATAATGTAAATGGGGAAATGATGCCTCTAAAGCATGACAGTATTCGAATGGTTGGGGGTCAGCATAAATGGTGACCTCTTGTCCATTGATCGGGAATTTTAGGCACTGATGGTACATGGAGGGGATGGCTTGCATAGTGTGGAGCCATGGGCGGACAAGGAGGAGATTATATGGTAAGTCCAGATCAAGGACATGACAGGTAGTGTATTGAACTATAGGTCCAACTTGAATAGGAAGACTGATAATTCCTTCTGAATTCCTTTCTGCATTATCGTAGGCCTTGATTGTGATGATTTGATTACTTAAGTCTGCTTGAGTTTACCCCACCTATTTTATGAATTTCAAAGTACATAGATTGAGGGTGGAGCCATTATCTACCAAGACCCTTTTTACTTTATGATGAGCAACCAAGACTTTGATATGCAAGGGGAGATTATGATAGGAATCAATATCATTCTGGCTGAAGTGCAACTGATAAGATAAAGCCAGGTTCCCTACCAAAGCTTAGAATCGTGTAGGATTGATATCATTAGGTACATGGGTTTCCTGTAAGGCTCTATTGAGGATTTATTGATGTACAAGAGAAGACTTAAGCAGATCCAAGATTGAGATCTAAGCAGGGGTCTTCCCTAAGTGATCTAGAATGTTGTACTTAGAGTTTACAGGACTTGGCTGGGCGGGTGCAGAGGCCACAGGGACGATTATGCAGGCTCGTCGTGTAGTAACAACACACTGAGGGTCTTTGGCTTTGACATGTATCATAGAAACACAGGGTTCTACTTGCTCAATGTAATGGATAATACCCTCGTAATTGAGGGGCACATTCTTATAGCTTACGTTATTGGTGTTGTTGTCTTGGGGATTTTTGTTGGAGGTGCTTGTGCCTTGATTATGGTTTGGAAAGGCATTTTGATATATCTGCATTTGAGCATTGGATGACAAAGCTTGACTAGTGTCAACTTTGATATCTCCTTGATCAATAAGATCTTGGACATAGTTTTTGAGACCTTGACACTTATTCAAAGAGTGTCCTTTGATTTTATGGAAATCACAATATTCATTTTCTCTAAACCAGGCAGGCTTAGGTTTGGATTCGTCAAGTGGTTTGGTGACAGGGTAGGTGATCAGGTAGTTGATCTGTAACAACTTATTGAAGATGACACTTAGGGGTTCTCCTAATTGAGTATACTAACGTTTAGTGTTCCCATAATTGTTCTGGTTTGGCTATTGAGGAGGACGAGGTGCCCCTTGTGGTACAGATATGGTGTTAGGTATGGATGGTTGTTGTCTCTGGGATGTATTAGCCACTTGGACATGTTTAGTGTCAGTGACGCCGTCATTCACTATGTTCTTGTTCTTGTTCCAAAAATGTGGCTTGTCACCGAATGACCTTTCTTTATCATGGTTATTTATTTTGATGTGCCCTTTGGCAACAAGGGCACGCTCAAGGATAGGTCCCTTTTCCACTAGCTCTACGAAAGTGGTGACACAATGTAACCTAAAATTATGAGCCATGTCAGGATGAGAGTTCTCCACGAAGAGGGTGACCATTTCCTTTTCTTTTAGAGGGATTTTCATTTGGCTTGCTAGCACACGCCACCTTTGAAGATAGCTAGCAAAGGTTTCCCCCTCACGTTGTTTCTCTTTGAGGAGATCCAGGGTGTCAGTGTCTTTCTCCAAATTGAAGGAGAAATAAGAAACATTTTTTTTTGACAGATCCACAAAA
The DNA here is from genome assembly GCA_007258455.2 of Sequoia sempervirens. Lineage (NCBI taxonomy): Eukaryota > Viridiplantae > Streptophyta > Pinopsida > Cupressales > Cupressaceae > Sequoia > Sequoia sempervirens. The sequence continues at coordinate 779,439,059 of VDFB02281492.1, forward strand.
GATTTTATGGATCCTATTTCAAGGGTCATGAACCACTCTAGGGCAATGCCTATCAGGATCCACAGAAATAGGTGCAAGAGATAATTGTCGTTGTGCATAAATTTCTGACACTGGGAGAAGAACTCTTGCAAGTGGGCCTTAGGATATTTGTTCCCCCTATATCTGTCGAATTTCAGTATTTCAAAATGTTTAGGGAAGGGGATCAATGAGATGGAGGGATCAAATGGATATGGGCATATGTCTTCAAATTTGAACGATTGTTTGCTAGTCCCAGTTTGAAGATCTTTCAGAGCGGCTTTGATTTCCAACAGATCCGAGTTGACTGGTAGCGGGTTGGATGGATATGGATGGTAGGATGATAAAGGATCCTACTAAGAGAGTGTCAGATTGTTGAGGTATGGATTTTGATAGTGGGATGATGACATCCCTTGTTGGTATGTCGAGGGATTTTGTTGATACGGGGGTTGTTGTTGTGAGGCATAGTATGGATTCCTTTGATGAAAATGTGAGGTCGGCTGCTGAGGAGCTAGGATGTGATGTTGCGGATTGACCTGCTGATACTGAGGGTATTACTGTGACTGTTGGGAGGCTGCATAAGGTGGTTGCTGCTGGGACTGATGTTGGTTATGGTAATAATGATGTTGTGGCGGTTGCTGATGTGATGTGAGATGTTGTGTGGGTCGAGATAGGATGTGTTGTGTTTGAGCTCGTGGACGTAGGATGGATGCAAGGAATGAAGATATGGTTTGAGTGGGAGGTTGGGATGGATTGCTTTGTGACTAGTATGGTGGTTGTTGTGAAGAAATTAGTGGGTTATACAGCGATTTTTGTTGTTGGGGCAGCTGAGATTACATAGGGGTGTTTTGCAAAGAAGGTTGTTGGGTACCAAAGGGGACATTTAGTTGGGATGTACCTTGTGGCAATGATGGAGGCAGTGCGTTAGATTAGGGAGGTTGTGGGGATGCATATGAAGGCGATGGTAGGTTTATGGCCCTAGAAGGCAGGGGTACTGCAGTAAAAGGACTGCCCCCAGTGCTGACAGGAGGTGGATTTGAAAGGGGTGGTGCCGTTAGCATTAATGGTTGTGGTTGTGGAACATTTTTTGGCATGCCAAAGGCAAAAGGATCATTGGGATCAGCTGTTTGAGGAGCCCCTATGACTAAGATGGCGGGATGCAGAGGATTACTAATGGGATACAGAATGACGTTGCCGAATTCAGGTTGATGCCAACCTTCTACAGGAGGAACATTGGGGACGTATGAACTACCTGGTGTGTTTTGTGAACCTTGGGTTATGTTAGGTGTGGAACCGCTATATTTGGATAGGTCGATACTCAATGGTAGCTTGACACCTTTTTCAATTAAGTGAGCCAAGATTTCTTCCCCATGCTTTTCAAGAAGGCGATCTATCATTTGCACATTGACAGGGTTACTAAAGTGTTCCTCAAAGGTAAGTTCAGGTTGGTTGACCATGTTCTCGTCCCCGGGTGGTGATGTGTTTTGACCATCAATATTGGATTGTGATGATCTACCATTGTGTGGATCCCGGGGGATGTTCACACCGTTATGGGGGTCTTGTGAGACATTAACTGGGTTGTTGGGATCTTGAGGGATGTTTGGTTGATCTTGTTGCTCGGCCATTTTCCTTGTTTGTGATCGAGTCTGAATGGGCATGCAAGATGTTATGATGGACTAGGATGACCTTGATGATGAAAGGATTGATTTGATTTGATGATTGATTAGCCGATGAGGATGTGGCTTGATAGGATTGATTTGATTTGATGATTGATTAGTCAACGAGGATGTGGCTTGATAGGATTGATTTGATTCGACCGAAGTGGATTTTGTTTGATGCGATCAGATTGGGTTGATTGGTAGACAATTGGTCGATCCAAATTGGATGATATGATGATTTGATTTGGATTGATGATTGATTAGGATGAATGATAATGATCAGAATTTGAAACCGAGTCCAAGAGTGATCCTTGGTAACACTAGGTGTTGATTAATCGATTAAAAGGTGGAAGTGTGATAGCGACACCGAATCCAACTTGAGATCGAAGTGGATTGATTGGGCTGACAAGGATGACTGACTTAGGAAGGATGACTACCCTAAGTCATTTTTGATGGATAAAAATTAGAGATGAACACCTAGGTCAATTTGGGATAACCGCTCTAACAAGGTTTCAATTGGATATCGGTGGTCTGAAATAGGGAAATGATAATCAGAACGTGGGTTCGAAATGGGTAAATGAGGACTCTGAATGGGTGAACGGATGCAAAAGTTGAGGGGATGAACGTTTAGGATGGCTAATGGATTCCCGAAACGGGTGTGCAGATGTTTGGAATAGGGAGCCAAGTGATCGAAATGATGAAACGAGGGTCCTAGATGACAAAATGGATGAAAAAGCTGATCGATCAAGGGTCAGGTCTACCCTGTGAAGGGCAGGTCCACCCCTAGATGGGCCAGGTCCACCTGTGGAGGGAAATTTCACCTGTCTAGAGGTCAGGTCTGCTTATCAAGAGGGCAGGTCCACCTATAGAGCAAAAGTTGGTCAAAAATGGCTAAAACAGGCTCCAAAAGGATTGGTTTATAGGTCAGGTTCACCCTTGTGAAGGACAGGTCCGCCTAAGGAACAAAAGATGGTCAAATTTTGTCAAAACAAGCCTGAAAGGGGTGGGTCAAGGGTCAGGTCTACCCCTAGATGAGTCAGGTCCGCCTATGGGAGGCAAATTCACCTTTGCCTGTCCAAAGGTCAGGTCCGCCTATCTACAGGTCAAGTCTGGCTGTCTGCAGGTTTAAACTTGACATTTGACAAAATGACTAAGGCAAAGGACTCAAAACACAACAATCATCAAAGAAAAGGATATGGCTGAGTGAAATGAATCAGACAATCACTGGTTTCACACAAAGAAGACAATTTAGACAACACAAACCTAAGTCTAGTAGAAAGGGTATGGTCGACAAAGTCTTCTAATCTAGGATGAACATGGTTACTAGGGAGTCCTCGATATACACCCGCTACATGAGGCCCAAACCATGAACACCAACCTGTTACAAGCATGAGTCGGGAACCTTAAAGGCTTAGACCAACTCTTTACGTCATCCCGACACTTCGCCAATTACAACGTGGTTGGATTGAGGTATAACTTTCACTCTACCTCCTTTATATACCCCGCCAGTACATGTGGTTGGAATCATCCTTTGGGGTGATGAAATCCCTAGGCAGGTCCCACTAAGAAAAATAAAAAAAAGATGACTCAAAGGAGTTGGTAAGCTATGATTTCTCATCACCCAGGATCACCGAATAGCGCAAGGGGATTGGAGACATCAAATAGCTCACCCACAAAGATGTAAAACAAGGTTAATTGACACCCCTAGTTAAACTATGTGCCCAAATTAGGGGTTAAAAACCCTTAAACCAATAAAAAAGATTGCTAAAAAGTGAAATTTTACCTTCTGGAAAAAGTTGTCTAGGGAAAATTCGGCTATGTAGAGGTCAAGTCTGCCTGTCTGTAGGTTAGGTCCATTTGTCTGCAAGTCAGGTCCACCCCTCTGTGAAAAGTTGGCCAAAAGCACCTTCTGAGGTCTGTGGAGGGCAGGTTGGGTCCACCTATGGAGAGCGGGTCCACCTGTCTGTTAGGTCAGGTCTGCCCTTGTAGGTTGGGTCCACCCCAGGAAGGTCAGGGCCACCCTTCTATAGGTCAGGTCCACCCCTCTGTAACCTGTACCTACAAAAAAGTTAAAAAACAACAAACATGAAAGTAAGAGACCCGTTTGTGGGTCCCACCAGGCGCGCCAGAAATGTGATAGGGTGAATTTCAGTGTTAGAAAATGAACAACAAACAAGAGAGTGCAAATAACAACAAAAGACACCCTACACCTCAAGATTAGCCTAGTTGGATTCAATACAAGATAAAGACAACAAAATGAAACCTTTTACCCTATTTCGAATCGATCCTTTGGTTGGCCCTTCGATCTTTGGTGTTGTATGCTCTTTGGATAGCAAGAGATGCAAATGTGGATTGTAAGATAGATGAAAAATAGATGAAAGTATGAAAAATGGCTAAGTATGGTTCAAGGAAATTTTTTGCAAGAGTTTGGCTAGCATGAATGATCTCCCCCAAAATGAAAGAAAAGAGGGGGTATTTATAGAGAATTTAGAGTTCTCTAGGGAAATGGATGGTCAAGATTGATCCACCAAGATCAAGATGTAGGGCTAAGGTGAGTTGAGAACTCACAAGCCCTCACATCTTGACATGTTGCATGTGAAGTGGCTTAAAAGAGGTGATGTGTATATGAGGTGGAAGGGTAGTACATGACATGGAGGTGGTACATAGTACCTTGGGATTGGACAAGATCTCCTCATAAAGGAGGTCCTTGTCCCCATGTGGGTGAGAGGACATGTGGGGAATTAAAAATTCCTCAAATATCCTCATGGGGATGAGAGAAGAAATTTTAAATTCCAAGGAATGCATTGGGGGATTAAATGTGAATTAAAAATTCACATAGGAAATGGAGTGCCTTCTTCAAAAAGAGAAAGTATTTAAGAAGGTTGACTTATGACACATTCCATAAATGATATGGGAATTAGGGATGACCTAATTAAGTGATTAAGGTTGTGCAAGTACTTGATTAGACAAGTTAATGACAAATTAGAGGTAAGTGGGAAATTATGGAGGATGGGACCCTAATGAAGATTAGGGGTGTGCACATCTTAACCATAAATTAATTATGACTAAAAAAGAGGGTTAAATTGCTAAGAGGGATTAAAGACCAACTTGCAAAAGTTGGAGGATGTGACAATGAGAGAGAAAGTGAGAAATTTAAAAATAAATTTAAAATTCCAAAAGATAATATGACTAAATTAAATAAAGTGATACATTTATTTAATTTAGAGAGGAAAGAGGGGAAAAGTATTTATTAAATTAAATACTTTAGAAACCTTATGGAAGACATGAAATATTAATTAAATGAGTGATTTCATTAATACCAGCAAAAGGGATGAAGAAAATGAGCAAAGGGATGATTAAGGAGATGAATTTGACCATATGGAAGTGGTCAAATTTAGATGTCTACAACTTTCATCCCATAAAAGAGTGTTTAGTCATTATATCTTCCTAATCCAATTTTTCATTGACAAATGAAGACAAGGTTTACTATAGGTTTTCAATAGATTTCTAGTAAGTGTTCATTGTTGGAGGTGCCTTTGAAACTTATTGCAGGTTTCCATCAACATACCAACATTATCTTCCACCCTCAACACCTATGATAGACTTTTGTCAAATTTATTTTCATTCAATTGGCAGTAAGCATTAGTTTTTCAGACTTCTACCGTTTTAAGGTCTAATTTCTATGAAAGGAGGACTATGTGATGGTTTTCAACATTACCACTCGATGTTTTGAGAGTTTTTTTTTGTGGGTTGATCTAAAATGATGGGAAAAGTACTCATGGCTCCAAGAATGTTTGCATATTTTTGAATCTTTGGTTTGAGTTTTATCATCACTTACACTAGAATAATACCCTTCCTTTATCTTGCATTGCCTTCTTTCATTCTATGAAGAGTATGTTAACCTTCAATCTGATATTCATTGGTGTAGGTTGGTGCACTGCCTACAAGTTGGTCTTACAAGGTGAGGTCTATAGTACAGATCATGATTAATAATTTAGGGTTGTTTATTGGGTGTTTTGTTCTCTGGTCAATTAATTGATTTTTTTTATTGAATATTACAGAGGATGCCAACATTTATCCTTTGTTGAGTTGATGGTATAAATTCTAGCACTTACATTTCCCCACTTTAATCTATTTGAAGTACAGTGTTACCCATAGAAACTAATGCAAGTTTGAGTTTTGATTGTTTTTTAGGTTCAAAACATGGGCAAATAGTCTTTGCAATGGGGTGAGTTGAAATGTAGAACACATTTGTTTAGGGACCTTATCAATAACCTAATTTTAGTTGTCCTTTACATATTTAGGAAATTGTCTTTAGCATCCAATGATTCACAGTGACAAACTTTTAGTTTTAACTTTATATAAAAGGATTTACCAAATTTTAACCAATTTAGATGATAAGATATTTGAAAACAAGAAAACTTTCTTAAATGTGAAAAATGAATCATTTTTCTATGGGAACCTTTGTCTCGTGTATCTGAGAGTTAAATATATTATAGATGTATAACAAAAAACCTTTTTCTTAGGTATCTGATAGTGAAATATATTATAGTTGTATATTTTTAATTTAATCTTATTTTTATACTGTGTCTAGTTGTAGCTAAACAAGGGTAAGAGAAGTACATTCATTAGTTATGTTTATGGTTGTATGTCTTTTATAGTTATTTTTTTGTTTTGTTGAAGCTCAGTGTTCAAGAGTTCATAGGTAGGTTTTAATGGCATTGGTTTTTAATGTCTGTAACTCAATCAAGTGATGGGAGGACATGGAAGGAATAGGATGAAAGAAGAAGGCTCTTAAAGAGAAGATTAAAAAAAAACTGCCTGGACATCATGATAATAAGAATAAGGAAGGATAAAAGTATGGGAGTGAGGAGAAAAAACAAGGATTGTTGAATCTTTTTGTTTTCTTGATAAAAGATCCGGGTTTTCTAAAAAAAATATTTGTTGTCCTTTAAGGTGAGCCATATTGTATCTATATGCTGAATGTTCATATTGTGCATTAATTTAATCTTGATTATCTTTACTCAAAGTTAATGATTTATAAGATATAGCCTTGTTTGTTAGTAGAACTGACCAATAAAGATCCAAAAGAGTATAGTTGATTATGAAAACTTTTCCTTAAATTCCCCTGTTACAAGGAAAAAGTGCAAAAAAGATATCTTACAATGTTAATTATATAGATTTTATATAAAGATAAATACACTATTATTAGTACCTTCAAAATTAAATATGCTGTAATTAGTTGGATTATCTTTATTAAAAGAGTCAAAAATATTAATTTATCAAGAATGGCTAATGATCCATAACGGAACACCACACATTGCTCACTTGAAGATCACTAGAAAAGGCAAATAAAGATTTACGGCCTTACTTAAAAAAAAAATTGACCGTCAATATTAACCCCACGGACACGAAGCATCTTTGCCTATGTTAACTTCGGCCATGGTGACGTCATCTCGCAACAACGTAAAATCAAAATCTGAATGAGTTCAAAAAGTCAAGTGACAAACTCAAAGGCTAGCGTTTTCGGTTGTGGTTCGCATGGACAATAAACGGCCGTGTGGCCACATTTTTGGCATTTTTTTGTGATACATATGTATGTGGGGTCTTTTCATGAAGCTCCAACCTAAAAGATCAATGAACAAACATATTCAAAGAGATACTAGAGTGATTAATTAATAGTATTGAATGTAGAATTTAGAATGGTATGTGATAGTCTTATTTTTCTATTTAAAATAAGTTAACATTTAAATGAGAGGGATATGGGAGTTTGGGGACTACTGAACAACTATTATCTATTTATTGACTGAAGGATGCTTGTTTACCTTCTAAAATAATAAATAATGAACCTCTAACAATAAATTTAATTTTTGAATCAATGCCCATCTTTTGATCAAATACACCCTTAATAGTCGAAACACATTAGTAAATTGAGGAGAGAAGGCGAGATAGGAGGGAATTCCCTCCATCTTCCCCTAGCTTACCTTGCTTTGGAGGATTTTGCCATGAGTCATAGGACCTATTAGAGCTTTGAGATTCCTTAGAATGAGACCTGCTCTCAGCTAAAGAGGAATTTGGAGGTGACCTCTTTACCATAAGATGAACAATGGTGCCCTGCTCTACTACAACATGACCTAGTTGAAAGCATTGGTGACATCTAAATGCTACATTCACATAATTCATCACTTGCTTCCAAAACCCCATCCTCAACTTGAAGCTATACCTCATTTGATAAACCTTTTGATATATAAATCTCCACCTATATATCATGGAAAATGCAAAAAGTATCAACCCATCAACTTTTTGGTGTAAAGTAAGAAATTCACACAATGCATTTCCAATACCTTGTAAACACAAATCAACATAAAGTTGAAGAGGGAGATATAACAATCTAACTCATATTGGTAGGACCAAATAATCATTTGTAATTGGATTAAATGCATGAAAGAAATTCCTAAGCAACAATGTGTACAACTTAATTAGGCCAAAATGAATTAAACATAGAAATTAAATCTAGTTTCAATTTTCTCCCCTCCTTTGAGAGGACATCTCTACCTAGAAAAACCACTAGATGGAGACCCAAGTAATGATCCAAGTTTAGCTTGTGCATTTTTTCGTCAACTACCACCACATTCTCCTTGCTTATAGTCTTAGGGCTTGCCTTTTTCTCCAAAATGGACCTAAACTTGGGAGGGTGGGCACCCCTAAACATGCCAAGACCTTGATTATCTCATATGTTACAATTAGCCTTACCTTGTTTGTTGGGTTTCTCACATCATTAGTCCACTTGAAGGGATCCCCTTGTCCCACCAAGGTCTTTATCATTAACTACACCAATATTTAAACCACTTTTCATTTGCTCAAGCAAAGAATATGCAAATCTCTTAGCTCTAAGATTTGTAGGAATCGAAAAATCCATATTTAAAATGACTAATTCTAATATCACTAACAGTTAAGAAAGGAATAAAAGAAAAAAATCTTAACTAGGAATTTCAAACAATTTCTATTGTCATGATTTTGATATATATGTGCGTGTGTGTATATATACATATTCATATACATATTGAAGTACCCTAAATCTGCAAGTAAGACCAACTTCAAATACTCATTAGAAGGGTTAGTCTAAACATACAAATCAGTAAATACCTCTATGAAATAAAATACCTATGCTAAAGAAATGCCACAAGTAACAAAAACAACATCAAAAAGACATTTCAAAAAGCAAGATAATCACCTATTCCATATTGGATTGGTGTTACATGTGCTAGTGACCCTTTCCCAATCCTTGATCAAAGCTCAAGATGATGTAAATGCAATGGAAATGATGAGCAAGATGAGTTCTCAAATTAAGAGAGTAACCTTGCATAAAAGTTGTGGATCCATGAATGAGAATGAAGGCCTTCTTTTATAGATTTTCTTGATGAGAGATTGGCCAAGATGATGAATGTGGGACTAAAGATCCTCCAATGAGAATAGGCCACTTGTCAAGTGATGATAGGCCAATGGTTGTGCAAGATTTGGGAAGAGTGCCCATGAGAGGGAGAATTTGAATTCAAATTTTGCAATAAATTTTGAGAGGGGGACAAGAAAAACAACAATAAATGCTATGTTGGAGGGACAAATCAACTTGTCATGTTGAGGGAAAATGAGGGTTTTAATAAATCAATAAAATTGATTTATTTGTGCAAGCGAGATATCTAGAGAATGCAAGTGGGTGAGATTAGTATTTAATCATGGTTAGATTAAATAAATGATGATTATGTTAGTTTAATGATGATTAGGTGAGTTTGACTTTTAGGACTTTGATATTTGATTTATTTGAATTAGAAAATGATGGAATATGATTTAGGATTTGATTTAAATGGATGTTTGATTTATTAAAAGATTGATGATAATGTTTGCTTGATTTTAAATAAATGACCTTAGGAAATGGAGATTAATGAAATTACTTGCTGAATGAATGAAGGTGAATCTGATCAATCGATGAATGGACCTAATGCGAAATCTAGTTTAGTTGATGAATGAACTTGATCAAATGTAGAATGCTAATTTTGCATGTCTACACATACATATACACACACACATATTGTTTTGATCATACAATTTTTTTTTGTCTAACTTGAGTTAGGATAGGTCATAAATGGTGGAATTCATCCTCAACATGAATGCAAAACATTAACACAAATAGTTCAAATCTGCGAGCACAATAGTCTACCAAAGGTCCACAATTGCAAGTACACCGGCCCAATGAGGGTTTGGAGCACGAAGTCACAACCATGAGCACCAACAAGTTCAACATGAAGGTTCAAATTTGTGAGCACAATGGATCAATGAGAGAACAATGCTCATGATCACAATAACCCAAGAGAAGTTTGAACCTTGGCGACTACAATAACACTACCATAATTTAACTATTGTGTCATTTAAAAATAATTAAATAATAAATATCTATTATATTATTTTTTGATAAATAAATCCTATTTATATTTTTAAAAATAATATGATATTATAAACATATATATTATTTTATAAGAAATATTATATTTACCAAAAAGAAAAAAACAAAAACTTGGAATCTTTATGAAACACTCTAAATATACCTAGAAATAATTCGCCTCCTTTACTTAAACACTCCACAGCCACTAAAAAATCTTCACTATATTAAATACACCCAAACAATCCCAGCTAACATTATTCATCCCATACCCATCTCTTTTATATTTTTGCAGAACTACAATTACACACGCCTTATGTGTCACGTCACTCTCTTTCACTTGCTTGAGTAACACGTCATCTGGTACCGTCGAGTTGTCGGTTACTCTGTAATGTCAACGTCGTAATCTAGTTGGCCAATCATTTCATCCTGGAAAATACATATTACGATTCTCTAACGTTTTCTCTCCTGATACGATTTGACCTTGCTAGATTTGCCTTCGCTTTCTGCATTTTCAAGTCATTTTTTTAAAACACCTTACCAAAAATTCTCCTTTTAATTATTACAGCTTGAATTATAAATTTAAAACTTAGCTATATAGTTCATACCTGCACCAGCATACTCTTTTCCCAAAAAAAAAATCAAATGAAAATAAAATAAAATTATTTACCATTATTTTTTTCGACTGTTAAACTATTTAATATTTAAATAGAGCCAGTATTTTGAGTGTAATTTCACAGTTGCACGTAACATCAAGTGTACCAAGAATCTGGAAAACTTTACTCTTTGACTTGCTGGTGGATATTCGCTGTTGTTTAGCTTCTAGCAACCATATATTTATTTCCATACATCTGGAAAGGTCGGCAATACGGTGTTATATACAACTGATCATGCGGCCATTGATGTCTGCAAATATTTATGTATATTAAGCATATGGTCCAACTGTTTTATCGTGGATGACAAAGCAGAAGAGAATAAAGGAGATTGTAGGGAAGCAGAAAGGACAAAAACAGCAGAAAATAAATTTGTTTTTATTTTGCAATATATAGCAAAGCAACTACTGTGGCTAGGTATCAACCATGTACGAGGAGGAAAAAGAGAAGACAAGAAAAGGTCCATGGACTGCAGAGGAGGATATGCAGCTCGTTAGGTATATATCTCTTCATGCTGAAGGCCGTTGGAATTTCCTAGCCAAAGCTGCAGGTAACAGTCAAACTTAATGTCAATTTATATTGAGAGGGTTTGATTAGCTTTAACATATTTAATAATTGGATAGGTAAAGAGATTGATTACTGTTATAACTTTGTTAGAAGATAAAGAGATTGATTACTGTTATAACTTTGCTAGAAGATAAATATATTGGTTGCTTTTTAACATATTGATCAGTTTGTTTTCTGCAATCATGGAGATTGCATGTATGTTCATTCCCTATTTAATGTATAGATAGATTTATCAAGGAGTCTGTATATTTAGGAAGAGCTTAAACAGTTGGGCATAACCAAGCAGTCTGTTTTAGGAAAAGCTTGAACAGTTGGTCATGGATTTGAGGGCACAATTGTACTGATCTGCTTAGATTAATTGAAAAACAAATTTGCTTGTAAGGGTGTTTTAGTAGTCGTCTACTTAAATAAGCCATGTACTTAGCTGCAAAAACCTACAAGGCTAGAGGATTAGCTGCAAATTTAGGATTTGAAGAAGAAGGTTTATGAAAAAAACATCTCAAGGTCGAATACCTTAAATTGCATGGAATTGATTTAAGCTGAGTAAATTATTTATAAAGTTGTATACTTGAAATTGAAAGCAATTGGTTCTAATGTCGTATACTTCAAACTGCAAGGAATTGATTCAAACTGGGATTAAAGAGGAAACTATTTGTAAGGTTGTATATTTAGAAATTGGAAGAAATTGATTCAAGCTGAAAGTAAAGAGGAAACTATTTCTAAGGTTGTATATTTGAAATTGCAAGGAATTGATTCAAACTGAGATTAAAGAGAAAATTATTTCTAAGGTTGTATACTTGAAATTGTAAGGAATTGATTCAAACGGAGATTAAAGAGAAAATTAATTTTAAGATCAAATAGTTGAAATTGCAAGGAATTGCAAGGAATTGATTCAAACTGAGATTAAAGAAGAAATCATTTCTAAGATTGTATACTTGAAATTGCAAGGAATTGATTCAAATGGAGATTATAGAGAAAACTATTTTTAAGATCGTATATTTGAAATTGCAAGGAATTGATTCAAACTGAGATTAAAGAGGAAATTATTTCTAAGGTTGCATACTTGAAATTGCAAAGAATTGATTCAAAGGGAGATTAAAGAGAAAACTATTTTTAAGATCGTATACTTGAAATTGGAAGGAATTGATTTAAACTGAGATTAAAGAGAAAATTATTTCTAAGGTTGTATACTAGAAATTGAAAGGAATTGATTCAAACTAAGATTAAAGATAAAATTATTTCTAAGGTTATATATTTGAAATTGCAAAGAATTGATTCAAACTGAGATTAAAGAGGAAAATATTTCTAAAATTGTATAGAAAGAAATTGATTCACACTGAAAGTAAAGAGGAAGCTAAAATTAAAGTTATACTTGAAATTGCAAGAAATTGGTTAAGCTGAGATTAAAGAGGAAACTTTTTTGTAAGGTTGTATGCTTGAAATTGCAAGCTGACTTTCAAGAGGAAACTATTTCTAGACCTTCAATCATTCTTGTAACGTACATCCAATTCAACAACAATTCTCATTGATATCGCTTGCATGTGTATAAAAGTTATGCAATTTGTATAAATCCACAAAGAAGGGATTGAGTGATATGTGGAGATGACTGAGCAGGGCTGAAGAGAAGTGGGAAGAGCTGCAGGCTGAGGTGGGTTAATTATCTACGCCCAGATATTAAGAGAGGCAACATTACTCCAGAAGAAGAGCGGTTGATCATAGACCTACAGAGCCTTTGGGGTAACAGGTTCGAAATAGATTCTCTACTCTTCTGAATATTTTGTCTATGATCACTGATTATTACAATCTATGTAAACACTTGACTAATAACCCACCAGCAATTTGGCTCAGCAGATTCAAAAAACATTCAATTTCCTGTTAATATTCTTAATGGCCATTGATTATAAACTTTTATCAGTAACCCATGAATAATTTTTCGAATTACTATTTCTAATTGGTTATTGATAGGTGGTCTCGAATTGCCCAGCGTTTGCCTGGCCGGACAGACAATGAAATCAAGAACTACTGGAGGACAAGGATTAAAAGAAGATTTCACAGAGTAAGCAGTGGAATTGGATCATCATATCATTCAATTTATTCCACCTGTGTGCCAAATTCATTCCTCCAGCAAAACAGCAGAATAGAAAAGGCTAATCCAACAGAGACAAGCCTGCAACAAACTGAAAATCTCAACAATACAGTAGAATATTTTGACGAACAAGCCCATGAGGAATTCGTAAGAGGTTCTGTTGATTCAATGAGAATTCTAAATGGAGTGACCAAGTTTAACGATAGTAGCAGTGGGCAAATTGAAGCTTTGGCTACTCCTTCAGAATATCAGTCATTTGCAGGCATATTATCCGGAATTTATTCAGATGTGATGGAAGATGGAACAGTTTCAATCTTCTCTTCTATGCCTTGGCCTGAAGAACTACTACAGTAGAGGCATCTTTCCATGGAATGGTAGATCGAGAGTCAAATCCAATATTTAAAACTCCTGTTATAAGATATACTTTGCTTGCTGTAATAAATTACTATGGTTTGGGACTACCCTATGTCTGCTTGTTTCAGTTTGAGGAGAAAGACTGAAAACTGTAAGAATTCATCTTAAGGGTGTTTGTTACAAAAGAAGGAAAACACTGTAAAGCGAAGGGATTCTTCCACTTTAATGTCCACAAGGGACAATGAGTGGGTTCATTGATTTCTCAAAAAAAAAAGAGGGATCTTGTTATTCTCAAACACTTCATTTCATAGTGTATAAGATTTGAAATCTGTGGCCGTAGAAATTTCTGTATCCTTATAATGGATTAGGGTGTTAGAAAGATTTTATTGCCCTTATGTCTTCTGTTATACAGTTGTATTATTCAATATATATTTAATTCACAGGTGCATTTTACGATACAGAATGGTCTAGAATATCTTTATCTTCTTGTTAAAGTTATTGGATTACTACCTATAATTGTATAGATATAAATGAAGTTTTAGTATTTATTGGAAATGCTTGATTTTTATAAAATTCTAATTAACATTTAGACGATGGAAAAAGTTTTATTTGTTAATGTAAAATTAGTGTGTATATAATTTTATGTTTTTATTTTCTGAATAACAGTTTGCTTTCAACAAGTGATTGGTTAAAAATAAGACACGAGTGTAAAACAAAGCACACATACAATTTCAACAAATTGATATCAAAGATCAATCATTAAA
>VDFB02281492.1:779453689-779529241 GCA_007258455.2 Sequoia sempervirens
GACGTAAGATTTTTGGATTTTAGGCGAGATGTAGGATTATGACAAATGATGGTAGACATGGAAAGGTTGTTTGGATGTTTGGATGAATGACTTTTTATTTTCCAAACTTTGGATGATGGATGACAAATTTTGAAGGGATGGTGTTTGGAACCAACACTTTTATATGCCTTGATTAATGACCATTTTGAAGGAGGTGGACATGTGTTATATGTGGGAGTCCTCTTGTCTTGTGGCTCCACATTGTGATTGACTTTTGTATTTGACTTGGTGTCTTTGTTTGATCCATCTTTCTTTGGGATCCATTTTAATTTCATTTGTCCACTTGTCCTTTTGTTTGATTCAATGGTCTTTGACAATTGATTTTGATCTTTTGACTTGTAAGACTTTTGTTTTTGTTGGTTCCAAAGGGGAGGTTGATTCATCATAAAATGACAGTTGATGGTGTGGGTGGAGGGGGTGTTGGCAGCAATCTTATGACAAGGATTTCTCATGGACTCCATTTTGACATTTGTATCTGACAAGGTTGCCCCCAGTATCGAGGAGGTACCACTGACATCGTTTGATTTGCTGTCTGAGGAATAGCCAAGACCTTGATGTCTATAATTTTCCTGAAGCTGTATTGGTTCAAGAATGCCTTGCTCATGTATGCCTAGTCCTTTGCCTTGATATTGCATGCGGCAGATTCTATTTGCGATGGTATTTGTTGTTTTGAAAGCAAGATGCTAACCCATCATGATGTCTATGGACACTGTCACTCGTAATATTTTCGTCTGCAAGAAAGCCTGCTCTGACAAAGATAGATGACCCTAGTTGATAAAGTGTCTTAGCTTCATTTTCATGTTGGACATATTCCTGACTGATGTCTTTGGTCTGATCATGTGACATGTCAGGTTCAAATAATTCTGTTGGTGCTTCCAAGGCAATGTCGAAGCCATCATTATGGTCAGTGTCATAGAGTCCAGTAAATTCAGCTATAGCTTGATTATTTTCAAATATGTCCATATTGGAATACTCTTGTGCTTGAGGAATATCGTCTATGTGTCCCATGGAGGCAAGTGTCTCATTTTGGAAACTGTCAATAGTCGAGGCCTGTATAGGATTGAAAAGTATTTGATCATAAATGGTGTAAAGGTCGAGTGGATCGTTTTGGACTTCTTGGTCAACAATAGGGTCTTGGTCAAAAATGAGGTTGTCATGGATTTGGACTTCTTGGTCAATGGTAGGGTCTTGTTCAAAGAGGGGGTTGTCATGGATAGGTGTGTTTTGGATGTCATGATTGTCTTGAGGGACTCTTTGAATGGAGTTTAAGATAGGGTCATGGGATGGACTACCTTGTTCTTGACATGAGGGTGACATTATAAGGTTATGCTTTGGGCTTTCATTTTGACATGTATCCTCAAGTTTATTAAATGGGATATGACTTTGGACTATGATAGAATTTTCATGACTAGATGTGGCTTGTGAGGGGGTGACTTGAAAAGGATTAATGACCAAAGGACTAGGATAGGACGTGGGAACTTGGACTGGACTAGTATGTGAAGGACTAGGATATGACATGGGATCTTGGACTGAATATGTCATGGAGTCTTGGACTGGATTAATTATTGAAGGAGAAGGATATGACATGGAGACTTCAACTGGATTGGTGTGGTATGATGTGGGGACTTGACATGAGTTGGTAGATAGTTGATAAGGGATGTAGGCTTGGACAGGATTGATAGGTGAAGGGTCAAAATATGATGTGGAGGTTTGGAATGGACTAGTGGACAGTTGGCTTCCCTTGTCAAGGTTAGGATAAGGGTGATAAGTGGACGTTTGTTGCGAATTAATGGCAGGATTTGTGTCAAATGACTGTTGATGGTGAGGGTAGACAGATGGAGGTGGCAAAGTATTTATGTCAAAGCCTTGTGGTAACTTAGCCCCTTCATCCAAAAGCATGGCTAGATACCTTTGAGGGTCACGTAAGACTATTTTTTTTGCAAAGGAGAATATATCAGGATTTTGCTTTGCAGCTTCTATGTCTTTGAAATATACTCGTCCATTTTGGTCTCTTTCTATGAATGGCTCAAAAATGTTTTGTGATGAAGATGGCATGTTCATGGAAGATTGCATGTTCATGTTGTGAAATGGGTCAGAAAAAGTCCAATGTTTGTTCGTGTTGTAAGTGTTATTCTCAATGTTGGGATAATAATCTTGTCCAAAGTTTGCCATTTGTCTCTTTTGTTTTTGAAGTCTGGTTTCAACCATGAACTGATTTTGCTCAAATTGGAGTGACAACTAAATGCAAGTATGACACTATGTGAAGTCTAAGTTCAAAATGACGCCTAGAATGACTAATGTTTTTGGATTTTTGAGAAAAGGGTATGCAATTTGTATGCAATGTAAGACAAGGTTATCTAAGCACTTCTAAGCTCGAACTTTGTTTACGATTTTGACTTCTAAAGGACTTCGTTGGAAATGACAAGTTGACAAGGTCTAAATGACTAGTGAGTCTTCCTAACTAGGCTTTTGAGTTGGAAGAAATCTCACAAAAAAGGACAATGACTAAAGGAGGTTTGATAACTTAGTCCAAGAGGGTCTAATGTCGAAAACAATGTTTTGCAAAGGTGTGCTTAAGATTTTCCTAATCCTAAGTATGCAAGTATGGACCTTAAGGACAACGTAATGCTGAATGTACTAAACTAAAAGGAATGAGGTATGCAACCTATGGTGACTAATGCAAGTTTAGACAAGACTTTGAGCAATATCAAGTTTGGTTTCTGACAGAATCTTTTTGATGATAGTGTTTGACGAATGGTTGACAATTTGAAGACCTCAGGTTTCAGATGCGTTTTGACAAATCAGTTGCGTCGTCGAAAATCACTTGCGGTTTGACAGATGCGACTCAGTTTAGTTTCAACCTAATTTTCGTGTTGTTTTGATGGAAGTTTTGACTTGTTTTGATGAATGTTTTGTTTGAACTGTGACAAAACCAGAATGCACTTGACAAACATAGCGTTTTAAAAGGTATCCAAGCACACATGAGATAAGCACAATCCTAAAAAGGCCACTAGGCCTTGGGTTTGTATACTTGATATAGCCCACCAGTTATACCCCGGATTGGTGATGAACACCTTTCCTTCTCGAGAGCGGACAGCTTAGAATTTGGTGGCATTGGCTCCCCTCCACGGCTCATTAACGTCATTCGAGCACACCAAATTCGGATTCATTGGGTAGTGACATCCCAAGAATTGCTATCTCTACTCAAGGGGATCGGTAGTGAGTAATCTTCGGGCATGATACTGTACCCTGCACTATATCAAGCAATGGCCAATAGAATGGTTGGATACTAAGACAAGGGTGTTTAATTCGGGCATTCCGTTCGTGGGGCGTGATCCATGCGGCGAGAGTCCCCTTTCGGATCCATCTCGTCGGAACCACGCTCGTGATTCTTGGGCTTTCCCCAAGAACCCACTTTTCTATACCGGCTGGAAGTCCCTCGGTGTCAGGGTGCTACCGGTCTGAGTCGTCCTGGGGTGAGTACTTTTTCCCACCAGGACAGGCCCAAGTTCTAGAGTCGATAACCGTTTCTCTTACACCCAGGATCGCACGAATGCGCAAGGGGAGAGGATACTCTGATATACCGAATCATGAAGGGTAATTAACAAAAAACAGAATGGGTCTGATTTTCTGATCACAAGGTTTTTACCAAGTGAGAGCATACTCACCTACCACTCCACAAGCACAATCAGACACAAAAGACATGATTCTTTTTATAAGCACCAAAACTAAGTGTTTGCTAATCTAGAAATAAACAAGCACACTGTTTGTTTGTTTCCCTCTTTGACATGCGAATCTGCAAACAATAAGTTAGTAGTTTTGTAGATAATGGTCTTGGACACACGAAAAAGATCGCCACACGCTACCAGAAAAGATTAGTAACAAAAAGAATAAAAAAATAAATAAAAACTTAAATGAAAACAGCAAACTTGAAATAGTGATAACTTCATCCAAACTTAACAAAATTTCAAGTGGTAGATATCCATGGAAAGCTAAATGATAGAGCTTCAAAACCCAGAAAATTTTTTCCACGATTCTGCACAAAACAAATGTTATAGACAAAAGAAAACGCGGGTTTAAGAATTAAATTAAAAAAACCGCGAACAGTAAAATACCCATAACTTTATCAAATCTCAACGAAATTTAAAACCGTTTGATATTGTGGAAAGCTGAGAGTGAGATCTACAAAACCCAGAAACCGTTTGAAAATATTTTATTCGCCCATTTTTCTGTGCTCAATTGAAGGTGACGGGATTTCGTATGACGTCTTGGCTGTAACCTGCAAAACAGTGAAAACAAACAAGAACACACACGAATTTTTCTGCAAAACGTCGGGTTCACCAATGTGATCAATGGAAATCAGATTTGTTAAATGAGTTAGCACAAATAACATAAAAATCCAATAAAATAACGAAGCACAAAGGAAATCAAATAAAAACGAAAGAGAATATATCACCGAGTGTCTCCATCTTCCATGCTTCACCTTCGTTACACCTTCTTGCTTGCTGGAAATGTGATGTTGCCCTCAGATTCGTCTTCTTGAGCAATCTAAAATGCCTAAGCCCTACAACAAGATTCGAAGGATTTGATATTGCCTAAATGTCTATGCCTATGAATCAATGCCTATGCCTAGAATAAATGTCAATATTAATCAAATGCCTATGACAATGAATAAGTGAGAGTAAATAAATGCCTATAGTAATTACGTAAAATGTCAAAATATGAAAAAATGAGAAGGAAAGGGCATTTTATAGAAAAGGCCATTTCGAACGGACGGACGAGATAAATTAGTGATGAGACCCTAAAACAAACGATCTAGATTACACCCAAGAATCCCTAATTAGGGTTAGGGAAAAATCCTTAATCGAACGGTCAGAATAAAATTGGATCAACGGTGGAGAATAAATGAGACAAATTAATTAGAAAATAAAGATTTTCGAAAAATCAAGAAGATAAGATTGCCTGATTTGCAAGATTCGAAAAATCAAAGAGATAAGATCGCCTGATTTGCAAGATTCGAAAAATCAAAGAGATAAGATCGCCTGATTTGCAAGATTCGAAAAATCAAAGAGATAAGATTTGGACTGAAGATAAGATTTGAAAAATCAAGAATCTGCCCAATTCCTTGATTTTTGGAAGATTAACTACTAATTTAAATTAAAATAATTCAAATTATGGATTTCAAGAGATAATAAATAATATTTTTCAGATTATTTATCAAAAAGGACTGACAGTTAGGATCGACATGACATTTTAAATAATTTAATTTATTTAAAATGAGAAGAATATGAAATTGCAATTAAATAATTAAATTTAATTATTTAATTTAGAAGATAAGACCAATTAATTAAATAAATTAATCAATTTATTTAATTAAGACAGTTAGTGACGTATTTAATAAATAAATTAAAATTTATTTATTTAATAATCATAAAGAATCAAAGGACATGAATTAATTAAATAATTATGAATTATTTAATCAATAGTCGAATGTGGACCAAGGACATAATTAAATGTCTTAATTATGCGAGGACGAAAGTGGTAAAAATGAAGCTTGCAGGCCTAGGTCATTTTTAGGTGTCTACATGAATCATTTCATGAAATAAACAGAAGCATTCTGTTATGCTTTATCATTTATATATTCAGCTCTGTCCTCCATTTGATTTTTGGAAAAACATGAGTAATACTTCTAAAATTCAGTTTTCTCAAAACACTTGCATAACTGTCACTTGATGAATGATGAATAAAGTGCAAGCAACACTTAAGAATAATGCAGAAATAATTGTTATTTTCACTTATGATATAACAATATTTTAACCAGCTCCATCAATTGAGCTATAGCAAAAATTTGGTAACAGGTTTGTCATAGGATCTTGATCCTGGGTGTTTGATCACCCCTCTTAATCATTGTCATCCCATCTTACTGGCATTAGTGCACTTGGACCCCTCTTGAAGTGAGTTTGTCTACTTTAGTGTGAGTTTGAAGCAATTCCATCCTCTCACTAAAGTGGTGGCTAAATGTAGTGTTAAAAAATGTCATTGGTGACATTTCACACTTGTTTAGGCCCTCCTTGTAAAATTGAGCTTAATGAGTCCTTGACTTAGTGTTGTAATGTGTTTAACACACTCACATTAGGTCTTGGGCCCTTGTAAACTAAATAAACATAATCATACCTTATTTAAGGTGTTGTAAAGTGTTGTAACACACTTTTCTAGGGTTTTCATAAATAATTTGGATTCTTTATGCTTTAATTGGCCTTATTTTGCATCCACAAGCCTCATTTAATGCATCTTTTTGAAGATAATTCTAAGATAAATCAACATTCAATCATAATTCAAGTGTTTTTAGGTTGTGTGGCCCATATTTAGTGATATGGGACTCATATGCCACCTTGGGTGTATGAGTCCCACCTAGGGTTTTGGGTCTTGATCTAGATTTTACACATTTCTAAGCATTTTTGAAAATGGTCCCATAATCTATGCATAATGGGACTCATATGCCACCTTGGGCATATGAGTCTTGTGTAGCCGAAAATAAAAAATAATTCAAATTATTGGTGAGATTTTATTCTTTGAGATTTGATGTTGGCTTGTAGTATTGTAATTTCAGTTAATTTGGCATAATTAAGTATAAATACAAGGTTCTTTCACTCATTTTCACCTAAGCATTCAAGAGATCATCCTAAGCCTTCAAGTATTCATGCATTATAGTGAACTAGATTTTACAAGAACATTCAAGTTTTTACAAGAGCATTCAAGAGTCTTCAAGGGCTAATTATCAAGCGTTTTAGAGCATTATTCAAGCATCAAGCATCATGTAAAAGTCTTCATGCATAATGTTTTTTTTGAGCTAACAATTGTGATGTAGGGTTTTATGATTAAAGCTAGCATTCAATTAAAGATCTATCACATTTAAGCAAGAGTTAAGATCCACATCCATTGGAACTATTTCATACATGTTTGTAGCCTCTTATTGCTAGGGTTGGTGAGTTGCAACATCTTATTTGTCCATTCATTTTTCTCCATCCCTATCATTTCATTTCAAGGTTTTATTACCAAAATGGGGTTTGACCAAGGAAAACCCCTTTCTACTAAAAAAACTTCATTTTCCACTCTCTTTAGTGTGCAATTTGCAAGTTTAGGTTGAAGACACATTGAAGAGCAATTTTGGAGAAAGTTTTCAAAGTGTTCAAATTTGTCAAAGTTGTCACCTTGCATTGAAGATCATTGGAAGACTTCTATAAGTTGTAAATCAAGGTTTTGGATCAGGAAATCAATTGGGAAGAACAAAGTAGGCATTGAGGAGTAGATTCAAGCTTTGAAGTTTTAGAAAACCCTAATTGGATTGATACACCAGTTCTGGCATATGAGTCCTAGTTTAGGTCATTTTCTAGATTTTTGTAGTTTCAAACACCCTTTTGCTAGATTTCAGTTTCTACCCAAAAACCCTAATCTGGTACTAAATAACCTAGACTAGTGTATGAGTTCTAGTAGGCTTTAAAATCAATGTTTTCAGCATTTCAAGCCCTCATCTAGTCTCCATCATATTTCCAAGTGCACACATTTCATCTTGCAGCTTTTTGTTCTATTTTACATACTTTTCTAAGTCATTTAGTGAAAGATTACATCATACTAGGTTTAAAAAAATTTATTTGCATTGCATTTGTCTTTCCAATCCCTAGCTTGGTGGTGAACCCCTCATTAGTTTACAATAATACCCTAGGACAACCCTATTGCAAGATCTCTTTCTCCTTTGCATGCCTAAGAGTGTGAAGATTGTTATTCTATATCCCAAGTATAGAATCAAACAAAAATTCAAACTTTCAACAATGCATATCATAGGGATATAGGTTAGAAGTGTAGGAGTACTAGATATAGATTAGAGTAGATGTCATGTATAGAAGTAGTACTTTCAATATAATTGTTTATAGTAGATCCAGAGTGTGAATGGATTAAACATTGATGCATGAGCATACAATGGTGTAGGGAAATCTTGTATCACCCAAAAGAAAATTGTTTTTTTCCTTAATTTATTTCTTTTTTTCAGTTCCATGATGGCAGTTAAGGGGTGTAAGACAACCAGGAGTCAAAAATAGCCAAAAACAGTCACTTACTATTTTTAGTAAGTCAACCTAATCAAGTTCATATGGACCTAATAATTTGCCCCAAGGAGTAGAACTAAAAAAAAAAATTGGTCACGAAAGAATCATCTTAATACCCTGCAAGGTTTGGGAGACATTAAATTTTTTGTCCAAAGAAATTTCTCCAATGCAGCTTCAAATTCAAATATGAAGACTTTAGAGGCCTCGAAACAGCTCGAAAGTTTGATAAACTGACCTCTGGTGGGTTCAAGCATTGTAGATCTCTTTGAGAGATTTCCAATGATATGCAATAATAGCAAATTAGACACTCAAATCAAAAGTTATGGTCCTACGAAGTTTCCCTCTAAAAAGTGAATTTCATTAAAATTTCTTCCTAGGCCAGAAATCAAATGACAAGACTTTTGGCACTAAAGCAAAAGGGAAAGTTAAATGTTTTAGAACATTCTAGGGCAGTTATTAGGGTAAAATAAAAGGTTTAAGTAGAGGTTGTAAAAGGGGTGCTCCGATAGTGTTGATTGTGGTTCTGAATAATACATTTTGTTTTCAGAGTTGATTTTGGTGTAATGAATCAAGCCCATGAGGCCATAGCATGTAATTTTTTAATTTTTAATTTCATTTTCTAGAAAATAATTGAAAGTGAGTTGTTTTATGTCTCGTATCCTCTATGTTGGTATCTATTGTTGTGTTTTGTGTGGGTTTCAGGTGGTGTGGCCCTCATCAAGTGGTATCAGAGTAGTAATTCTTGAGTCTAGAATAGAGTGTCAAATGTGAGGAAGATGCAGTAGGACCTATGGGTGTGGGTTAAGTTCAAGATGCCTCCAATACTTTCCCAACATGTCAGAGGTAGAGGTCAAGGTGGTGGAGGAAGAGATCCACCTAGAGATGAAATCAGAGCCCTTAGAAGGCAATTAGAAACCTTGCAACAAGAGGTTCGAAGAAGAGATGTGCATCAAGAAAGAGATGATAGTGAAGATGAAATGGAAGAGGAAATTGAAGAGGAAGAGTAGGATCTAATGGATCCTAGAGAAAGAAGATTTCTACGAGCGATCTCAAGCATTGGTAAGAGACCTAAAATGGAGGTTTCAACTTTCAGTGGAAGTTTGAATCCTGAAGAATTGATAGATTGGATCAATGCAATGGAGGAATTTTTCAAGTTTAAGGAGATTGAAAATCCTCACAATGTGAGGTTTACAAAGGAAAAATTGAAAGTTCATGCCAGTATATGGTGGAAAGAGGTCCGGTTAGAAAGAGGAAGACAAGGAAAAGATAAAATTTCTAGATGGGATAGAATGGTGTCAAAATTGAAGAAATAATTTATTCAAGTCAATTACAAATTGGAGTTGCTCAAGAAGATGTAGAGCTTGAGACAAGGAACAAGGATGGTGAAAGAACACATAGAGGAATTTCACAAGGTTTTGATTTAGATAGGACATTCTAGGGTGAATAAATAGAAATTTTATCATTATATTAATAGGTTGAAGCCAAGCATGCAGGAAGAATTGGCACTGGTAAGAATGACCACCATTGAGGCTTCTTATTAGTTTTCTCTAAAGGTTGAAGATCACTTAACCAAAGGTTTGAGAACAAACAACGAGGTGGAGGCCATGGAGGAAAGACCAGTGGATATTCATATGGAGGTCAAAATGAAGATCAAAAGAAGGGTGAAGGCTCTAGTAGCAGCCATAACCAAAAAAGAGATAACACATATAGTCCTCGTGATTAGAACAATAAAGAGCAAAGAGGAAGAGGAAGATCTGGATGAGGATCAGGAAGAGAAGGCTTTTTTGGAACCTGTTTCTAGTGTGGAGAAGAAGGACATAGATCATATGAGTGTCCTCAACATCAAGGAAGGACAAATAGAAGACCTGTTGGTAATGCACAAGTTGCAAATGTAGATGAAGATGTTGAGTCTTCACATTCTAAGGATGCAGAAAGAGGAGAGGTTCTTGTCACTAGAAGAGCCTTGCTAAATGTGAAGGAGCCAACTCAAAGGAAGAATTTTTTTCTCACTAAATGTAAGTGTGAAGGTAAAGTTTGTAATGTTATTATTGATGGAGGTAATACTAATAACCTTGTTTCATAAGAGATGGTTAGTAAGTTGTAGTTGGAGAGAAGAAGGCATCCAAATCCATACTGAATTGCTTGGTTGTAGAAAGACCATAAGGCTTTGGTAAATGAACAATGTCTGGTAAAGTTCAAGATTTGAAATTACCATGATGAGGTATTGTGTGATATTATGCCTATGGATGCTTGTCATATGTTGTTAGGCAGACCGTGAAAGTTTGATTGGTGAGTAGTACATGATGGAAATGCTAACACCTATTCTTTGACAAAGGATGGAGTTCGTCATAAGTTGAATTCCCTGAAAGAGGCAAAGGAAAAGGTATGTAGTAATGCAAGAATTTGTTTGGTTGATGGAAGAAAGTTCTTAGAAGGTATAAGGAATGAACATATGTGTTTTACATTGATCCCTATAGTTGATAGAGAGGATACTAATGAGGTACGTGTAGAGGTTTTAGATATGTTGAATGAGTTTCAAGATATCATTTATGATAATGTACCTGAAGATTTTCCTCTAGTAAGAAAGATTAGTCATCAGATGGACCTAATTCCAATGGCCAGTTTGCCAAATAAGGTAGCTCATCATATGATTCCAATAGAGAGTGAAGTGTTGAATAGACAAGTGCAAGAGTTGTTGTGGAAGGGATTGATTAGAGAGAGTTTGAGCCCATGTTCAATAACTATAGTACTAGCACCAAAGAAGGATGAGGAATAGCAGATGTGTACAGGTTCTAGAGCCATCAACAAGATCAACACCAAGTATAGATTTCCCTTGTCGAGAATGGATGACATTATGGATTGTTTGAGTGGAGCTAAGTACTTCACAAAGATATATTTGAAGAGTGGATATCACTAGATCTGGATTAAAGAAGGAGATGTATGGAAGACAACCTTCAAAACCAAGGAGGGCTTGTATGAGTGGTTAGTCATGCCTTTTAGGCTAACCAATGCACTGAGCACATTTATGTGGCTTATGAATGAGGCATTGAAAGAATTTTTAGAAAAATTTGTTATTTTTTATTTGGATGATATTTTATTTTTTAGTCATACATTGGAGGAGCACTTGATGCATATCCAAAGAGTTTTTGAGAAGCTAAAGGAGGAGAACCTAATGATTAAATTAAAGAAATGTAGTTTTGTGAAGAGAGAATTGGCGTATCTGGGATTTTTTGTCTCAATAGAGGGTCTTAAAATGGATCCAAAGAAGGTGAGAGCTATCATTGAATGGCCTACCATGAGGAATGTTACATAGGTAAGATCATTTCATGGTCTAGCAAGTTTTTACATGAAGTTTATTAAGAATTTTAGTAATATTTTTGCACCTCTAACTAAAGTGATGAGAGGGGATAGAAAAGAGTTTAAGTAGACTACAAGAGCAGCCAAAAGTTTTGATATGTTGAAGAAGAAAGTTACAGAACAACCTATTTTGGAACTTCCATATTTCAATAAGGTCTTTCAGGTAGATTGTGATGCAAGTGGCACTACCATAGGAGTTGTTTTGAGTCAAGAAGGTAAGCTTGTTGCCTATTTTAGTGAGAAGTTAAATGATGCTAAGAAGAAATATTTTTTCTATGATCAAGAGTTTTATGCTATAGTTTAGGCTTTGAACAAATGGAGACACTATTTGTTGCCAAAATAATTTGTTTTATATACTAAACGCTAGGCTTTCTAGTATCTCAATAGTCAAGGAAATTTAAATCAAAGGCACTTAAAATGGGTTGAGTTTTTGCAAATTTGTACCTTTATTTTGAAACACAGGAATGGAAGGTCAAATAGAGTTGAAAATTCCTTGAGTGGAAGTTAAATTTTTTTGATAGAAATGAATATAGAGGTTGTTGGTTTCAATGAACTCAAGATTTTGTATCTTGAAGATATAGACTTTGTAGAAGCTTAGAAGGCTTGTTTGGAACTAGTTGCATTGGGTAGGACAAGATGGTTGGATTTATTAATCCAAGATGGGATCTTGTTTAGAAGAAGCCAATTGTACATTCCAAGGAGTTCTATGAGAGAGAATCTAATCAAGGAGATGCATAGTGGAGGATTGGCTAGACATTTCGGTCGAGATAAGACCATTGCTCTTGTTAGTGAGAATTATTATTAGCTATAGTTACAACAAGATGTGAAGAAATTTGTACAAATTTGAAAATTATATCAGATGGCAAAAGGAACAAGTTAGAATACTAGATTGTATTAGCCATTACCTATACCTGATAGGCCATGGGAGGATATTAGCATGGATTTTGTTCTTGGCTTGCCAAGGACACAAAGAGGGCATGATTGCATATTTTTGGTGGTAGATAGATTTTTAAAGATGGCACATTTCATTCTATGTCATAAGACTAGTGATGTTGTTCATGTTGCATAATTTTTTTTCAGAGAGGTGGTGAGACTACATGGTCTACCAAAAGTATAGTTTCAGATAGAGATACCAAATTTGTTGGTTATTTTTGGAGGAGATTATGGAAGAAGTGGAAGATAGATTTGAAGTTCAGTTCTATACACCATCCATAGATTGATGTGCAAACGAAGGAGGTGAACAGGAGTTTGGGTAACCTGCTAAGATGCTTAGTAGGAGATAATCCCAAGAGATGGGATTTGATTATACCACAAGCAGAATTTTCTTAAAACAATTCTATCAATAGGAGCACTGGTAAATCACCATTCTAGATTGTGTATGAGAGTAGTCCAAGAACTACTTCTAAATTAAGAAATATGGATAAGGGGGAGAAGAGTAGTGTTGAGGCTGAAGATTTTGCTGAGTACCTAAGGAATTTGCATGAAGAAGTGAAGAAACATATCAATAAGATGAACTCACAATATAAGGCCAAGGCAAGTTAGGAAAGGAGGCATAAGGAGTTCTAGGTAGGAGATGAAGTCATGGCTCATTTGTGAAAGGAGACCTGTTTCTAGTTGGTGCATACAACAAGTTAAAGATGAAGAAGTTTGGACCATGAAAGATCCTGAAGAAGCATGATTTAGGAAATGCATATGAGGTAGATTTTCTTGATAAAATTCATAGTTCACCAATGTTTAACATTGTAGATTTCACAGAATTTCATGAAGGGGGAATTAATGAAGAAACAATAGAAGCACAGTGGACTATTTCAACACCTACTTCAGAAAAGGAGGAGATAGAAGAAATTATGGATAGTTGTGTCGATAGAAGCACAAGTGTGATATAAGAGAGATTTGTTGTACATGGGTCTCCCCTTTCTCGAGAGATCACCATGGAAAGAAATTCCCTTATACACCTCATAATAAATGGATTAGAAGAATGATAAAGAACTGAGGCTTAGTTATACTTCAGGAAAAAACTACCCCAGACCTTGAGAGGGAAAAACCAAGAGATTTATGTCTTAGAAGAGGGAGCTCTCGACCAAAAGATGTCAGTGTAGTTTCAGGACGCTAGTGTTTTACACTGTCATCTAAAATTCATGTTGGCATCCTAAGCAACAAAGGGCTCAAGAACTCGAATGGACAAAAACAAGCTTCACTTCTAGGTTTAGGTCCAAAGTGTATTGAGCAAAGTAACTAGTCAGGAAACCATAAACTAAAATGAATGCAAGAAGGCTTGAAGAAAGCTCACCTTTCTCTAAACGTCTGGATCTTCACTCCAAGCTCCGTTTCATGATCTACACACAAAAGAATGAGGGGAAAGGTTGTGACTGTATAGGGGCCTGCCTCAATCAGACCCCCGTTTTTGGTCTTCCCACCTCCACAGAAAGCCAAGTTCGAAAGGAGTGCAAATGAAGTAAACAAAGCATGTGTTGAAAGAAAAACCCACTCAGGAGTAGAACCCACACCATAAGAAGCATGTGGTGAAAGAAAAACTCACTTAGGAGTAGAACCCGCACAACAAGATAGTAAATAAACAAGTAGGAAAGGAAAGTGAGAGAGAGAGAGCATTACCCACAGGCCTAGACCCTCTCTGGAGCACATAGACACATCGTTGAGTGCTTGCTTGACAGTTGCTGCTATCAAGAAAATTGGAGCAAGTAACAAGAAAGCTTGAGTGAATGTCTTCCAACCCCCAAATGAGAGCCAAGAAGAGGTTTTCGATGCTTATAAGGGTGGAAAAGAGCCGTTACTTTCGAAATGTAAGCACTAGGATATGTGTCTCAAGGGCTAGTATTCTAGATTCCCTATTTCAAACTCGAGAAACTATTAGGATGCTAGTGCGTTGTGCAGACGTCCACATGCCATGCATGCATCTAGAGCCTAGATTCTTGGGAAACATGTCATCAAGCTTCTATTGCTCGTCCACAAGTCTGCATGGAGTTAGAATCATGAAATTCCAACTCATGGGATTTTTTCATTAATGTTCAAAGGTGTCATAAATGCTAGGAAAAAATGCAAGAATGTGGAATTGCCTCTAGGTGCAATTTTGCGACATTACATTTTCCCCCCACTTTAGTGGGCTTGATATTGAAAAAAAATCAGCCTCACTAAAGTAGAGAAGATAAACTTTTTCCAAATTTTGAATTTTATGGATTTGTGTGCCAAGAGAGAGACCATGGCGGCCACCGAAGTCAAGCTAACCGGCACTAAAGGTTCCCCCAACATTCGAGCTCAACAAACATCAGAATGGTCGTGAAAAACTATTCAAAGCTTTAACTTGCAAAACTCAAATTTTGGGTCAGCTTAAAAAAATCAGAAGAAAGCTACTATGGAGAGAGGAATAATCAAGAAAAATTCATCGATTCGAAAGAAAAATATGATCAAGTGACAACCTTATGCCCCCTCCTAAATATTCTCCCAGTTTGGTGGGGAAAATTCAGGAGAAACTGGGGAGCCACAAGCTCTAGGAAAAATGGGCCCCGTGGGGCATATATATACCTAGGTGGGCCCCTAGAAGGGTCATTTTCACTATTCATTATGAGAAAATTGTTGAATTTTGTGAGAGAAAAGTCAACAAAATGCCTAGTAGGAGGGAGTACAAGGTTTTGATGATAGAGCAATTATTCCAGGATATTTCCAAAGGCCACAAGGTGGACCAGGAAGGTCTTTAAATCCTATTTTTGCAAATTTTATCCCTTTTTAGCATTTATCAAGACAGTGAAGTGTGAAGGAATTTGTTTTCTACACCCACATCCCATATCCATGTTGATGTCCATCATACGCACTAGGGTCCTGACTCTGCACTGTCATCTCAAAGACACATTGGAGTCTGCGAGGCGACCATGGCGGTCAGGAACGCATGTGTGACACAAAAAAATTTGCATGGTGCACATAGGTCTTAATTATTTTTTTGTTTTCATACTAAAATTTAATGTTCTAACTCAGAATTTTTTTATTTTTTACAGTACTCAGAGATTTGGGAGCATCTAAGAGGGTGAGCATTTTGACTCATTTGTGAGCAGATGGACCATATTTCAGAGGACAAGGCCACACATCTTCAGTAGGTCAGTCTCTAGCATGTATTTACCATGCCAGAGGTGAGGTACCATGAGAGGATGCTTACAACCCTTAAGGAGCAGTGGGATGCCACCACATCTTTCCAGTTGCCTTGTGAAGAGATGACCATCACACTCAAGGATGTCTATCAGATCCTCAGGCTACCCATCCTTAGACAACGAGTGGCTCTAGCATCATCGGGAGTAGCCATCGATGTTGGTGGTGTAGGTCCTAGCACTGACCCTCACCCTGACCCGACATGATAGCCAGGGGACCCAGGTATATAGGACATGTTGTTTATGTTTCCATGCTTTCAATTTTCTATTTATGATATCTGTATATACATGCCATGTGATGTTGATATCTCTTTCTTTCTCTGTGGTTGTAGAGGATGCACAGGGATGGACTGGGCTTATAGCTCAATGTATTTTAGAGGTTTCCCCTGATGTGCCGATCCAAGGATCAGTCCTCAAGGCTTACCGGTTTACATCTATGAGATGACATACCCCCACTTTTGAGCCAGTTGTGTGCTTGAGGACTGCCTACGAGGAGTGGGGCATGGATATTGTTCAGCTTACTGTGAAGCTGACGACTGTTCAGGGACAATGCGACCAGTTATCGGGGGAGTCGCAGATGGCACTCGACGAGCGAGATGCAATAGTGAGGATGGTTGATTCCATTGAGCAAGTGCATGACACCCTCCAGAGCCATCTTGATGACCTCGACGGGTAGCCGACAGGTGTGATCTTGACATATGTTCAATGGCTATAGGATGAGCTGAGACTGACTATATCCTCCTTACAGAGAGAGATTAGAGGGATGTGGTCAACTTTTTCTGTATCATGCTCACACTTATCTCACTCCATGACCACCGTTCATCCCCTCTTGAGGGTACTAGAGCAGCTGCTAGAGCTAAAGGGCTCTGGTAGCCATGCACCGCAATGATAGAGGCTCATCATTAGTTTTGTATATCATTTTTGTTGCAAGATACATACATATACATATATACTTGTAGATCTTTTGTATAGACATATATTCAACAACCACTCATTTTTTATAGTAGTGGCTTGATACATGTACATGACATTTGATACAAACATGCATATATATACATGGATACATTGATTTTGATTTCATGGTATTGTTTTTTTGAATATGTATGTTTTTTTTCATGCATGTTTATGCTATGGATGTACTATGCTCATGTGGATGTATACTTGTATTAGATGCTAACATGATTTAATAAACACACATGGTTGTATGTTAATTAAATATAATGATGATTTAATCGTCTTAAAAGATGTAATGTGATGCATGGACACACACACACACACATGGTCATATCATAACACAAAAAATTTCATAATGTGTTAATGAATAATGCCAACATATGTAGTGCTATTTCCCTTCCATAGAGAGAACACCACACAGATGACACATAGAACACTATACATAGTATCAATGAAGATGCATCACATTAATAGGCTCTTTTAAAAGCGTTCCATCCATAGATGATAATCCATAGGCACCTAAACCATATATGGAGATCACAATGTAAGGGCCTAACCAATTAGGACTGAATTGTCCTCTATGATCATGTGATGCATTTACATTTCTCTGGTTTTCACAAAGAATCGGATCTCTTGGTTTAAAGGTCCTAGGAAGCACACTCTAATTATATTGTCTAGATGATGATCGTTGATAAGATTTAAGATGATCAAGGGCCTATAAACGAAGTTCATTAAGCGTCTCCAACTAATGCAAAAGGTTAACTCAGTAGGTTTCATCATCAATTAACCCTTTAAGGGAAACCTATAAAGATGGAATTTCTAACTCCAAAGGAATGATAGCTTCGACACCATACACAAGGTTGTAAAGTGTCATTCCCATCGTTGTATGAAAACTCATGCGATAGGCCCACAAAGCATATGTTAATTGAATATGTCAATCCTTACCATGCTTATTAACTATTTTACGGAGAATGAGCTCAAGAGTTTTGTTAGATGCTTCTTCTTCACCATTGGATTGTGGATAGTACGATGTGGAAAACCTATGCAGAATATGAAATTTCTTGAGGAACTGCTTCACTTCCTTGTTCTTGAATGGTGTACCATTGTCAGAAACAAGCGTAGTGGGCAATCCAAATCAAGAAATGATGTTATTCATGAGGAAACTACAAATAGCTTAAGCATTCATGAATCAGAGTGGAATAGCTTCGACCCATTTCATGAAGTAATCCATAGTGGTAATAATAAAGGTATGTCCCTTGGAAGAAGGAGGTGATATTTTTCCAATAATATCCAACCCCCATTTTGCAAATGGCCAAGGAGAAGTTTAATTTTGTAATTCTTGAGCAAATGCATGAATAAGAAGAATGTGTTGCTGACATTGAAGGCACTTTTTAACAAAATAGAGGGAATCTTGTTCCATTGTTTTCCAATAGTACCCCATGTGTATCAGCCTTCTTTCCAAGGATCTACCACCAAAGTTTCCACCCCTAGAGCCCGAATGGGCTTCCCTAAGGGCAAGGGGTATTTCTTCTTTAGTGAAACACCTGAGAAGCAAGTTGTTATAGGATTTTCAATAAAGAACATCAGATAGAATAACATAACATGTTGAAATCTTTTTTATACAAGCGCGATCATTCTTTGTCGCATCATCAAGAAAGTTTCCATTCTTTAGGTAGTTATAGATATCAGAAAACCATTCTCCAGAGTCCACATGGGAACACAAAAGAGACTCAACTTCGGGTTGGTTGGGAATTGTAGGGTTTCGTAGGACCTATACCACAAAGTGGTATTCTTTTGTATCTTCTTCTAAAGGTACCAAGGAAGCAGCGCTTGCCATGGCATCAACATGTTTATTTTCTCTCCTAGGGACATTGTCTATTATGAAAGAGGAGAACTGTTTAAGCAAGGACAAGGCAAGGTCTCGATATCGAGACAACTTACTTTGCTTAGCTTGATAGGTTCTTGTTATCTGGTTCACAATAAGTTCAAAATCACCTTGAATATGAAGACATTTGATTCTTAGCACAATTGCGGCATGTAAGCCAACAATAAGGGCTTCGTACTCAGTGATGTTATTGGTGCAAGGAAAATCTAGTCGAAAGGATAAAGGAATTGGTTTACCTTTGGGGGATATTAGGATCACACCAGCTCCAGAATCAGTTTGACACCTCGATCTATCGAAATACATTTTCCATTCAAGGTCATGATTAGTTATAAAAATATTTTCATTAGGAAAAAAATCCAACCCCAGGAAGGAGTGAGATGAGGGAGCATTTTCCAGTTGATCTACAACCACTTGACCCTTTATTGACTTCTAAGTAACGAACTTTATGTCGAACTCAGAAAGCAATATAACCCACTTTTCTAGTCTTCCCGCTAGGTTAGTGCTAGAGAAAAGATGCTTTAAGAGATCCATTTTTACTATGACGTGCATCTCAACATGGAGAAGATAGTGTCTCAACTTCTGTGTAGTGAAGATGATAACAAGACATTGTTTCTCCATGGAGGAATAACGAATTTCATAATCGACTAAAACGTGGTTGATGTAGTAGATCGCTCTCTCCTTTCTTGTGTCATCATATTGAGCCAAGAGAGCTACCAAAGCATAGGGTGACATAGCAAGGTAAAGCATAAAGGGTTTATCTTGCATAGTCGGCATCAATATGTGAGGATTGGCCAAATAGGCTTTGATTGACTCAAAGGCTTTCTGGCACTCTTCATCCCATATAAAGCAAACATCCTTTTTCAATAAACGAGTAAAAGGATGGGGACAATTAACCAATTGAGATATAAATCTATGAATTTCTTGAATCTTCCCTTGTAAACTTTGCAACTCAGTGATATTCCTCGATGGAGGCATGCTAACAATGGCGTCAATCTTATTTGTGTCAACCTTGATTCCATAATGAGAAACTATAAACCCAAAAAATTTTCTGGTGTCAATGCCGAAGACACACTTATGAGGATTTAGTCTCATCTTATAGAGTCAAAGCCTTTGAAAGATAAGATGAAGGTTCTTTACACGATCTTGACAGGTTATTGGTTTCTCCAATATATCATCAACGTAATATTCTAAGATCTTCTAGATAAAATTGTGAAATATCAGGGTCATCGCCCATTGGTAAGTTGCTCCCACGTTCTTTAATCCAATGGGAATGACCACATAACAAAAAGTACCCCAAGGGGTAGTGAAGGATATCTTTTATTGATCATCCAAGTTGATACAGATCTTATTGTAACCTGAGAAGCCATCCATGAAAGATAGTAATGCGTAGCCTATAGTCGAGTCAACAATCATATCTATATTAGGCAATGAAAAATAATCCTTAAGAGAAGCCTTATTAAGATCACGAAAGTCAATACATATACAAATATGACCATCAAGCTTACTAATGGAAACTATATTTGAAATGTAGGGGGAATAGTCAATCAGATGGATAAAGCCTGCTTTCAACAGTTTCTCTATCTTAGTCTTGACCATCAATGCCACTTTGTGATTGATCTTTCGAATTTTCTACTTAACTGGCTTGGCATTGGGACATAGGACAATATTGTGAACCACTATGGACTCATCAAAACCAAGCATATCATCATACATCCAAGCGAAGATATTAGTATGATAATGCAAGAGATCATAGTGTTTGTATGCTTTTTCCAAGGAGAGACACTTCTCAATCTTGATTACTTTTTCTGAGGATTTAGGATCCATAGAAAATTCAACAGTATCTCCTTTAAGAAGGGAACTGTAGTCTTCAAGATGAGATATTGTGACATCATCATCGATGTTAGATAGAGGGTCTTCCTCATCAATACTCAAAATAGATTCTCCAAAGTATGCTTTTCTATGCAAGCAATATAAGAATCGCTTCTTGTGATGATAAGGAGGCAACGGGGAATAAGCACCTAGAAATTCCCCTAGTGCTTCATCTGAAGATAAGACATCTATAGGGACCTTCTCGGCCTACCCCCTTTCCTCTATTAACTTAGGATGAACCAGGCTCAATGGCTCAGCTAAAATCGTATTAACACTCCACCAAGGCTTTTACTTGGACTGTTCTATAGAGTATCCCAAACCCAAATAGCGTTGTCATGGCTCAAATTGGATAGGGACCTAAATTCCTTGCTCGATACGCCCTAGGCCTTTTTTCTTGTAGCCATACTGAGAAGCAAGTTCATATCCAAACCAGTAACAAGTTTGTAAAACCTTAGGTGGTGGCGGCTCCATGTAGATCATTTCATTCCACCAATGGATGTCAAACGTCTCTACAGGAGTACTACCACCTTCTTTACCAGGCTCACAAATGTTAACCTTTTTTTCATGAGTGAGATTGCTCTCCTCAGCAAAGAAAGGAGTGACCTCTTGAATAGGATCACACTTCTCCTCCTCAACGGGAGTATCATCCACCTTTGTGTCAAGGGCACCTGGAAGGTCTATGCAAGAGGGGTTTTCCTTGTATTTTGCGATGAAGAATTTAGAAAAATTCAAGGAGCCCGAATCATCACCAAGGAATTCATTCATTTGAGAGGTAGACAAGGGAGACTCAGGGTCCTTTGCTTTAGGTGGTTCTTCATTTTTGACACTCACTCTAGGAACACATTCCACATAGGGTGTCAATGAGGAACATGCCATAGCATCAATGGTCAAATATGGAATACAATTCTTGAGAGTAGATACAACCGAAGCATGACCAACATCTACTAGCTCATAAAGGTGAATAGCTTCTCGATTTTATTTAACCGTAACTACTCAATTATTTGCAACAAACTTCAAAGAATGGTGTAAAGTAGAAGTCGTAGCACCCATAGCATAAATCCAAGGTTTCCCTAAGAGGAGGTTGTATAGTAACGAGCCAGGCATCACATAAACCAGTGTGGGTAAGGTAACAGGACCTAGCTGCAAAGGTAGTATTATTGTACCTAGAGCTTGGCAGCTGACGTTATTGAATCCATGAATGTACAAAGAGGAAGCCGCTAAAGAGGATGAATCAATTTTAATCTTAGGTAATAGGTCTATACCACAGACTGTGAGATCCGAACCGGTGTCAATGAAGGTACACCTAATACCGATATTGCTAACATTAATTATAATCATTAAGGGATCTGCTTGCTTTTGTACACCTGAAGGTGGGAGTTCTTGCGAGTGGAATGTGATATTCAGTGAATCTACATGAATATGGGCCAACAACACATTAACATCCATGGGCCTAGTGGAGGTGGGCAAGAGAATCTTTTGTAAAGCTTCCTAAACCATCTCTTGATAAACTAGAGCAGTATGAAGAAAATCCCAAAGCGAGATCTTAGCCAGAGTAACACGAAGTTGCTCAACAATATCATAATTGCCTGGTGCTTTGATCACAAGTTTAGGTGTTGAAGGAAGGCTTGGTTGAGAAGATGGTAAAGAAGTAGGAACACATGGTTGTGATGTGTGAATGTAAGGTTCTTGATCCAGGTTTTATTTATTTCTCCTTGTAGGATATGTGTGCCCAACAAAATTATAAGATGTAGAATCTGTAGCTTTCATGAACCTTGAATATAAGTTTGATGAATCACTATGACATGAAATTCCATAGACAGAAGAGTTGACTAGGGTGCATAAATGACAGGTTTCTTAGGGCTCAGAGAACCCATAGAGACCTCCACTACATTTACTGACTCAACCTACTGAGAGGAAATTTGTTCAGGAGATTTGCAAATAGGGGAGAGCACTTCTAAGAAGTCATCTAGAGTGTCTTCCAACATATCAAAGTTTTCCATAGAAAATTCATTATCACGAATTTGCAACATAGTGAAGAAAGGTCCGACATTCACGTCAAGTTCACCAAAATGTGATATAAGAAGGATTCATCACACATGGGTCTCCCCTTTCTCGAGAGATCACCAAGGAACAAACTTCCCTTATACACCTCAGAATAAATGCATTAGCAGAATGATAAAGAACTAAGGCTTAGTTATGCTTTGGGAAAAAACTACCCCAGACCCTAAGAGAGAAAAGCCAAGAGATTTCTATCTTAGAAGAGGGAGCTCTCGACAAAAAGATGTCAGTGCAGTTTCAGGATGCCAGCATAACATGTTGTCGTCTAAATGTCGCGCTGGCATCCTAAGCAACAAAGGGTTCAAGAACTTGAATGGACAGAAACAAGCTTCACTTCTAGGCTCGGGTCCAAAGTGTATTGAGTGAAGTAACCAGTCAGGAAACTAAAAACTAAAATGAATGCAAGAAGGCTTTAAGAAA
Organism: Sequoia sempervirens; assembly: GCA_007258455.2. Classification (NCBI taxonomy): domain Eukaryota; kingdom Viridiplantae; phylum Streptophyta; class Pinopsida; order Cupressales; family Cupressaceae; genus Sequoia; species Sequoia sempervirens. The sequence continues at coordinate 779,476,528 of VDFB02281492.1, forward strand.
GCTCACCTTTCTCTAGACATCTGGATCTTCAGTCCAAGTTTCGTTTCGTGACCTACACACAAAATAATGAGGGGAAAGGTTGGGGCTGTATAGGGGTCTACCTTAGTTAGACCCCCATTTTGGTGTTCCCACGTCCATGGACAACCAAAGGAGTGCAAATGAAGTAAACAAAGTGTGTAGTGAAAACAGAACCTGCTCAAGAGTAGAACCCACACCACAAGAAGCATGTGGTGAAAGAAAAATCCACTCAAGACTAGAACCCACACCACAAGATAGTAAATAAACAAGTAGGAAAGGAAAGTGAGAGAGAGAGAGAGCATTACCCATGGGCCTAGACCCTCTTTAGAGCACATGGACATACCATTGAGTGCTTGCTTGAGAGTTGCTACTGTTGGGAGGACCTCAGTTCATCATGGCTTTTCTTGTGAGAGCACTGCTATAAAAGATGAAGAGAACTCAAAATTGGAGCAAGTAACTAGAAAGCTTGAGTGAATGTCTTCCAACCCCCAAATGAGAGCCAAGAAGGGGTTTTTGATGCTTGCAAGGGTGGAAAAGAGTTAGTACTTCTGAAATGTAATTGCTAGGACACGTGTCTCAAGGGTTAGTATTCCAGATTCTCTGTTTCAAACATGGGAAACTGTTAGGATGCTAGTGCGCCACACAGATGTTTGTGCGTTGCGCGTGCGTCTAGAGCCTAGATTCTCAGGAAATGTGTCATCAAGCTTCTATTGCTCTACCACAAGTCCGCATGGAGTTAGAATCACAAAATTCCAACTCATGGGATTTTGTCATTAATTTTCCAAGGCATCATAAATGCTAGTAAAAAATGCAAGAATGTGAAATTTCCTCTAGGTGTAATTCTGCGACATTACAACAAGAGACAACCAATATGTAGAGTACTTGGTGAAGTGGAGAGTAAGGTCTATTGAAGATTCATCATGGTTGTATAAGGCTGATGTTAACCATCTTGGTTTTCCTCTAACTCCTGAGAAGTGACAAGGTCACTTTTCAAATTACCCTAGGTGTTTATGCAAGAGCATCTAACGGTGTAGGGTAATCTCACATCACCCAATAAAAAATATTTTTTTTCCTTAATTTCTTTAGTTGTTTTGAGTTCCATGATGGCACTTAAGGGGTGTAGGACATTTAGGAGTCAAAAATAGTGAAAAATAGTCACTTACTATTTTTAGTAAGTTATCCTAATTGGGCTCATATGGACCTAAAAATTTACCCCAAGGAGTAGAACTGAAAAAAATTTCTAGTCATGAAAGAAACATCTCAATACCCTACACCATTTGGGAGATGTTAAAGTTTATGTCCCGAGAAATTTCTCCATTATAGCTTCAAATTCATATATGAATACTTTAGAGGCCCCAAAACAGCTTGAAAGGTTGACAAACTGACCTCTAGTTGGTTCAAATGTTGTAGATCTCTTTGAGAGCTTTCCAACAATATGCAATAATAGCAAATCAGACACCTGGATCAAAAGTTATGGCCCCGCAAAGTTGCCCCTCAAGAAGTGAATTTTATTAAAATTTCTTCCTAGGCTAGAAATCAAATGTTGGGACTTTTGGTGCTAAAACAAAAGGGAAATTTGAACATTCTAGAACATTCCAGGGTGGTTATTGGGGTAAAATAAAAGGGTTAAATGGGGGTTGTAGAAGGAGGGCTCCAATAATGTCAATTGTGGCTCTGAATAATACATTTTGTTTCTAGAGTTGATTTTGGTGTAATGAATCAAGCCCATGAGGCCGTAGCATGTAAGTTTTAAATCCATAATTTCATTTACTGGAAAATAATTGAAAATGAGTTTTTTTATGTCTTGCATCCTCTATGTTGGTATCTATTGTTCTTTTTTGTGTGGTTTTCAAGTGGTGCGGCCCTCATCAAACATAAAATGAATAAATAAAATAAATATGGATGAGTGATGAAGTGGAGATAATTTTTTAAATAGGATATTCTAGGTAGAGGTAGAAAAATGGAGTCAATAATAAATGACAAGATTTAGATGATGATGTGGATAGAAGGTGACTATACACAATGAAGAATCATTAACAAGGAAAGATGAAAATTTTATACTATTTTTGGAAATCATTACATGGGATATTATGACAATGTAGAGTATGATGTAAGTTTAATGGGGATAAATAAATTATTACAAAAATAAAATTTTAGAGAATAAGTGAAGGAAGTGAGACAATTTAGGAATGGAAAGTAGAAATTAATATTCATTCATACCATAGAAATGGAAGGAATGGAGAATACATGAATATTTATGATGAATTTAGAGCATCAAAGTGTAGAATGTTTGAGAGATGTCAAGAAAATAATATTAGAAGAATAGAGTAGAATGTGGAAGTTATAATTGGAAGAATAGTGACCAACACATATATAGAGAATGAGGAGAGTTGGTGATATGGGGTAATATATTCCAATAGTAGTATTGGTAGTTAGAAATGATTTATTGAAAAGAATAGAGGATGAGAATCTAAAAAGAGAAGAGAAGTGGATATTGTAGAAGATGAGAATGGTAGAAAGTGTAAAGAATAAAGGAAAACTAGAGGGATAATTTCAATTAGAATGGATAGGATAAGTTGAGACAAGCATTGATAGCCACAAAATGATATTGAATTGGTCAAGTAAGTAATACTCTAGGAGGGTGAAATAAAAAATTATTTGGAAGGAAAGAAAAATAGTAATATGCATTTAATATTAGAATGAATATGTGCGTGTGAGACAAAGAGAGAGAGAGAGTTTTAAAATATGATCATAGTTAGATGATTCTTGGATAGAGTTACAAGAGGGGTTGTTGGTATAGGTAATAAAATATACATTATAATTTTTTTTGAGAGATGGTCTGTGTCCTAGCTCTTTACTTTAAAATTAATTAAGGTGAAAGGAGTAATACATGGTTGATTTTGGAGCCCATTAATATGTTTAGGGTACACTAAGGTTGGTTTACAACCCTAAAGAGTAGTTCAATCACTCATCCCTTATTTTTGAACATTAAACTTGTAAATTAGTTAAATGGGATTTTTAATGTAGGAGAATCTAGAATGTTAAGAAAAATATTTCATCAACCAAAAATATTCCTTTTTATTTATTTTATTTATAAGTTTAGTTATTATTTTCCAATCTTTTTGGTGTGCCATAATTATACTTTCAAAACCTAGTTGATAGTTAAGCACTAGGGTCGAAGGATATAAGAAATTGTAAGCCATCATGTGTTACAAAATATTGATCTAGAACTTCAAATTATATATCATAGCTTTATCAAATTATCTTCCAATGTGACATGATAGATCCAATAATTTTCTATTGATCAATGATACATCTTGCCAAATTTCTTAAGATAGATGAATTTGAGTCATGTAGTAAGTATTCAAGCATTGTGTTGACCATTGAAGACAAATGTAAGCTTATTGATCTTAAAAGAAGTCATTTTTAGAATTGTATCAAGTTTGAAACCATAATTCTTATTCTAGGTCGATCAAGAACCTTCTACGCCAATGATGCACTATAAAAGGAGGTCCTCTAATTTACAAAATGACAGAAAAATACAATGAGAGATCCAAGGATGAAGTGGTTTTTTATTAGCTTAAAGAAAAGCAAGGGAAGCAATTTTAGCTTGAGGATGCCAACATTGGTGGTCATACTCTTGTGAAGTGCTTGAGTATTATTGTACCTAAGAATGAGGTCTAGTTTGATTGTATGTCCTATTGAAAAACTATGGATGTAGTTGGATTTATTTATTGCTATATATTGAATCTAATTTATTGTCATAAGATTGTGTTGATACTTGAGCTATGTTGCGCATTGATTATGAGTGATTGTGTATTAAGGATGCATGGTTTGGGGAGTCCTTAATTGGAACATTCATCCATGATTGCATCATATCCATTACAAACATTCTTATATAATCACTCCCTACCCTATCAATGTGTTCATCTATTCTCATATATTCATTCTTTTCACTCATTCATTATACACCAATGTATGCACATCCTACATGTTTTGATATTTTCTCTTTCATGTTCTTAGACAATTCTATAGTCATTAGGTCATGCCCACACTTGTAAGGTCATCCTTCAAAAAAAAATCTAATTTAGCCATCTCATGCCTATTACCTTACTACCTAGGATCAATTGAACATAAAATGATGTTTTGTTATTTTGTTGTATTTATAGGAATTCAATGATGCATTCATTATGATCATCTCCTAATCATTAAAAAATCAAGGATTCATTTACATTGCAACACTTCAATTGGTGCTCTAAAATGATTTTAGATTCATAAAAGCATTCCTAGTAACATATGCATGATTGAGGAGTGTTGAACTATTGATCTTTTACATACATTTATGTAGGTAGACTTGAGAGAACATGTCTCATTATGACATACTAGCAGTCCTACCAATGTATTTATAAATACCACTAGACCCCAAATATAAGGAAAGACACATGGCATGGACATGCATCAAGTAAAATGAAGAATAAGATTCTAGATTTCATAATACTAGTTTCTAGAATCTAATAACAAATTAATTCAAGATCACTAGACTAGTCATGGATTCTTCAACTTGTATTTGCATAAAATTAACTCTTTTTTAAATTTTGATGTGAAACCAATCTATTATTATTCTTTTCAAATTTTATAGTACATTCAAATTTTTATGTCATTCTAAAGCACAAACACAATAAATATAAAAAATTAAAAAAAAATATTTTATTATAATTTAATGTTTTAAATCAACTATTACAAATCGTAGATTATCGATCCTTACTATCATTTAACTTATATTTATATATATATATATATATATATATAATCTTAATTATCATTGCAGTTTATCATGCTGTAAGGCCTTCCATTGCAATGACATTTTTGTTGTGTACATCAAAACTCTTAATGCCATTTTTTCATGTATAGAAAATGGTGGAGGCAGTGCCAATATTTTTTGGAGGATGTGCTTAAAGAAAGTCATTATGGTGTTGCACTACAGATGCATTTTATTATGGCGTGTACATCAAAACGTGAACTGAAATCTTTCTTAAATTATGAAATCGTTGTCATTCTTTTAAAAATTGTTCCTATTAAATATAGATCCGTGGGGTTGGCTTCACCACTGCCCTACCTTCTAACCTAAAATGAATAGGTTGGTGGGTGGCTTAAATCTGTTCAGATCATTCACATTCTCAATTCTTTATTGTCAATTATTTTCATCACATGTTCTCACGTCTGGTAATGTCTGCATTTTTTATATACTTCAACTATTGTCCTTCATTCTAGACTAAATAGGTTTGAGGAAGGAGATGCCTAGGTGTGTTTGCAGGTTGCCAAGAGAAAAAGCCACAAATTTTATGCTTGGCTAAGAACAACATGGGGCCACAACACTCCCTATTTTTTTGCATGACCTGTGAATGAAGAAGATAGATTTGTTAGTCTATTTTTTTTTGGCTAAATTCTCAAATGAGCTTCACTATATTTATTGTTGAAAGAATTGAACCATTTGTGACATTGAATAATTATGATATTCTACAACAATTAGAAGATTCATATGGGGGCTAGTTGAGTCCCTACATCATGTAAGTTATAACCTATTTATTCATTGATTTTTTATAATAGCTAAATTTTTTTTGTGAGCTATATCGTAATCAAGTATGTGACTCTCGCAGCAAGGACTTTGAAGCATTTGCAGACATTTATTTTGCAGCTTTGGGAGATAGAGGGAAATACTGGAAACATTCAATGAGCCAAATACATTTGTCGAGGGCAGTAATCCTACATGAACTTGTAATATTTAAATGTTGCAAACCCTAGATTTGAAATTTTTAGTGGTTAGTGAAAACTCAGGGTTGTAAGATTTCGGTCATTATGAAAATTTTTATTTTTGGCATTGAAAAATTAAAATGTTACTTCAAGGAATTAGCGATGAACAATTGAAGTTTTGTTGTAGGGTTTCAATGCTCAAAATATTTTCAATGATCTGGATTTGAAGAATTTTGTCATTTTTTCTTTATAAATTTTGTTCTATATAAAGCTACAAATAGGGTATGTTGGGGTTGGATCTATTTTGGAACAACCCAAATGTGAATTTTGTCTTGTTGATTTTTGTGATATGTAATCTTTTACGTTGATATTGCTAATTGGATCTTGAGAAAATGTGTTGTAATTTATGTGTTGTGTATTTTTTCAGTTGTGGAGCTCTGAATTCTGACTTATGATGGCTAGTTGTTGCAAACCTCACCTATGGTGTGTCTTTGTTTTGGTGATTTTGATGAGCTTCGCAAGAAATTTTAACTATGTATGCTCAGGTATGGTATATAGTGATTGGATCTTCTTGGGTTATTGATTTATAGCCTTGTTGGTATCTTCTATAGGTAGTTTTGTTTGTTTTGAACATTTTCTTGCTGAGACACATATTTCACTATAGTAGTTTCTGCAATAACCAGCCCTTGCAACACTCAACATTACAATTGATTTTATTTTTATATATACTAATTGGGACTACGCTTCAATGGGTAGATGGAAAATGCAATGAATTTAGCTTTTGTGTTTAGTTTAAAAATTTCTATCACATTGGAATTTGGCCATATGCTTCTTAGTATGGGTAGCAGAATCCATAAATTGTTGAATTCTAATTATTTTGGGATTGTACAGTTAATAGAGACCAAAACAGTCACAAAAGGGAACCCATCAAATGGATTGAAAAAGATGAAATGGAAAAAGGCCCAAGTACATACTCAAATAAGAAACAATTTTAGATTTTTGAGGCGACTCAATTTTGGCTGCCTAAAAAATCATTTTTTTTTATAGCATTAATAGGCAATTATAAGGGTGCTTGAGCTATAAAAGTTATAAGTTCACTTTGTATTTTCACTTTTCCAACATGCTTTATCAATTTTTTTCCATTGAAGGAAGTAATTTTTTGCTTATTTGGTTTTGGATAATGAATCATTTTTGTATGCTATAAAGGCATTGCAACTGAGATTTATTTCATCTTATGCGAACATGGCCAAATAACAAATGTCTATTGGCTGAAAAAATAACATGCATCTATTTCCTGGAAAAGTAACATATGGATTCTACCTAATAATTGGTGAAGTTGATTTATTTGGCATTTGGATTGACTTGATTTTGGTGGCTTCTTGTATTTTCTCAATCATTAAAAAGGGAAGCAAAGGAGTTTTCCAGATAAAAGAAGCCTAGCAATAAATACCAACCAATGAATATTGGAAACATGATAATGAATGGGGATAGGAGTTTAATAAACAATTGAAATTACCAAATTACACATTTCAACCATTTACTTATACATAGTGAAACAGTTGTATATTTTTCCTCACTGCATTAGGTAACTCAGATTGCTTTTGAAGGCTGGTGGATTTATGTTAGTTATAATTGGTTGGCGCCTTTAAATTATTGCTAACTTTTAACAAGATTTAGAATGTTGTGGCAACCTGATTTTCATGTGACACTAATTTTGGTCATCAGAGAAAGTAATTTTTTATGTAAATCTAAATTTGGATAAAGGATGGCTTTTGTATGCTATAGTGGGATCGCAAATCAGATATTGTTTCACCTTATGGATAGTAATAAAATTTTTCTAGTTAGAAGAATGACAATATTACTGATGAATTCAATTTTTTGTAGAGTTATTGGGTTTATCTATTAGTCATTGAATTCTATTTGCAATCCTTCACCTTTTTATGAGGTTGATTTAAAGGTTGTAATGGAGGGAGGGTCAAAGCTAGGAGAACATGGGATAGAGAGGGATGGGATAGGGTCGGATTGATTTGACCTATTGTTAACTCTATAAGAAACTGCAAGTATGTTGTAGGTATTTTGAATCTTTCTTTTCCATTTTAGCTCAAGCTACTTGAGTGAACAAAAAAAATTAGGTTCAATCTTGGAATGACAAACTTCAATAACATCCAAACCTAGATTTATAGCTAGGCCATGACCTAAACAATTTACATTCACTCGTTTAAAAAATAAATGACTTAATTCTATTTGATAACAATAGCTTAAGGTAGTTATCATTTTTTTTGGTGTATTAGTTGTATAATAAATGACATGATGACATTGATTTATCTGCTTGGGTAGTCGGAACTAATCACTACCTTTTTTTCTTGTACTATGTACTTAAAGGAATTCATTATCAAACTGACACTTTCACTGCAAAGGAGGAGAGCAAAGGACTATAGAGACAAAAATAGAGTTGCTTCTGTGATAGGGCGAATTTAAGTGTTAGAAAATAAAAAACAAACAAGAGAGTGCAAATAACAACAAAAGACACCCTACACCTCAAGATTAGCCTAGTTGGATTCAATACAAGATAAAGACAACAAAATGAAACATTTTACCTTGTTTCGAATCGATCCTTTGGTTGGCCCTTCAATCTTTGGTGTTGTATGCTTCTTGGATGGCAAGAGATGAAAATGTGGATTATAAGATAAATGGAAAATAGATGAAAGTATGAAAAATGGCTAAGTATGGTTCAAGGAAAAAATTTGTAAGAGTTTGACTAGCATGAATAATCTCCCTCAAAATGAGAGAAAAGAGGGGGTATTTATAAAGAATTTAGAGTTCTCTAGGGAAATAGATGGTCAAGATTCAGCCACCAAGATCAAGATGTAGGGCTAAGGTGAGTTGAGAACTCACAAGCCCTCACATCTTGGCATGTGGCATGCGAAGTGGCTTAGAAGAGGTGATGTGTATATGAGGTGGAAGGGTAGTATATGACATGGAGGTGGTGCATAGTACCTTGGGATTGGACAAGATCTCCTCATAAAGGAGGTCCCTGTCCCCATGTGGGTGAGAGGACATGTGGGGAATTAAAAATTCCTCAAATATCCTCATGGGGATGAGAGAAGAAATTTTAAATTCCAAGGAATGCATTGGGGGATTAAATGTGAATTAAAAATTTACATAGGGAATGGAGTGCCTTCTTCAAAAAGAGAAAGCCTTTAAGAAGGTTGACTTAGGACACATTCCATAAATGATATGGGGATTAGGGATGACCTAATTAAGTGATTAAGGTTGTGCAAGTACTTGATTAGACAAGTTAATGACAGATTAGAGGCAAGTGGGAAATTATGGAGGATGGGACCCTAATGAAGATTAGAGGTGTGCACATTTTAACCATAAATTAATTGACTAAGAAAGAGGGTTAAATTGCTAAGAGGGATTAGAGACCAACTTGCAAAAGTTGGAGGATGTGACAATGAGAGAGAAAGTGAGAAATTTAAAAATAAATTTAAAATTCCAAAAGATAATATGACTAAATTAAATAAAGTGATACATTTATTTAATTTAGAGAGGAAAGAGGGGAAAAGTATTTATTAAATTAAATACTTTAGAAACCTTATGGAAGAGATGAAATATTAATTAAATGAGTGATTTAATTAATACCAACAAAAGGGATGAAGAAAATGAGCAAAGGGATGATTAAGGAGACAACTTTGACCATATGGAAGTGGTCAAATTTAGATGTCTACATTTTGCCCCTCTTCAAAATACTATTAGGATAACAGTGTTTCGAAGAAAAATAAAATACAGGCGACTCTATGGAAAGGGCGACTGAAAAAGAGATGCCCCAAAATGGAAGAGTTTGCGTGAGCTACCCGAACGGAGGAGAAATAAAGGGGATGCCCCGGTCTCGCAAAAGAAAGTTTATGATAGAAGATTGGGAGAGAATGGTAGGGTATGCCCCCTCGAGAAGGTGGACGGGGAAGGAAAAGGGGCCCCGGGAAAGTTTGCAAAAGTATGAAGTGGCATATGTCATTGGAAAGAACACGAAAAATCGAGAAGATTGGCACTTGAACATAGGAAAACAGGTTCACGGTGTGCAAATGGCGTCCCCGGGGAGATAGGGGGTGAGGGAATTAGTTGAGAGGGAAAAAAGGTTAAATAAAAGGAAAAAATTCCCTTTATTTTAAAAGATAAAAAAATGGAGGGAAAAAGCTATATAAGGTAATTCTAGGAACTACCTCTCCTCATTTGGACAGCTGTCAAATGAGGAGAAGAGGGAGAAGAGGAGAGGGCAAGAGGGAGGAGACACAATGTCGGAGTACGATACCAACATCACTCATCAGGTGGATGAGAGACGACGATTCTTCGTCGAGTGTGTCGTGCCACGCCAGGTTAGTTCAAAACCCCACCTTGTGATTTTGTTCAATTTAGCTAATTTTTTGCAAAAACAAAAATATGGGTCTTGTGGGGGTGTTCAGGAGGAAAAATGGGTTAGAGGGAATTTTTTCAAAAAAATGTTTTGGGGAGGGAGGAGGGAGGACAGGCCGGGTGGGTCCGCCGGGGCTCGTCACCCGGGGCGGAGGCCTGCTCAGCCAAGCTCAGGTAGGAGTCCGCTGGCCAGGGCTCACTCGTGCTGGGTCCAGACCCACCCAACAAAGCCTCCACCTGGGCTGCGAGTCTGCCCAGGCGGGTCTACCCTGGTGCGGGCGGGCTCACCCGCGAGCTTGGGCAGGTTCGCCCAAGCTAGGGTGGGTCTGCCCGAGTTGGAAGCGGGTCTGCCCAAGCTCAGGCGGGTTCGCCCAAGAGCTCAGGTGGGCCCGCGTGGGTTTGGGGTGGGTCTACCCAAGGGCCAAGGCGAAAATAGCTAAAGGTAGGGGAAAAAACAAAGGTTAAGGGTGGGATGGGGAAGGGAAATTTTGGGGCGGGAAGAAGTAGGATAAGAAAAATGGGGGCAAGACAACATCAAAAGAAACTGACAAAGGACTACTGCTATGGATGCAGAATGTTGAGAGTTTGCAGATGCGGGAGAGGTGATCCAAGGTGTTGACTAGATGCATGGCAGCGATGAAAGGCGTTGATCACCAGAGACTGGCAGAGGCAGGACTAGTTCACATGCTATCCTACCCGACGATTAAGGCCCATAGGGCTATGCTGATAGCCCTGATAGAGCATTGGGACTCGGTGACATCGACGTTCCATCTACCAACAAGGGAGATGACAGTGACCTTGGAGGATGTTTGGCAGATGTTAAGGCTCCCTATAGCAGGGCTTGCAGTTAGCGAGCGTTGGATAGCGGGCGAGACGTTGAATGAGTCTGTGCATGTTGTATTTGGAAGTGACGATCTACCGATTCAGTGAGGGCAGTTGGATGTGGACAAATTTCTGTCTTGTAGGGTACCAGAATTGTCACTGTACCTAGCGGGACTGATTAGCGGGATCCTGGTGCCAGACCGAAGTGATCAATTCCTGCATCTTAGGTTTGTCGAGGTCATTTAGCATATCATCGAGGGCCGAGAGGGACAATTTACGTGGGGGACCTGCATGCTGGCACAACTGTATTGGGATATGCACTAGGTATGTTACCGGAGGGCACGAAGTGTGGCACATGTCACACTGCTACAGGTTTGGGCTTAGGAGCACATCAGGGTGACCAGGCCAATTGTGTATAGATTAGTAGAGCAGGATGACAGAGAGGTCGTGGCCTAGGGATGGGGGGCAGAGGCAGGAGCGATACTAAGGTATCAGGATGTGAGAGATGTAGATGTATGGAGGAGACAACTAGATGATGTGCAGGCGGAGATGATAGTGTGGTGGCCTTATATGATGCAGCGCTTCAGGGGCTGGAGGGACGATGAGGAGACACACATCAGTTACTCCTTCACTTGTTATATTATTGGAAGAGTTTCACTTGTAGTGGAACTACACAGACCTAATCAGGTGACACGATAGTTTGGAGTGAGGCAGGATATTCCCACGGGGCGAGTGATGTTCTGACAATTGTCATGAGAGCGGCCATGGGGGGTTTCACTAGGCTTGGATGCAGTGTGGGTGGAGCTGGAGACACTACAGTTTGTGCCATACCCAGACAGGTGGGAGGGGCAGAGGGATGTAGGGGTGACAGATTGATATCGGCAGTGGTTCAGGAAACATTCACCGCCACAAATTACCCCAACAGTGTCGATTGAGGGAACACTAGGGTTCAGGTCAAAGGATGAGAGATAGCTGAGGGCGGCGGGACCAGTACCCCAAGGGTGATAAAGAGGAGTTCAGGCGAGAGGAGGACAGTAGGGGGAGGACAGGAGGTGGTTGGAGCAGCCGAGGAGGAGCCAGTGAGGGCAGTCAAGAGGAGGAGATAAGAGGCTATTGGAGTAGTCGAGGAGCCAGGGAGGGCAGCCAGAAGGAGGAGATGAGGGTGCAGAGCCCGAGGAGGAGATGGAGTAGAGGAGGGAGAGGATGAGGCCAAGGCTGCAGCACAACAAGATAGTGGGCCAGAGATCGAGAGAGAGAGGAGCCAAGAGGCACATGCATCCCTAGGAGGTCAGTAGCAGGAGAGGGGAGGAGACTGAGACTAGAAGAGTGTGGGAGAGACAGGAGGCAGACATGGCCACAGGAGGGCATGAACGACAAAGACCAGGAGGTCAAGGCTAGCAGAGCACAAGAGAGGATGACAGGGAGAGGGGGAGCCCCCTCGGTGATAGATGTGGATGCGATGGAGCCGTTGGTAAAGAGCAAGGGGTATGAGCCATGGGAGATGGACATTAATTTCGATGTGTATGACCTCCAACCACTATCAACAGTACCTCCCAAAGGAGAGGATCCCATGGTGGTGTTGAGAGAGACTCTGGAGAGACTGCGCCTTAGCGAGTAGCGATTTTGGTAGACAGAGGCAGAGTGGGTCAAATTAGAGGTAGCGTTGAGCAAGCTACAAGCATGATTTGCCCAGGGTGAGAGAGACTACTTAGTCTTGGCCATGCCGGTGTCTAATGCGGAGAGCATATTAATGAGAGAGAGGGATGAGGCACGAGATGAGGCAATTGAATTATGGGCAGAGATAGAGAGATTGCGAGCAGAGGTGGCTAGGGAGCATGAGGAGGGAGATGCAATGAGGTGGGAGTGAGACTGTTTGGTGGCAGAGGCAGCGATATGACATGATGTTGGAGGGGTGATAGGGCAGGAGTCGTCAGAGACTAGGACAAGGACTTCCAGAGAGACGAAGGGTCTGTAGGGATAGCTAGAGCAGTTACAAAGGGAGAGAGCAGATATGCACCGGGAGCGGGCTGAGCTTAGAGACAGGGTGGACTATTTAGAGTAGACAATTGGGGATATGGGGTTGATGCAGTGGAGAGAGGAGATGAGGAGAGAGATGCACATGTTGTGGTCAGAGAGATGTGGCATAGGAACAGGTGTAGGTCTTAGAGGCAAATAGGGATGTTCTACAGGCATGCGCTCATGTGGCCGAGAGTGAGTGGCAGGCGGCAGAGTCAAAGGTTCAGTCTCTCTAGAGAGAGAGGGATGCAACAATGTCACAGGTGTCAGGTCTTTGGTGAGAGCGAGATTCTGCTAAGTTGAGACTTCAGGCACTTCAGAGGGACAGGGATGGAGCAGAGGCTCAGGCACAAGCCGCACAGAGAGAGAGGGATTCCATAGAGATTCGGATGCAGACATTGTAGAGTGAGCGAGACATAGCATAGGCTCAGCTGCGGGCAGCGCATGGTGCAGGGGCGAGCCAACAGTAGAGGTATAGGGGTTACGGGCCCAGTTAGAGGCTACAGAGGCTGAGAGAGATAGGGCTACATGGCAGGTACAATAGCTGACAGAGGCATAGGAGGCCTGGGTATAGGAGTAGAGAGATATTAGTGGAGATTAGGACAGGTATAGACTTGAGCAGAATGTCATTAGGCATTAGGTTGTTCAGTGGGATGACTATATGCAGGAGGCAAGTTATTGGAGGTGCGTGTATGAGCATGATGTTTCAGATCCAACGCATCGCACAATGTCCTATATCAGATAGGTACCCTAGATGTTAGCACCGTCCCAGTCATTAGGGACACATACCAGAGGATACAATGACTATCGATGGACTCCTCCTCTCAATGGTTACCAAGGGACTCCCACCTGTGAGTATTAGGGGACTCCCACACATAGAGGGTTAGTGTTGAATTCTCCTCAAAGATCAGATGTGGGTAGCTCACAGTAGGACAGCTAGAGATCAGATGACAGGATACCAATTTTTTGACAGACACAAGATGGAGCATTTAGTACTTATTAGCAGAGATCAGAGATGCTCTACATCTCTGGATTTTGTACCTTATTTGATGATATATGATGGATATGTGGTAGATTATGCTGGATTTTGTACCTCATTTGATAATGTATGATGGACATATGACGTACATTGTATTATTTTGATTATGATATGGGACATTCCTTATTGACACTATGCATTATGTTTTTGTGATGGGTGATTCAGTTTATGTATGCACATGTATATGATATTTCCCGCTTATGTAGATGGATACTTTGGTTTATTTATGCACATGTTTATGATACTACATGCTTATGTGTATGTATGAGTATATGATACTTCATGCCTATGTGGATGTATGAGTTGATTTATTTATGCACATGTTTATGATATGATAATGGATGATTTGGTTTATGTATGCACATGTTTATGATATTTCATTTCTATGTGGATGGATGATTATGCATATATTAATGTTGATAATGCAAGATGATATGGATATTTGGTATGAAATGTAATTAGGATGTAGATGTTAATATGGACATGTATGGGTAAATGAAACTATTGATGCTTAATCTAATTAGCCTATGAGCTATGAAATGCATTGAACCTATAATGTAACATGAAATATGAATGAAACATGAGTTCCTATAATACAAGCCTAAGTGTTAATAAGGACTTGTATGGGAATGTGGATAGGTGATAGGGATATTGTGGGTGTGATACTGCATCTGTCAAAAAACCATTAGTACCCTAAGAGGAAGATCAAGAGGGAAAAAGAGTCAAGACTTGCACAACCTAAATCACCAGTCATGGGCCATGGACAAGGTTGAATGAAGGGTGTATGTAGTGAAATGAAATGCAGTGCAATCAAGAACATAATTTTCCATCTTCAGAGCATTGATTTTTGCTATAGCATAAGATACCGGATACCCTGATATGTAAGACCAAGGTGAGTTGGCATCTAATGCATGAAACAAACACAACAAATAGAAACCCCAAGGTCACGATGACCTTGGTCGAGCTAGGTATTGGGATAACCACAAACACACAAGGATTCCCCAGCGTAACACAAGACCTCAAGGATCTTGGTGGGTACTACGTGGGACAACTAAGAAGACATCAACAAAAAAAAGACCAAGACACGCCCCTATGTAGATGAGTCAAATCACACCATGATATGATGGATCAAGGAGACCATGACAAGTGTTGATAGTGAGCTCAAATGATAAACAAAATCCAAAAACATTAAAAGATCACAATCAATTTCAAAACGTCATTTTCCATAGGCTCAAAGGGATGGATGGGATTGATGAGGTCTGCTAGGAAGGATGCATCCCATTGAGACCGATGATGGGTACTAAACTAGAATGACCCAGTTGACACAAGATATTTTCCATTAGCCAGATATTTTGACACTAGGGGATTTTGTTTGTGAAGAATGAGCTAGACAAGGACACTGACTAACACACCCTACAGACCTAGGGGCTCGGGGGCCGATCAGAGATTAGCCTTGCCTACGTGAAAGCGCAGAGCCCTTGTAGTTCAAGAAAAGACCATGGATAAAGTGGAAAGAGGATGATAATGGCAGATGATGGATGACCAACACGGGATGGTCAGAATACCCTGGGGGCAGATCAAATGATCAGCCCTGCCTACTTGATAGTGCAGGGGCAATGTAGTTCGACCAAGGACGCGAAAGGATGGGATTTAGATGGAGATCGACATGATGAATGATCCTATGTGATGACACAGACCGACCGACAAGGAGAAGAATGACATAAGCTCAGAGTGTGATACTAAAAAGCTCAAGATGAAGGACAACCTAAAGGGATCGTCCAATGCTCGATCAAAATATACCAAGTGGTCAAGAATGGGATGGGTGAGGATGATAGTGCGGATGAAAGCATAAAATAACTAGGATGCCAGGCAGATAATGATTAAGCCCTCTACGAATGACGCCTGTTACTAGGTTTTCACCACCCGTACTTATCCAAGGCACCACCAAGAAGTGGTTTTCACCATAAGACGAACTTATTTCTCTTTACTATTTTTGGATTTTTGGATTTTTCTGATTTTTTTTTATTATTTTTTTATTTTTTTGATTTTTGATTTTTTTTTATTTTTTTATTTTTTTATTTTTTTGATTTTTATTTTTTAGGTGGGGTTACCAAGTGGACTTAGGTGTAGAACCTCTTCAGATGCATGATATTCATGGGTTCTTCGAAGGGCTCTCCTTCAAGAGTAGTCAACCTATATGCCCCAGATCCATATTTGGTGGTTATGATATAAATCCCCAACCAGTTTGCTTCAAATTTTCCTTTCTTGTCTCGATCTTGCTAAGTACACTAATTCTCTTTGAGGACAAGATCACCCACCTGAAACTGTTGAGGTCAAACCTTCTTGTTGTCGTGATGCTTGAGGCAGTTCTGATATGCTTGCAGATGATCGTAGGTTTTGATTCTTATTTCATCAACTCCAGTTGTGCAAGTCGTGCAACACGAGCATCCTCCTCACTGATAAGATTTTTTAGAGAAATTCTCAGTGATGGGATCTCAACTTCAATTGGAAAGATGGCCTCAATGCCATAGACTAAAGAATAGGGGGTGGCACCGATAGGGGTGAAGATGGATGTGCGATATGCCTAGAGGGCGGGATGAATATGGAGGTGCCAATCTCGACGAGTATTATTGACAACCTTTTTGAGGATGTGGATAAGGGTCTTATTAGTTACTTTTTCCTGACCATTACCCTGGGGTAATAAGGCATTGAAAAATGATGTTGGATATGAAAGGTGTTGCAGAGGTGTTTCATGGCTTTATTTTTGAAGGGTTTTTCCATTATCGGAGAGGATGGTGGATGGGATACCATATCTGCAGAGAATATGGTAAAGGATGAATTTTGAGATCTGAATACTGATGATCTGTGAGAGTGGCATTGCTTCCACCCACTTAGTGAAGTACTCAGTGGTAGTAATTATGAATGTATGTTTGTCAGATGATGGTGGGTAAATCTTTCCAATCAAGTCGAAACCCCATTGAGAGAATGGCCACGGTGCTAGGAGGGGCTAAAGATCATGTGCTGGAGCATGAATCAAATCTGCATGTTGTTGGTAGGGAAGGAACTTCTTCACAAATTCACAAGCATCATGCTCTAATGTAGGCCAATAATATCTAGCTCAGAGAATCCTTTTGGCCAGGGCCATACCATTTGAATGAGCTCCACAAACACCACTATGTACCTCCATTAGTGTCATGCGAGCTTTGGTCTCAGTCAGACATCTAAGGAGGATTCCATCATACCCACGATGATAAAGCGTATCACCAACGATAATGTATCTGGAAGAGTGATGAACAAAGGATTTGTGTTGACTGCATGTGACTTCTGGGGGTAGAACATTATCATGGAGATAGGTATATATGTCCTAGTACCAGGGGGAAGTGGGAACCATGATATCACACACCATGTCAGTCTTAGGAATATCATACGCGGTGATTAAAAGTTGTTCGACAAGGAGCTCACATTTTGTTCGATCTTTTGGTATGTCAATAAGGGAGCCGATAGTGGCCATTGCATTCGATAGTGGCCATTGCATCAGCTGCTTGTTTTGTACCCTAGGAATTTGATCAAATTGTAAGAAGGTGAAATATTTCTTGAAATCATCCACATACATTTATAGGGAAAAAACTTATCATCTTTTGTTAAGAATTCATCATTAACCTGCTTGATGACTAACAATGAATCACCAGAGACTTTCAAGTGAGTTATATGCCACTGCTTTGCAATTTGGAGGCCAGTGAGAAGGGCTTTGTACTTTGCGATGTTGTTGGTACACGAGAATGCTATCCTGAATGATTTTGGAATGTAGTCACCTTGAGGGGTAACCAATAGAATCCCTGCACCTGATCCATTATGAGTATATGAGCCATCAAAATACAGTGTCCAAGCTAGTGCTTCTGTAACTGTGTAAAATTCTTCGTATGAAAATTTAGTGTCCAGAGGGTAAGCATCTACTAATGGTGCCTCAGCCAACTGATCAGCTATGACCTGTCCCTTTATGGCTTTTCACTCCACATACTCTATGTCAAATTCACTTAGGAGCATGACCCACTTGGCCATGTGGCCAGTCAAGGTGGTCCTAGATAACAGATACTTTAGTGGATCAATCTTAGCAATTAATTTCACCAGATGGCTAAGCATGTAATGTCAGAGTTTCTGTGTGCTGAAGACTACTGCGAGACACGCTTTTTCCATGGGAGAGTAGTTTAATTCATAGTTGACCAATGTCTGACTGATGTAGTAGATCGCCCTCTCTTTCAATGATTCATCATGTTGTGCCAACAATGCCCCCAGTGCAACTGAAGTGGCAGAGATATATAGCAAGAGGGGTTTCCCTGGAATAGGTGGAATTAGGATCGGTGGATGAGCTAAGTATTCTTTGATCTTATCGAAACCTATCTGACACTGTTGGTTCCAGTAGAAGGTGGAGTCTTTCTTCAGAAGATGAGTGAATGGCTGACACTTATCCACGAGCTGGGCTATGAACCGACGGATGGATTGCATCTTCCCTTGGAGGCTTCTTAACTAGTTCAGATTGTGTGGGGGTGGCATGTCCAGAATAGATTTCACCTTGGCGGGATCAACTTCAATACCCCTTCAAGAGACTATGAAACCCAACAATTTTCCTGATGTGACACCAAAGACACACTTTTTGGGATTTAGTCACAACTTGTAATGTTCCAACCGTTCAAATATTTTTTTCAGGATAGTAGGATGTTTTGCTCAAGTTTTGGATTTTCCTAACAAGTCATCGACATAATCCTCCATCATGATATGGATGAGGTTATGGAAGATGACCGTCATTGCCCTTTGATATGTCGCCCCGACATTTTTGAGACCAAAGGGCATAACATTGTAACAGAAAGTACCCCAAGGTGTTGTGAAAGTGGTCTTGTGTTGGTCCTCAGGTGCAATTTGGATCTGATTATAACCAGAGAAACCATCCATAAGGGAAAACATCTCATGTCATGTCGTGAGGTCAACCATGTCAATGTTAGGCTGAGGGAAGTCATCTTTTGGGCAGGCCTTGTTAAGATCTCTGAAGTCTATGTAGATCCAAATGTCTCCATTTGGTTTGGCAACTGGTACTATATTGAAGATCCATTCAAAGTAGTCAATTGGTCTGATAAAACCTGCATCCAGTAATTTCTTCAGTTCCTTCTTGAATAATAGTGCCACCTATGGGTGCATCTTGCGGAGCTTCTGTTTGACAGGCTTGGCATAAGGGCGAATGTCTAGATGATGGACCACTAAAGTGGGGTCCAAGCCTAGCATGTTTGAATATGACCAAGCAAAGTTAACAACACCCTCTTGGAGTAACTGAATAATGACTGCATATTCTGGATCTGAGAGTGATTTGGCCACAGATGTGATCCCAGGAGTTTCGGCAGTACCCAGATTAACTTCTCGAGTCTCTTCAAGTAGAATGGACGACCGTGTAGATAACTGAGTTCCCACAAGAGGAAGATGAACATCTCCATCCTCTAGCACCTCTTTGAGGTTTTTGTCATCGGATGCATCCTTTATTTTTACTTTTTCAAGGTCAAGAAGTGCCTCAGGGAGGTTTTCACTAGATGACCGCTTTTTATTTCTCTTATTCTTATTTTTGCGACTGGAGTGTTCATCCTCCCCCAATCCCATGAGGTTGACATATGTATCCACAGACATATTGACAGGTGTGATGTCATGCAGGTCCCAATCAATAAGCTTAGGGTGATGAAGGGATAGGTTAATGGTGCAAATGGATAGGCATTCGAACATGGATGATAGGTCAGTGTGATCGACATCATCATATGCACGTATGATGGATTCCTCCTCGGGTATGTCTTCCAATGAGCCATCGTCCATGGCAACACTATTGGAGGTATTAGACGATGTTGTAGGGCCTTTCTACTTTTTGTCGTATCTGATGCCTATGTTCTTAGGCAGCTTTGATGTATCAATAGGTTGCAACCGCCCTTGTTCTTCTTTACCTAGGCCCCTACCTTGGTAGTTATACTTTTCTATGAACTTAGCTGACCAAGGATATGCTTCCTGAAAATATTCCTTTAGAGGAGGATTTGGTTGGGGTTATTCTCAGTATACCCATTGACTTATATCCTCTTCTGGTGCATCAATCTTGATACTTGGGGACCTGAAAGTGG
Source organism: Sequoia sempervirens (assembly GCA_007258455.2). Lineage (NCBI taxonomy): Eukaryota > Viridiplantae > Streptophyta > Pinopsida > Cupressales > Cupressaceae > Sequoia > Sequoia sempervirens. The sequence continues at coordinate 779,496,730 of VDFB02281492.1, forward strand.
TAGTAGGGATGTTCTTAACACTGAAAGTGATAGTATTGTCTTCCTTTGGAGTAGCATGTGAAGGTTGACCGTACTCGTGTGGTGACGGTGGCATGGTTGCTACATTAAGAGCAGTATGGATTTCGTATTCACCACACCCCTTATCAATGATCTGGACTTTTGTGATAGTAGGATCGGTGGTGGAAGATGAAGTAGTTGTTGTGGTGGAGGATGGATTAGCGGATGATGACTGAGATGCCCCCATTTCAACCCTAGGACAATAATGTAAATGGGGAAATGATACCTCTAAAGCATGACAGTATTCGAATGGTTGGGGGTCAGCATTAATGGTGACCTCTTGTCCATTGATCAGGAATTTTAGGCACTGATGGTACATGGAGGGGATGGCTTGCATAGTGTGGAGCCATGGGCGGACAAGGAGGAGATTATATGGTAAGTCCAAATCAAGGACATGACAGGTAGTGTACTGAACTATAGGTCCAACTTGAATAGGAAGACTGATAATTCCTTCTGAATTCCTTTTTGCATTATCGTAGGCCTTGATTGTGATGATTTGATTACTTAAGTCTTCTTGAGTTTACCCCACCTATTTTATGAATTTCAAAGTACATAGATTGAGGGTGGAGCCATTATCTACCAAGAACCTTTTTACTTTATGATGAGCAACCAAGACTTTGATATGCAAGGGGAGATTATGATAGGAATCAATATTTGGCATGTCATTCTGGCTGAAGTGCAGCTGATAAGATAAAGCCAGGTGCCCTACCAAAGCTTAGAATCGTGTAGGATTGATATCATTAGGTACATGGGTTTCCTGTAAGGCTCTATAGAGGATTTCTTGATGTACAGGAGAAGACTTAAGTAGATCCAAGATTGAGATCTAAGCAGGGGTCTTCCCTAAGTGATCTAGAATGTTGTACTTAGAGTTTACAGGACTTGGATGGGCGGGTGTGGAGGCCGCAAGGACAATTATGCAGGCTCGTCGTGTAGTAACAACACACTGAGGGTCTTTGGCTTTGACATGTATCATAGACACACGGGGTTCTACTTGCTCAATGTAATGGATAATACCCTCGTAATTGAGGGGCATGTTCTTATAGCTTACATTATTGGTGTTGTTTTCTTGGGGATTATTGTTGGAGGTGCTTGTGCCTTGATTATGGTTTAGAAAGGCATTTTGATATATCTGCATTTGAGCATTGGACGACGAAGCTTAACTAGTGTCAACTTTGATATCTCCTTGATCAATAAGATCTTGGACATAGTTTTTGAGACCTTGACACTTATTCAGAGAGTGTCCTTTGATTTTATGGAAATCACAATATTCATTTTCTCTAAACCAGGAAGGCTTAGGTTTGGATTCGTCAAGTGGTTTGGTGATAGGGTAGGTGATCGGGTAGTTGATCTGTAACAACTTATTGAAGATGACACTCAAGGGTTCTCCTAATTGAGTATACTAACGTTTAGTGTTCCTGTAATTGTTCTAGTTTGGCTGTTGAGGAGGACGAGGTGCCCCTTGTGGTACAGATATGGTGTTAGGTATGGATGGTTGTTGTCTCTAGGATGTATTAGCCACTTGGACGTGTTTAGTGTCAGTGATGCCGTCATTCACTATGTTCTTGTTCTTGTTCCAAAAACGTGGCTTGTCACTGAATGACCTTTCTTTATCATGGTTATTTATTTTGATGTGCCCTTTGGCAACAAGGGCATGCTCAAGGATAGGTCCCTTTTCCACTAGCTATGTGAAAGTGGTGACACAATGTAACCTAAAATTATGAGCCATGTCGGGATGAGAGTTCTCCACGAAGAGGGTGACCATGTCCTTTTCTTTTAGAGGGATTTTCATTCGGCTTGCTAGCGCACGCCACCTTTGAAGATAGTTAGCAAAGGTTTCCCCCTCACATTGTTTCTCTTTGAGGAGATCCAGGGTGTCAGTGTCTTTCTCCAAATTGAAGGAGAAATAAGAAACAACTTTTTTTGACAGATCCGCAAAAGATTTTATGGATCCTCTTTCAAGGGTCATGAACCACTCTAGGGCAATGCCTGCCAGGCTCCGCAGAAATAAGTGCAAGAGATAATTGTCGTTGTGCATAACTTTCTGACACTAGGAGTAGAAATCTTGCAAGTGGGCCTTAGGATATTTGTTCCCCCTATATCTATCGAATTTTGGTATTTCAAAATGTTTAGGGAAGGGGATCAATGAGATGGAGGGATCAAATGGATATGGGCATATGTCTTCGAATTTGAACGATTGTTTTCTAGTCCTAGTTTGAAGATCTTTTAGAGCAGCTTTGATTTCCAATAGATCCGAGTTGACTGGTAGCGGGTTGGATGGATATGGTTGGTAGGATGATAAAGGATCCTACTAAGAGAGTGTCAGATTGTTGAGGTATGGATTTTGATAGTGGGATGATGACATCCCTTGTTGGTATGTCGGGGGATTTTGTTGATACGGGGGTTGTTGTTGTGAGGCATAGTACGGATTCCTTTGATGAAAATGTGAGGTAGGCTGCTGAGGAGCTAGGATGTGATGTTGCGGATTGACTTGCTGATACTGAGGGTATTATTGTGACTATTGGGAGGCCGCATAAGGTGGTTGCTGCTGGGACTGCTGTAGGTTATGGTAATAATGATGTTGTGGCGGTTGCTGATGTGATGTGAGATGTTGTGTGGGTCGAGACAGGATGTTGTGTTGTGTTTGAGCTCGTGGACGTAGGATGGATGCGAGGAATGAAGATATGGTTTGAGTGGGAGGTTGGGATGGATTGCTTTGTGACTAGTATGGTGGTTGTTGTGAAGAAATCAGTGGGTTATATAGCGATTGTTGTTGCTAGGGCGGCTGAGATTACATAGGGGTGTTTTGCAAAGGAGGTTATTGGGTACCAAAGGGGACATTCGGTTGAGATGTACCTTGTGGCAATGATGGAGGCAGTAGGTTAGATTAGGGAGGTTGTGGGGATGCATATGAAGGCGATGGTAGGTTTATGGCCCTTGAAGGCAGGGGTACTGTAGTAAAAGGACTGCCCCCAGTGCTGACAGGAGGTGGATTTGAAAGGGGTGGTGCCGTTAGCATTAATGGTTGTGGTTACAGAACATTTTGTGGCATGCCAAAGGAAAAAGGATCATTGGGATCAGCTATTTGAGGAGCCCCTATGACTGAGATGGTGGGATGCGGAGGATTACTAACGGGATACAGAATGACGTTGCCGAATTTAGGTTGATGCCAACCTTCTACGGGAGGAACATTGGGGACGTATGAACTACCTGGTGCGTTTTGTGAACCTTGGGTTATGTTAGGTGTGGAACTACTATATTTGGATAGGTCAATACTCGATGGTAGCTTGACACCTTTTTCAATTAAGTGAGCCAAGATTTCTTCCCCATGCTTTTCGAGAAGGCGATCTGTCATTTGCACATTGACAGGGTTACTAAAGTGTTCCTCAAAGGTAAGTTCAGGTTGGTTGACCATGTTCTCGTCCCCGGGTGGTGATGTGTTTTGACCATCAATATTGGATTGTGATGATCTACCATTGTGTGGATCCCGAGGGATGTTCACACCATTATGGGGGTCTTGTGAGACATTAACTGGGTTGTTGGGATCTTGAGGGATGTTTGGTTGATCTTGTTGCTCAGCCATTTTCCTTGTTTGTGACCGAGTCTAAACGGGCATGCAAGATGTTATGATGGACTAGGATGACCTTGATGATGAAAGGATTGATTTGATTTGATGATTGATTAGCTGACGAGGATGTGGCTTGATAAGATTGATTTGATTTGATGATTGATTAGTCAACAAGGATGTGGCTTGATAGGATTGATTTGATTCGACCGAAGTGGATTTTGTTTGATGCGATCGGATTGGGTTAATTGGTAGACGATTGGTCGATCCAAATTGGATGATATGATGATTTGATTTGGATTGATGATTGATTAGGATTAATGATAATGATCAGAATCTGAAACCGAGTCCAAGAGTGATCCTTGGTAACACTAGGTGTTGATTAATCGATTAAAAGGTGGAAGTGTGATAGCGGCACCGAATCCAACTTGAGATCGAAGTGGATTGATTGGGCTGACAAGGATGACTGACTTAGGAAGGATGACTACCCTAAGTCAGTTTTGATGGATAAAAATTAGAGATGAACACCTAGGTCAATTTGGGATAACCGCTCTAACAAGGTTTCAATTGGATATCGGTGGTCCGAAATGGGGAAACGATAATCAGATTGTGGGTTCAAAATGGGTAAATGAGGACTCTGAATGGGTGAACGGATGCACAAGTTGATGGGATGAACATTTAGGATGGCGAACGGATTCCTGAAATAGGTGTGCGAATGTTTGGAATAGGGAGCCAAGTGATCGAAATGATGAAACGAGGGTCCTAGATGACGAAATGGATGAAAAAGCTGATCGATCAAGGGTCAGGTCTGCCCTGTGAAGGGCAGGTCCACCCCTAGATGGGCCAGGTCCACCTGTGGAGGGAAAGTTCACCTGTTTAGAGGTCAGGTCTGCCTATCGGGAGGGCAGGTCCACCTATAGAGAAAAAGCTGGTCAAAAATGGCTAAAACAGGCTCCAAAAGGACTGGTTTATAGGTCAGGTTCACCCCTGTGAAGGAAAGGTCCGCCTAAGGAACAAAAGATGGTCAAATTTTGTCAAAACAGGCCTAAAAGGGGTGGGTCAAGGGTCAGGTCCGCCCCTAGATGAGTTAGGTCCGCCTGTGGGGGGAAAATTCACCTTCGCCTATCCAAAGGTCAGGTCCGCCTATCTACAAGTCAAGTATGGCTATCTGCAGGTTTAAACTTGACTTTTGACAAAATGACTAAGGCAAAGGACTCAAAACACAACAATCATCAAAGAAAAGGATATGGCTGAGTGAAATGAATCAGACAATCACTGGTTTCGCACAAAGAAGATAATTTAGATAACACAAACCTATGTCTAGTAGAAAGGGTATGGTCGACAAAGTCTTCTAATCTAGGATGAACATGGTTACTAGGGAGTCCTCGATATACACCTGGTACATGAGGCCCAAACCGTGAACACCAACTCGTTACAAGCATGAGTCAGGAACCTTAAAGGCTTAAACCAACTCTTCACGTCATCCTGATGCTTCGCCAATTACAACGTGGTTGGATTGAGGTACAACTTTCGCTCTCCCTCCTTTATATACCCCATCGGTACACGTGGTTGGAATCGTCCTTTGGGGTGATGAAATCCCTAGGAAAGTCCCACTAAGAAAAATAAAAAAAGGATGACTCAAAGGAGTTGGTGAGCTATGATTTCTCGTCACCCAGGATCATCGAATGGCGCAAGGGGATTGGAGACATCAAATAGCTCACCCATAAAGACATAAAACAAGGTTAATTGACACCCCTAGTTAAACTATGTGCCCAAATTAGGGGTTAAAAACCCTTAAAACAACAAAAAAGATTGCTAAAAAGTGAAATTTTACCTTCTTGAAAAAGTTGTCTAGGGAAAATCTGGCTATGTAGAGGTCAAGTATGCCGGTCTGTAGGTCAGGTCCATCTGTCTATAGGTCAAGTCCACCCCTCTGTGAAAAGTTGGCCAAAAGCACCTTCTGAGGTCTATGGAGGGCAGGTCCACCCCTGGGCAAGGTTGGGTCCACCTATGGAGGGCGGGTCCACCTATCTGTTAGGTCAGGTCTGCCCTTGTAGGTTGGGTCCACCCCCGAAAGGTCAGGGCCGCCCTTCTGTAGGTTAGGTCCACCCCTCTGTAACCTGTACCTACAAAAAAGTTAAAAAAAAACAAACGTGAAAGTAAGAGACCCGTTTGTGGGTCCCACTAGGCGTGCCAGAAATGTGATAGGGTGAATTTCAGTGTTAGAAAATGAACAAACAAGAGTGTGCAAATAACAACAAAAGACACCATACACCTCAAGATTAGCCTAGTTGGATTCAATACAAGATAAAGACAACAAAATGAAACCTTTTACCCTATTTCGAATTGATCCTTTGGTTGGCCCTTCGATCTTTGGTGTTGTATGCTCTTTGGATAGCAAGAGATGCAAATGTGGATTGTAAGATAGATGGAAAATAGATGAAAGTATGAAAAATGGCTAAGTATGGTTCAAGGAAATTTTTTGCAAGAGTTTGGCTAGCATGAATGATCTCCCCCAAAATGAAAGAAAAGAGGGGGTATTTATAGAGAATTTAGAGTTCTCTAGGGAAATGGATGGTCAAGATTGAGCCACCAAGATCAAGATGTAGGGCTAAGGTGAGTTGAGAACTCACAAGCCCTCACATCTTGACATGTTGCATGTGAAGTGGTTTAAAAGAGGTGATGTGTATATGAGGTGGAAGGGTAGTACATGACATGGAGGTGGTACATAGTACCTTGGGATTGGACAAGATCTCCTCATAAAGGAGGTCCTTGTCCCCATGTGGGTGAGAGGACATGTGGGGAATTAAAAATTCCTCAAATATTCTCATAGAGATGAGAGAAGAAATTTTAAATTCCAAGGAATGCATTGGGGGATTAAATGTGAATTAAAAATTCACATAGGGAATGGAGTGCCTTCTTCAAAAAGATAAAGTCTTTTAAGAAGGTTGACTTAGGACACATTCCATAAATGATATGGGGATTAGGGGTGACCTAATTAAGTGATAAAGGTTGTGCAAGTACTTGATTAGACAAGTTAATGACAAATTAGAGGTAAGTGGGAAATTATGGAGGATGGGACCCTAATGGAGATTAGGGGTGTGCACATCTTAACCATAAATTAATTATGACTAAGAAAGAGGTTAAATTGCTAAGAGGGATTAGAGACCAATTTGCAAAAGTTGGAGGATGTGACAATGAGAGAGAAAGTGAGGAATTTAAAAATAAATTTAAAATTCCAAAAGATAATATGACTAAATTAAATAAAGTGATACATTTATTTAATGTAGAGAGGAAAGAGGGGAAAAGTATTTATTAAATTAAATACTTTAGAAACCTTATGGAAGAGATGAAATATTAATTAAATGAGTGATTTAATTAATACCAGCAAAAGGGATGAAGAAAATGAGCAAAGGGATGATTAAGGAGACGAATTTGACCATATGGAAGTGGTCAAATTTAGATGTCTACAACTTTCATCCCATAAAAGAGTGTTTAGTCATTATATCTTCCTAATCCAATTTTTCATTGACAAATGAAGACAAGGTTTACTATAGGTTTTCAATAGATTTCTAGTAAGTGTTCATTGTTGGAGGTGCCTTTGAAACTTATTGCAGGTTTCCATCAACATACCAACATTATCTTCCACCCTCAACACCTATGATAGACTTTTGTCAAATTTATGTTCATTCAAATGGCAGTAAGCATTAGTTTTTCAGACTTCTACCGTTTTAAGGTCTAATTTCTATGAAAGGAGGACTATGTGATGGTTTTCAACATTACCACTCTATGTTTTGAGAGTTTTTTTTTGTGGGTTGATCTAAAATGATGGGAAAAGTACTCATGGCTCCAAGAATGTTTGCATATTTTTGAATCTTTGGTTTGAGTTTTATCATCACTTACACTAGAATAATACCCTTCCTTTATCTTGCATTGCCTTCTTTCATTCTATGAAGAGTATGTTAACCTTCAATCTGATATTCATTGGTGTAGGTTGGTGCACTACCTACAAGTTGGTCTTACAAGGTGAGGTCTATAGTACAGATCATGATTAATAATTTAGGGTTGTTTATTAGGTGTTTTGTTCTCTGGTCAATTAATTGATTTTTTTTATTGAATATTACAGAGGATGCCAACATTTATCCTTTGTTGAGTGCATGGTATAAATTCTAGCACTTACATTTCCCCACTTTAATCTATTTGAAGTATAGTGTTACCCATAGAAACTAATGCAAGTTTGAGTTTTGATTGTTTTTTAGGTTCAAAACATGGGCAAATAGTCTTTGCAATGGGGTAAGTTGAAATGTAGAACACATTTGTTTAGGGACCTTATCAATAACCTAATTTTAGTTGTCCTTTACATATTTAGGAAATTGTCTTTAGCATCCAATGATTCACAGTGACAAACTTTTAGTTTTAACTTTATATAAAAGGATTTACCAAATTTTAACCAATTTAGATGATAAGATATTTGAAAACAAGAAAACTTTCTTAAATGTGAAAAATGAATCATTTTTCTATGGGAACCTTTGTCTCGTGTATCTGAGAGTTAAATATATTATAGTTGTATAACAAAAAACCTTTGTCTTAGGTATCTGATAGTGAAATATATTATAGTTGTATATTTTTAATTTAATCTTATTTTTATACTGTGTCTAGTTGTAGCTAAACAAGGGTAAGAGAAGTACATTCATTAGTTATGTTTATGGTTGTATGTCTTTTATAGTTATTTTTTTGTTTTGTTGAAGCTCAGTGTTCAAGAGTTCATAGGTAGGTTTTAATGGCATTGGTTTTTAATGTCTGTAACTCAATCAAGTGATGGGAGGACATGGAAGGAATAGGATGAAAGAAGAAGGGTCTTAAAGAGAAGATAAAAAAAAACTGCCTGGACATCATGATAATAAGAATAAGGAAGGATAAAAGTATGGGAGTGAGGAGAAAAAACAAGGATTGTTGAATCTTTTTGTTTTCTTGATAAAAGATCCGGGTTTTCTAAAAAAAATATTTGTTGTCCTTTAAGGTGAGCCATATTGTATCTATATGCTGAATGTTCATATTGTGCATTAATTTAATCTTGATTATCTTTACTCAAAGTTAATGATTTATAAGATATAGCCTTGTTTGTTAGTAGAACTGACCAATAAAGATCCAAAAGAGTATAGTTGATTATGAAAACTTTTCCTTAAATTCCCCCGTTACAAGGAAAAAGTGCAAAAAAGATATCTTACAATGTTAATTATATAGATTTTATATAAAGATAAATACACTATTATTAGTACCTTCAAAATTAAATATGCTGTAATTAGTTGGATTATCTTTATTAAAAGAGTCAAAAATATTAATTTATCAAGAATGGCTAATGATCCATAACGGAACACCACACATTGCTCACTTGAAGATCACTAGAAAAGGCAAATAAAGATTTACGGCCTTACTTAAAAAAAAAATTGACCGTCAATATTAACCCCACGGACACGAAGCATCTTTGCCTATGTTAACTTCGGCCATGGTGACGTCATCTCGCAACAACGTAAAATCAAAATCTGAATGAGTTCAAAAAGTCAAGTGACAAACTCAAAGGCTAGCGTTTTCGGTTGTGGTTCGCATGGACAATAAATGGCCGTGTGGCCACATTTTTGGCATTTTTTTGTGATATATATGTATGTGGGGTCTTTTCATGAAGCTCCAACCTAAAAGATCAATGAACAAACATATTCAAAGAGATACTAGAGTGATTAATTAATAGTATTGAATGTAGAATTTAGAATGGTATGTGATAGTCTCATTTTTCTATTTAAAATAAGTTAGTTGATCAATTTTTTTTATCAACATTTAAATGAGAGGGATATGGGAGTTTGGGGACTATTGAACAACTATTATCTATTTATTGGCTGAAGGATGCTTGTTTACCTTCTAAAATAACAAATAATGAACCTCTAACAATAAATTTAATTTTTGAATCAATGCCCATCTTTTGATCAAATACACCCTTAATAGTCGAAACACATTAGTAAATTGAGGAGAGAAGGCGAGATAGGAGGGAATTCCCTCCATCTTCCCCTAGCTTACCTTGCTTTGGAGGATTTTGCCATGAGTCATAGGACCTATTAGAGCTTTGAGATTCCTTAGAATGAGACCTCCTCTTAGCTAAAGAGGAATTTGGAGGTGACCTCTTTACCATAAGATGAACAATGATGCCCTGCTCTACTACAACATGACCTAGTTGAAAGCATTGGTGACATCTAAATGCTACATTCACATAATTCATCACTTGCTTCCAAAACCCCATCCTCAACTTGAAGCTATACCTCATTTGATAAACCTTTTGATATATAAATCTCCACCTATATATCATGGAAAATGCAAAAAGTATCAACCCATCAACTTTTTGGTGTAAAGTAAGAAATTCACACAATGCATTTCCAATACCTTGTAAACACAAATCAACATAAAGTTGAAGAGGGAGATATAACAATCTAACTCATATTGGTAGGACCAAATAATCATTTGTAATTGGATTAAATGCATGAAAGAAATTCCTAAGCAACAATGTGTACAACTTAATTAGGCCAAAATGAATTAAACATAGAAATTAAATCTAGTTTCATTTTTTTCCCCTCCTTTGAGAGGACATCTCTACCTAGAAAAACCACTAGATGGAGACCCAAGTAATGATCCAAGTTTAGCTTGTGCATTTTTTCGTCAACTACCACCACATTCTCCTTGCTTATAGTCTTAGGGCTTGCCTTTTTCTCCAAAATGGACCTAAACTTGGGAGGGTGGGCACCCCTAAACATGCCAAGACCTTGATTATCTCATATGTTACAATTAGCCTTACCTTGTTTGTTGGGTTTCTCACATCATTAGTCCACTTGAAGGGATCCCATTGTCCCACCAAGGTCTTTATCATTAACTACACCAATATTTAAACCACTTTTCATTTGCTCAAGCAAAGAATATGCAAATCTCTTAGCTCTAAGATTTGTAGGAATCGAAAAATCCATATTTAAAATGACTAATTCTAATATCACTAACAGTTAAGAAAGGAATAAAAGAAAAAAAATCTTAACTAGGAATTTCAAACAATTTCTATTGTCATGATTTTGATATATATGTGCGTGTGTGTATATATACATATTCATATACATACTGAAGTACCCTAAATCTGCAAGTAAGACCAACTTCAAATACTCATTAGAAGGGTTAGTCTAAACATACAAATCAGTAAATACCTATATGAAATAAAATACCTATGCTAAAGAAATGCCACAAATAACAAAAACAACATCAAGAAGACATTTCAAAAAGCAAGATAATCACTTATTCCATATTGGATTAGTGTTACATGTGCTAGTGACCCTTTCCCAATCCTTGATCAAAGCTCAAGATAATGTAAATGCAATGGAAATGATGAGCAAGATGAGTTCTCAAATTAAGAGAGTAACCTTGCATAAAAGTTGTGGATCCTTGAATGAGAATGAAGGCCTTCTTTTATAGATTTTCTTGATGAGAGATTGGCCAAGATGGTGAATGTGGGACTAAAGATCCTCCAATGAGAATAGGCCACTTGTCAAGTGATGATAGGCCAATGGTTGTGCAAGATTTGGGAAGAGTACCCATGAGAGGGAGAATTTGAATTCAAATTTTGCAATAAATTTTGAGAGGGGGACAAGAAAAACAACAATAAATGCTATGTTGGAGGGACAAATCAACTTGTCATGTTGAGGGAAAATGAGGGTTTTAATAAATCAATAAAATTGATTTATTTGTGCAAGTGGAGATATCTAGAGAATGCAAGTGGGTGAGATTAGTATTTAATCATGGTTAGATTAAATAAATGATGATTATGTTAGTTTAATGATGATTAGGTGAGTTTGACTTTTAGGACTTTGATATTTGATTTATTTGAATTAAAAAATGATGGAATATGATTTAGGATTTGATTTAAATGGATGTTTGATTTATTAAAAGATTGATGATAATGTTTGCTTGATTTTAAATAAATGACATTAGGAAATGGAGATTAATGAAATTACTCGCTGAATGAATGAAGGTGAATCTGATCAATCGATGAATGGACCTAATGCGAAATCTAGTTTAGTTGATGAATGAACTTGATCAAATGCAGAATGTTAATTTTGCATTTCTACACATACATATACACACACACACATATTGTTTTGATCATACAATTTTTTTTTGTCTAACTTGAGTTAGGATAGGTCATAAATGGTGGAATTCATCCTCAACATGAATGCAAAACATTAACACAAATAGTTCAAATATGCGAGCACAATAGTCTACCAAAGGTACACAATTGCAAGTACACCGGCCCAATGAGGGTTTGGAGCACGAAGTCACAACCATGAGCACCAACAAGTTCAACATGAAGGTTCAAATTTGTGAGCACAATGGATCAATGAGAGAACAATGCTCATGATCACAATAACCCAAGAGAAGTTTGAACCTTGACGACTACAATAACACTACCATAATTTAACTATTGTCATTTAAAAATAATTAAATAATAAATATCTATTATATTATTTTTTGATAAATAAATCCTATTTATATTTTAAAAAATAATATGATATTATAAACATATATATTATTTTATAAGAAATATTATATTTACCAAAAAGAAAAAAACAAAAACTTGGAATCTTTATGAAACACTCTAAATATACCTAGAAATAATTCGCCTCCTTTACTTAAACACTCCAGAGCCACTAAAAAAATCTTCACTATATTAAATACACCCAAACAATCCCAACTAATATTATTCTTCCCATACCCATCTCTTTTATATTTTTGCAGAACTATAATTACCCACGCCTTATGTGTCACGTCACTCTCTTTCACTTGCTTGAGTAACACGTCATCTGGTACCGTCGGGTTGTCGGTTACTCTGTAATGTCAACGTCGTAATCTAGTTGGCCAATCATTTCACCCTGGAAAATACATATTACGATTCTCTAACGTAATCTAGTTGGCTAATGGTGGAGAACTTGTACTCTTGAAAGAGAGGTCACAAGTTCAAATCCTGCAGGGGGTAAGGTATGTACACCTCGTATTGTGGAGCACGAGTTAGGTGCCTCCCTCAATATTGGGAGTACGAGGAGTCCCATATTGCTGTAGGCTGTCTATAGACCCAAAAACAGATTGTCGGGTATCGTGGACTATAAAATAATATTATTATTATTATTATTATCTCCTGATACGATTTGACCTTGCTAGATTTGCCTTCGCTGTCTGCATTTTCAAGTCATTTTTTTAAAACACCCTTACCAAAAATTCTTCTTTTAATTATTACAGCTTGAATTATAAATTTAAAACTTAGCTATATAGTTCATACCTGCACCAGCATACTCTTTTCCCGTTTTTATTTTCCACGCGAGCTTTCATCATTGAAAAAGTCTTAAGAAGTGTAATCATATTTTCCAAAAAAAAAAATCAAATGCAAATAAAATAAAATTATTTACCATTATTTTTTTCGACTGTTAAACTATTTAAATATTAAATAGAGCCAGTATTTTGAGTGTAATTTCACAGTTGCACGTAACATCAAGTGTACCAACAATCTGGAAAACCTTTACTCTTTGACTTGCTGGTAGATATTCGCTGTTGTTTAGCTTCTAGCAACCATATATTTATTTCCATACATCTGGAAAGGTCGGCAATACGGTGTTATATACAACTGATCATGCGGCCATTGATGTCTGCAAATATTTATGTATATTAAGCATATGGTCCAACTGTTTTATCGTGGATGACAAAGTAGAAGAGAATAAAGGAGATTGTAAGGAAGCAGAAAGGACAAAAACAGCAGAAAATAAATTTGTTTTTATTTTGCAATATATAGCAAAGCAACTACTGTGGCTAGGTATCAACCATGTACGAGGAGGAAAAAGAGAAGACAAGAAAAGGTCCATGGACTGCAGAGGAGGATATGCAGCTCGTTAGGTATATATCTCTTCATGCTGAAGGCCGTTGGAATTTCCTAGCCAAAGCTGCAGGTAACAGTCAAACTTAATGTCAATTTATATTGAGAGGGTTTGATTAGCTTTAACATATTTAATAATTGGATAGGTAAAGAGATTGATTACTGTTATAACTTTGTTAGAAGATAAAGAGATTGATTACTGTTATAACTTTGCTAGAAGATAAATATATTGGTTGCTTTTTAACATATTGATCAGTTTGTTTTCTGCAATCATGGAGATTGCATGTATGTTCATTCCCTATTTAATGTATAGATAGATTTATCAAGGAGTCTGTATATTTAGGAAGAGCTTAAACAGTTGGGCATAACCAAGCAGTCTGTTTTAGGAAAAGCTTGAACAGTTGGTCATGGATTTGAGGGCACAATTGTACTGATCTGCTTAGATTAATTGAAAAACAAATTTGCTTGTAAGGGTGTTTTAGTAGTCGTCTACTTAAATAAGCCATGTACTTAGCTGCAAAAACCTACAAGGCTAGAGGATTAGCTGCAAATTTAGGATTTGAAGAAGAAGGTTTATGAAAAAAACATCTCAAGGTCGAATACCTTAAATTGCATGGAATTGATTTAAGCTGAGTAAATTATTTATAAAGTTGTATACTTGAAATTGAAAGCAATTGGTTCTAATGTCGTATACTTCAAACTGCAAGGAATTGATTCAAACTGGGATTAAAGAGGAAACTATTTGTAAGGTTGTATATTTAGAAATTGGAAGAAATTGATTCAAGCTGAAAGTAAAGAGGAAACTATTTCTAAGGTTGTATATTTGAAATTGCAAGGAATTGATTCAAACTGAGATTAAAGAGAAAATTATTTCTAAGGTTGTATACTTGAAATTGTAAGGAATTGATTCAAACGGAGATTAAAGAGAAAATTAATTTTAAGATCAAATAGTTGAAATTGCAAGGAATTGCAAGGAATTGATTCAAACTGAGATTAAAGAAGAAATCATTTCTAAGATTGTATACTTGAAATTGCAAGGAATTGATTCAAATGGAGATTATAGAGAAAACTATTTTTAAGATCGTATATTTGAAATTGCAAGGAATTGATTCAAACTGAGATTAAAGAGGAAATTATTTCTAAGGTTGCATACTTGAAATTGCAAAGAATTGATTCAAAGGGAGATTAAAGAGAAAACTATTTTTAAGATCGTATACTTGAAATTGGAAGGAATTGATTTAAACTGAGATTAAAGAGAAAATTATTTCTAAGGTTGTATACTAGAAATTGAAAGGAATTGATTCAAACTAAGATTAAAGATAAAATTATTTCTAAGGTTATATATTTGAAATTGCAAAGAATTGATTCAAACTGAGATTAAAGAGGAAAATATTTCTAAAATTGTATAGAAAGAAATTGATTCACACTGAAAGTAAAGAGGAAGCTAAAATTAAAGTTATACTTGAAATTGCAAGAAATTGGTTAAGCTGAGATTAAAGAGGAAACTTTTTTGTAAGGTTGTATGCTTGAAATTGCAAGCTGACTTTCAAGAGGAAACTATTTCTAGACCTTCAATCATTCTTGTAACGTACATCCAATTCAACAACAATTCTCATTGATATCGCTTGCATGTGTATAAAAGTTATGCAATTTGTATAAATCCACAAAGAAGGGATTGAGTGATATGTGGAGATGACTGAGCAGGGCTGAAGAGAAGTGGGAAGAGCTGCAGGCTGAGGTGGGTTAATTATCTACGCCCAGATATTAAGAGAGGCAACATTACTCCAGAAGAAGAGCGGTTGATCATAGACCTACAGAGCCTTTGGGGTAACAGGTTCGAAATAGATTCTCTACTCTTCTGAATATTTTGTCTATGATCACTGATTATTACAATCTATGTAAACACTTGACTAATAACCCACCAGCAATTTGGCTCAGCAGATTCAAAAAACATTCAATTTCCTGTTAATATTCTTAATGGCCATTGATTATAAACTTTTATCAGTAACCCATGAATAATTTTTCGAATTACTATTTCTAATTGGTTATTGATAGGTGGTCTCGAATTGCCCAGCGTTTGCCTGGCCGGACAGACAATGAAATCAAGAACTACTGGAGGACAAGGATTAAAAGAAGATTTCACAGAGTAAGCAGTGGAATTGGATCATCATATCATTCAATTTATTCCACCTGTGTGCCAAATTCATTCCTCCAGCAAAACAGCAGAATAGAAAAGGCTAATCCAACAGAGACAAGCCTGCAACAAACTGAAAATCTCAACAATACAGTAGAATATTTTGACGAACAAGCCCATGAGGAATTCGTAAGAGGTTCTGTTGATTCAATGAGAATTCTAAATGGAGTGACCAAGTTTAACGATAGTAGCAGTGGGCAAATTGAAGCTTTGGCTACTCCTTCAGAATATCAGTCATTTGCAGGCATATTATCCGGAATTTATTCAGATGTGATGGAAGATGGAACAGTTTCAATCTTCTCTTCTATGCCTTGGCCTGAAGAACTACTACAGTAGAGGCATCTTTCCATGGAATGGTAGATCGAGAGTCAAATCCAATATTTAAAACTCCTGTTATGAGATATACTTTGCTTGCTGTAATAAATTACTATGGTTTGGCACTATCTTATGTCTGCTTGTTTCAGTTTGAGGAGAAAGACTGAAAACTGTAAGAATTCAGTTTAAGGGTGTTTGTTACAAAAGGAGGAAAACAATGTAAAGCGAAGGGATTCTTCCACTTTAATGTCCACAAGGGACAATGAGTGGGTTCATTGATTTCTCAAAAAAAAAGAGGGATCTTGTTATTCTCAAACACTTCATTTCATAGTGTATAAGATTTGAAATCTGTGGGCGTGGAAATTTCTGTATCCTTATAATGGATTAGGGTGTTAGAAAGATTATATTGCCCTTATGTCTTCTGTTGTACAGTTGTATTAATGAATATATATTTAATTCACAGGTTCATTGTACGATACAGAATGGTCTAGAATATCTTTATCTTCTTGTTAAAGTTATTGGATTACTACCTATAATTGTATAGATATAAATGAAGTTTTAGAATTTATTGGAAATGCTTGATTTTTATAAAATTCTAATTAACATTTAGACGATGGAAAAAGTTTTATTTGTTAATGTAAAATTTAGTGTGTATATAATTTTATGTTTTTATTTTCTGAATAACAGTTTGCTTTCAACAAGTGATTGGTTAAAAATAAGACACGAGTGTAAAACAAAGCACACATACAATTTCAACAAGTTGATATCAAAGCTCAATCATTAAAGGATTGTAAGCTATTCAGAGTTGTTTTGTAATGACAAATGTGACCAAAAGTTTCAATCAACCTCAAATTCCATACCACAAAGAGTAGAATTATGATAATATTAGAGCATTAAGATGAAGATATTGTCTTGTTCACAAGATTAATGGGACTTAGTGGAGAATGGCTTTTCAAAACTAGCAGGCTGAGATTTAAAAGAATCTTTTCAAACAAAATAGGAAGAAATATGTAAAACCCTATTTTTTATAGAGCAATGGATGGACATATATTTCTAAGAGTTGTAATAATAAAAAACACTAAACAAGCATAGGATAGTTTACCAAATATTTATAAAACACCAACAAAGTAAAATTGGTAAGATTAAAAATGTTAAAAAGGAAATTTAGAACTTGTAAATGAAAGATTCACAATCAATAAATGAATTTTTTTACATGTGCAATAGGTATGTTTAATCAAATAATTTTTTATGGACAAACATTCAAAGATCTAAGGGAAGTGGATAAGATATTGAGAAGTTTACCAAAAAAAATTATTATCTAATTATGGTTGGAATAGAAGAATCAAAGGACTTGTCAAAAATGTATATTAAAGAGTTCATGAGATCTTTAGAAACTTATGAATAAGACAATAAATACCTCTCTAGAGCAAGCATTTAATCACATGTTGTTGTCAAGAACCAAAAGGATAAAGGAAAATAGTAGACTTTCAATAGGGACCATATCCAACCATGAATAGAGAAAGAGAAAGCAACAAAGTTCAAGGAGGAAGAGGATTCACAAGATGTAGGACAAACAATCATAAAGGAAGTAACAATTGCAACTACCATAAAATAAGAAAAATAGGACAAATATACAGCTATGCATATAAGGAAACAATTAATGTATAGTAAATAAAACATCTAATTTCATTGTTACAAAAAAAACAACTTTAAATTTATGAACTATAGAAAATTATAGTCAATGATTGTACTAGAACCTTTTTTTTTGTATATCAAATTATATATTAATTTTACCATATCATATCACTTGGAAATAACATAGAGAAAGAATAAAGATTCTATAAGAGATGGTATAGAATAACTCACCATTGCAATGGAATTGATTATCCAAGAATTTAATTATTATGATTTACATATGAGACCACCTGGTTATATAGCCAAGGTGAGACATAGGATTAAACAGGATTATGACAAGTGTCTTAATCCTATGACATGTGACAACATATCATAACTACCTAGGACACATATGTTAAAAGTAAAAAGATAAGATAAGATCTAATGATAACTTTAACACCTTCTAGAAATATTACATCCTAAGACCTAAGTAAACTTAACATGTAAATAAGTCCCCTAAGTCCCCTAGTAATAAATTAACTAGGCACAAGACTTTACTTACACCAATAGCTCCCCCCCCCCTTAAGTGCAACTTAGGGAGTAGCTGATTATTATGCAAATGATACAAGGATGGGCCCCTGCTATGAGGCCATGTTAGGTACCCATGTACAAATTCAAATGCAATCTCTCACAAACGAAGAAAATGAAAAAACTCAATGGGACAAAACTCCTCCCCAAAAGAGAGATAGAAAACAAAATGCTCACAATGAACAATGAGAAGGAAAAAACCCCATGCAAGGAAAAAGTTTTCCCCATAAGAGAGAAGAAGAAGAGAGACCATGCAACCCCCCTCAATGTTGAGTCTCTTGCAATGGTGGTAGAAGCTCAAAATTGAATGCTGAAGACGATCCAATAATGTTGAACAACGTTCCTCCCCTTAGGAAGAAACAAAACCAATATGGTATATATGGTGTCTTCACATTCTTGAAAATAAGATGCGAGAAGATGGATGATGTGTGATGTCTCTGAAGAATGCTCAAGTGTCTCTATGTCGATGTTGAAAGATGTCAGACTCCAAATAGACATTCTAGGCCACACTGTTGAAGAAGACAATCCAAAATCTCCTAAAAAAAATATAGAACACAATCCAAAGACAAGAATACCTCCTCAAAGGACAAAGAAGCCTCCTCCAAATGTTGGACATCCAAAATAATCCACACTCACGTCAAATTGTAAAGAATGATCATGTAGGGAATGAACAAGAGGGTTAGAGTGTTCAATTACAATAGTTGAAGAAAGATCATGTCCATCAAAGAGAAGATGAATGTCATCAATGATGTTTCCCAAATATGAAATGTGGGACTCACAAAACAAACTAGTAATGTCTATCAAGTACTCATCCCAAGTAGCCATCTCTAGAAGACGATGAATGACCTACTACACTGAATCACATGGAACCAAAATTATAGAATCACAAGCATCCCCAGGTACAATAGTAGATGAAGGAGATTGAACATTAACACATATCACTAGATCCACAGTGGATGAAACAATACCAAGATTCAAATGACCATACTGAATCTCCTCAAAAAGAGTCCATAGTAGATGCTTCAATGTGAACATCTAGCAAATCATTAAGAGAAAAATGTGAGAAGTTGTAGACTCGAGATTGGTGATTAACCTCCCCAACTACAACTATATCTCTACTATGCAAATCTTGAATCATAACAAAATATTTTGTAAACTCAACACTCTTGCCTGATCCACCATTTGTGATCTAATGCAAAGAAAGGATATTGGTTGAGAATGAAGGCACATAGAGAACATCATTAAATGCTCTGTCATCCATGGGAATGGATCCCTTCCCACAAACACACATATATATGTTGTTCACCATCAAGTTGTGTGGTGATTAAAAAGTATCAAATGAAGAGAACATACTCTTTGATGAAGCCATATGATGTGAGGATCCTGAGTCAAGTATCCACCTCTTCGACTAAGAATCTACAACTACAACAAGTTATTTCCCCTTATATCTATCAAACTTTGATGAAGAAAAAGATGATTAACCCCTTGATGTTTAAAGCACATTGATTTGATGCTTTTTAAGAAGATGCTTCAACCCATCAATCTATTTTGAATAACATTGATGTTCATCATGCCCTGATTTCTTGAATATGCACATGTAGGCTTCTCCTTCTTAGATGATTCCCCTTTAGAGGGAGAGAATTCAAATTCTTTATGTGGCTTTCTTTTTTTCTTCTTTTGCTTCCTATCAGATTCCTTGATTCTTTCTATACCTTAGACTCACTATCCAATAATGCTTGTGACTTGGAAGACTTGATTACACCCATGTTCATTAACTTAACTTCCTCTTGGATTAGGATATTTGCAAAGTCATAAAACTTAGGATCAACATATGATGCTCCCATAGAAATTTGATGGGTATGAAAGCCATAAACAAATATTCAATACTCAAGACCAAGCTTGGAAAATACATTCAAAATCAATTATAAATCCTCTTTATAATTGTTGCAATCTTTTAGTTATGTTCTTAGTTGCTTAACCTTGGAGATGTAGTCTCGGATGTGGTCAAAAATTTTAGGATCAAGATTCATCAAATCATTATCAATTTGATATCCCCTAATCTTATCTATTTTATGATACAATTTTTTAAAAGCCTCCCAAGCCTCTTTAGGTGTTTTGCATGATTCAACATGAAATTATAAATCAAATAAGACTAATGAACATATGTAGATCCAAGTTTTTTCTCATGATTCATCTCCTATCTTTCCAATTCCTTAGCATTAGTAGGCTGAGAAATGGCTTCCTTTAGACAACCTATTAGACCCTTCCCCATGAGATAATTCCATACTGAATTTCTCCATGTAGCATAATTATATGGAGTTAGGATTTCAAGTTGAGATTTCCCATTGCAATAACACAAACCAAGCAAAATAAATAAATCAACCATTGCATGATTACCCCCCCAAATTAATCACTCAATAAACACTCCCAACAACATATGTTTTGGAACTTTATACTTAGTGTGATTATAAGTGCCACTTGCCAAAAAAAATGAAGTGGACTTGATCCTAGTGCTTATAGATTGCCAAATTTGGCCACAAGCTCAAAGTAAAATTTATACATAAAATGAGATCAATCTAATCACACCACTAGAAAGTACACAAAAAATTATGCACTTTAAAAAAATTCAACCAAAAATGTTACCGTAGGAGCAAGAACGAAGCCCTGGAAGTTCAGAAAATGAGAACCACTCAACAAAAGCTGTGAGAATTTGTAATTTCTAGAAAAACCAAGCAAAAAAATCCAAAAAAAATTGCACCACTATGAAGAGTGTGAAATTATTCCCGAAATAAAAAAAATTGCTCAGAAAATGTGTTGGAATTTTGGAGAGATTGTTGAAGTTTGTCATTGATGATGTTGTTTGGAAACATGAGCATCGATTATATATAATGGTGTATTATAGTGTTTTCATTGATGTCAAAATTGTTGTAGACTATCTTCATTAGTCTTAATAGGTTTTGGAGTTTCTATGGAAGATATTTTAGCAAGTTGAGTTGGTCTGGGAAGAACAGTTTTATAGAAATTTGACTAAGTGTCAAATCTACCAGTTTAGTGTTATAATGCATTGATTTTTGTGTCTACACCACTCTGCAATGAAGATAAAAATCTCTGCTTCCAAAATTAATTCCATGGATGTTAGATGCACCTAAATCTAAGATTTCATCTTGATTTGACAAACAGTTTGAGAGATATGAGTGACAAAGTTTGGCCTGGCATATTATAGTTGCTTTCTATACAGTGTGTCTATGTGGGAGATTTCACACTTATCTGCAGATGAGTTTTTGGACTTGTGGTGTTAAAGATAAGTTTCCATATGTTTGTTGAGCATGAATTCTAGATGGTATCGAGATTTGAGGTCCACATGTTGAGATGTGGATACACAAATGAATATTTTTGTATTTAGGTCTTATGCGATGTTGACCTAATATGTTTGAAGGTATGTGAAGGGTAAATGTGTATCACTATCTTTTGTGGGATCTATTATAGATCCATGCCAACCTATCTTAAGGTATTTTAAGATTTTAATTGTGGTGTGTGTTATGGGTGATAATTTTTTGAGCTGACAAGTTGTATTTTAGGTATTACATCTAATCAGGCCAACCTAATTGATTTTGTACTTGATGTTGATATATATATTGGATTATTTTTTATATTTTTAGGTAAGATGAATGTGACATGTATTGTGTGTGATGTAAATTTGAGAAAAGCAATGTGAATTTTGTTCTGGAAGATCTAAGTTGTGTGAATGAAGAGCATTGGAGAGTGTTGAATAAAAATTAGTGCGAAGTTTGTTATTGTGCTTCATTGGAACTATGTTCCTACGTATTGTAGATGTATTTGTAGTAGTTCAAAATAAGATGTGAGCCACCATCTCTCTTCTATATTTTTCTCTATGGACAGTGAGTCCACTTGGACACTAAGTTCACTTGTAGTGAGCATTTCTATAATACACTATAATTGGTTATAATATATTGTGAGCTAACCTTCACTGTGGTTTTTCCCATTTTGGGTTTTCCACATAAAAGTCCTGGTGCTCATGTGTTATGTGATATTTT
This sequence comes from Sequoia sempervirens, assembly GCA_007258455.2. NCBI lineage: Eukaryota > Viridiplantae > Streptophyta > Pinopsida > Cupressales > Cupressaceae > Sequoia > Sequoia sempervirens. The sequence continues at coordinate 779,519,058 of VDFB02281492.1, forward strand.
GGATGTTTCATGCTTTGTTTCCTTACTGTAGTTGAATATGCATTAGTGATTGAATGTTTAATGTTTGAATGGTTTAAGAGAATACTAATTCACCCCCCCTCTTAGTATTCTGGGTGTTCAACAATTGGTATCAAAGCTTGGTTCCTTCGAAGGATCTTAACCATTTTGGGAAGGTCTTGGAGATTGAACACATGGTTGATAGTGTAATGCCCCACCACGCAACCCTAGAGGAAGTTGCAATTCACTACTTAAATGCACCATTTTTTTTTTGTTTAAGTACAAATAACATGTAAGATGAATACACATTTCCAACATCCTCTAAGGCCATGAGACAAAGATTACTTTAATACCCAAACAACAAGAAACATAACTATAAACTGAAACATTAAACACTTAAGGAAATGAGACAACATACATTCCATACAAGATAACTTACAACGAAGGATAAGAAATACCAAAAGATTTCAATTAACAATATTTAAACAATAACATTACAACACTCATTCCCCGAATGAGGTAATTCCAACAAAATGATTACATAATACAATTCCACCTCGATAATAACTGAGGGGTAATAAAATACCATAAGAACTGAGAGAACAAGGCGTGAGAAGAAACTGATTCCCACGAGCTCTCCAACTGGAAATCACGAACACACGAACATGAAAAAGAACCAACGGAATAAGATGCACGCCACCCGACCACGTGGAACCCAAAAGCCCCACTCCCTCCATGCTAGGAGATAGTAACTAGGAATTCCTACACAAGACCATCTACCACTAGGCATGGCCACACAAAACTGATACGAAATATATACAAGACCTCATCACATGACTAAATGGTCATACGTACAACTCTAGGTACAAACTCTCACAACACCGACATAGGTTACATTGCTTCTAGACATAGAATAGATCAAGAGTGTCACAAATAACAAGTACCAACTGCTAACTTAGGAAGAGTGTCATCGCATAGCTCATCAAGGGATATCCTCTGGGAATCTTCCTAGGCTCCGGCCCCCACCTTGGGTTATCCTGGTGGCCTCTACCGAAATCTTGGCACCCATGCTCACTCATGTGGAATCAAATACCTCTCGTGAAGATGAGATAGATGATCTTGCCATTCCAGGCCTTCCCGTCTCATCCCAAGTCTCGTACTAGCCCTTGGGTCCATGAGCGAGGCACAATTATCTTGTTTAATGTTTGATGCAACCTAAGCTTCTAAAAGTTTAATTTAGTTATCACTGAATTAACCAACTTGCAAAGGGTTATCCTGGCACCACTTTGTGCGCTGGCGCCCATTGCAAGCCACTCTCCTAAGACAACATGCACGGTAATAACCAGAATAGGTATCCCAATAAACACAACCTCTCCATTCAAGGAGGTAACAATCAAGAACTCACACCAACACTGGAGGAAAACAACAAAACAAAACCACTCCATCCAAGGGGGCACATATTACAAAACCTTCTCCTATTCCCAAGGAGGTACAAATTACAAAACCCGCACGTGAAAACCGGGTGAAACGACATGGTGTCACATGCACATTTTCCCATGGCACAGAAAATTGACTCACGTACCACAATCCCATACCAATACATGAACTCCTATCTGGAAGACTTCAACATTGACTCTATTCTCCCAACATTGAGGATGAACATTATAACACTACAAGCATTCTAGACAGTTAAGTAAACTAATGTTTGGATTTCCTAAATCCAGTCAAACACAATTTACATGACTTGCATTTATCCAAACAATCGAACCCATTTCTTTTCACAACAAAGAAATATGCAAAGAACATATCACATACTCTAAATTTCACAACCATATTCCAAAAAAAACCAAGACATTTAAATAAATAACATCATTGAACTGGAATTAGACCAATCAATCACTCTATGTCTCACAATCATATACTGTAAATAAAATTACTTGATTAACAAAACATTTCAATTAAATAATAAGTCCTTCCTTTCTCTAAGTTTTGCCATTATATTCTATAATTAAAACATCTTGATAATAACACTTAGATCAACAAATCAGTCTTCAATTTCAACTCAACATTAAATAAATCAACTAAAACTCATCTCTACTTGAACACAATATATTCCAATCAATTATACTAAATAGTAAATGCATATATCCTCTTGCCGACATTAAAGAATTTAATCCAATAATACAACTCTACTTGATCAATCTATAATTAATCAAAATCAAATTATCAATAAATCAACATTTGACAAATAAAGTTCTTTGATTACAATAAATCATCCGTTAATCCTAAGCTCTTCAATTTTGTTCCATAGTTAAAGATCATAACCATCTGTGTGAACTAAGACATTCATTATTTCTAAGTTTCTCAATTGTCTTCCATACTTAGAACGTTTTGATAAATAGACATCTAGATGAAATAAATTAATCTTGAATTCAAATTCACATCAATGATTTAACTAAATGTTAATCAAGTCACTTAATCTAAATTACCACATGGATTAAATAAATAAATTAATCGAATTCAATATTCTAGATACTACAAATGATCAACATCAACTTTCATTTCTTCAATACCAATTTGCAATAATCATTTTAGAGTAAGTTCTATTTTCAATATTCAAATATCATCTAAATGTGTACCCCTAAAAGATCATTTAGGATTCCAAGATTTCACGTTCAAAACATCATTTAAAACCCCATTAATTAAAATATATCTAATAATTTCATATATTTCAATTAATCATATTTTATTCCTTATTATTTTGCATAAATGAAATATGACTTTAATATACATTTAAATGATAGCTTAAATTCACTTCTTTTGAAATTTACGGCTATTTATAAAAATGCCAATTTCTTCAATTGTAATAACCCCATGATCATTATAAAATTTCAACTAAAAATTTAACATCCTTTTATTATGCCCAATAAAATATCAGTTAAATAAAATATTATTTTATTTGCATAAGAATAAATTATTTAAAGTTTAAATTTAAACTCCCTTTTTAAATTTCCATAATGCAAAATTTATTTAATTAAAATATTATATTTATATATATATTTTAATAACATATAAATATATTATATATATATATATAATATTATAATATATATTATATTTATATATTATAAAATATACATATGACTTAACACATTAAAATAACAATTAACCCAAAATCAAATTTTATTAACTTTTATTTTATTTTTGAAAAGCAAGGGTAAATGGCCGAAGCCGTAACCCGCAGCCCCCTGCCTCCCGTGGCCGGCGGGGCTATGTGCTCCACCCACCGCCCATCGCCACTCATGGTGGCGGGGCTATGTGCAAAGCACACAGCATCCGTCGCCAATGACGGCAGAACTGTGTGCTTTGCACACAGTGACCGTCCCCCGCGGGCGGCGGGGCTGTATGTCGAGCACACAGTGCCCGACTCCCGGCGGCGGCGGTAGCCGTGGTGGTGGTGGGGGTTGGTCTCCCCACCCCACAATAAATTACAAAGAAAAATTATATTATTTTATTTCTGCGTTTTTCCAGAAACGAAAAAAACGAAAAAAATAAATTCATGAGGTTTTTTCTGGGTTTAACCCAAACTCAGAATTTTTCAAATATATACAATCATATTTGTATATATATATTTGTGAATATATCCATGTATTTATATGCATGGGTATATTCACAAATTTATATACCCAGATTTAATTTCATACTTAAATTGTGAAAATAATCCAAATACTTTGCAAGAATAGAAGTTATTTTCAAAAAACATTAAGAGGGTTTCAAAATCTAGTTCTAAAATAGAGTTTTCTTTGATTTTGTTTCCATTTCATGGTGTAAATTTCTTGTTTGGTTTCTATTTCCAAATCTATCTACAATTTTGCAAATTGGAAAGCTTTTCCATGAATTTTCATTGAATCCAAAACTATATTTTCAATCATAAAAAAAAAGAGCAAGAAGATGAAGGGAGAAAGGATGGAACCTTATGTTTTCTCCAAAATTTGCAAGCTTCCACAATGGAGATTTTCAAGCACTCTTTCAACTCCACAATCTTAGTCTCCTCCAAGCTCTCCACCAAAATCCTCACAAGAATTTTTTTGCTCTCCAATTTCCATCCTCCATTTCTAAAATTAAAAAGAAAATAAAATCCTAATTTCCTTATGCAAGCCTTTCCCCCAAATTTGTCAAAGCCCTAAAATGGACTCACCCACCAAACTTATTGCTAAAATGAAGATATTTCATTTTTGCAAAATCATAAAACAATTTCTATTTCCAAGTGTAATTTGCATAATATCCTTTTAAAATAAAAATCTATTTACAACCCCAAGGTCAAATAAATTTCCTTTAACAAAATATAATTCAACAATTCATAATAACAATATTTTTTTTCAACTTTATTTCTAGGAGTAAAATATAAAACATATTTCTAATTTTGATTTAATCCAAATATCTAATGATGCCAACATGATTAAATTGATTTAATTTATCTCTATTAATTTAATTAGTCAATAAAATAAATCTAATTCAAAATTATATTATTTTATTAATTAAATTAAATTAATTAATTAATCACTAATTTTCCAACATCTCAATAAGACAAAACAATCATCATTTATAAATTTCAAAAGCCATTTAATCACTTTTAACTTGCAATTAAACACATTTAATCATTAATTAAACTACGCAAGTCATTTAATAAACTTTAAACTTGAAATTAAATAAACACTCAAGGGGAAACTGACCAAGTTAAAACAACTGACCCCGACGACAACCTGACAACACGCTATGACTAGGGTGACAACTTGGTTCGGAAAACCTAGCTACTATGTCCCAATCAATTTTCGTTGGTAAATGGACACGCTCACACCTGTGAAACCAGGTGGAGTCGATGTCCTGTACCTGCAAACCTGCGACAAAGAACATGTCGAACGTGCAACATATATATGTATGTTATGATCAAACACGCCGTGAAGAGGAAATCTAGGAATTGTAGGGCGCTCGCAAGCGAGTGATACAACCCATCCCCTCCACCAATACAGTATCTCTAACTGACGCATCTAACATCAATGATATGATCAATAGCATAAAACAACATTTAATCAGATATCTTCTAAGTTATTCTGAATCATGCCATAAGGATAACATCAGAATAAAAGAACATCACATCAACATATAACTTCCACATCATTTAATCAATCACGATCACAAGTAATCAAGTTCCAAAGTCCAAGCATGTTCAGACACAGTCGTCGCATCATGATATAACATGTGCATCACCAAACAGTTCATGATCAAATAATCACTAAGTACACAATCACATCATAAGCATAATCAGACATACAAAGAACCTTGCCAATCCAAATATAAAAAATGGAGGGGTGTTACAGATAAAAAGTTTCCTATTCCTCCAGAAGAGATTCCTGTTGTTGATTTTATAGAGGAAGATTACATGATTGAAAAAAATGGAGAACCCAAAGTTGCTCTTGAAGATCTTGAAAGAATTGAAGGTGAAAATAGAGATCTGAAGGAAAATGTCAAAGAAGCAAATAAATGCATCAGAAAATTGAGAGAGAAAATCAAGAAGTTCAGAGAAAGGAATAAAGAAGCTAGTGATTAGTTGAAATGTTCAAGTAAATGAGACTATCATTGGATTGAAAGTACAAGTTGAAGAAAAGAAAATAATTGAAGATTTCTTGAATGCAATGGTGAAAAGAAAATCCAATGAATCCACAAGGATTGAAGAAGTGGTAAATATGAAAGCAAGAAATCATGAAGAAAATTCAAGACGATTTCTACAATGCTTAATGAGTTGATTGTAGGTCAAAAAGAATCCAAAAAAAAAGATGGTTTAGGATTTGAAAAAGATGAAAGCTCAAAAGAAGTTCAAATGCCTAATGTAGAAGAGAAGATCAATGAACCAAAGAAGACTAAAGATAAGAAGAATAATGACAAGATCTGAAATCAAACAAATGAAGCTAGAAGACATTCAGTTAGACAACCAAATGCTCAAAGGTACCCATATTTCAATGGATTTTGTTACTCTTGCAATAAATTTAGACATAAAGCAATGAAATCTAGAAGCTGAATCAATCAAAATGTTCCATCCTTTACTGGTCAATGTTTTACATGCAAAATATTTGGTCATAGAGCAAGTGAATGTAGAAGTCAAATGATGAATGGTTATAAAAATGGTAGAATGATTCAATCTTTCAATGGTTATTGTTATACATGCTAGATGGATTTGGACACAAGGATAATCAATGCAAATCTAGAGTGAATGGAAGGACTACCATTCATAAGAATTTTGTATGTCACAATTGTAGTATACCTAGACATATTGCTAAATTTTGCAGAAGTAGAAATCCAAGGAAAGATAATTCCACGATAAAGATGAATGAACAGTAAAAAAGATTGATCTGATTGAAGTAAAGAAGGAAATGAAAAATATTTGGAGAAAGAAAGAAGAGACAAAATAAAAGGGGGAATCTATACCATCCTCTAGTGTAGATGTTTCCTTCAAAAACTAAACCAAGAGCTATGGCTTAGGGGGAGCTCTAATGGATATCTTTTATCCCCTACTAGAAAAATAGTGTTGAGGCCACAACACGAAGATATGAGATGAAGACCAACATATTTGATCTATTGGTGAAGATTGCAAAAGAAAATATGTTAATGTGGATGTTTCCAAAGCTTTGAAAGCTGACTATGCATACAATTTAAGTGTTGCCAGCTTTATGTGTTGGAGCATTCAATATAGAATTAGGTCAAATTGAGAAGTTATAAGAAAATTTACTAAGGAAAATTCATTTCACACAAGCATTCAAAAAGGAGCAAAGCTGCAAGAAGAGAGCTTGAAGTGCATAAGGAAATTTGAGATACAAAGCATCAAAACCCTAATTCGGCGAACATAGTAAAAAAAATATTTCATGAATCTTGCATGCCCTAGTTTACATAAATATTTGTTTGAAATTAATTTGGGTATATATTTCAATGGCTACACCAAAAGTTACAGAGGTCACAGAGAAACCACAACCCAAATTCAAATGATACCTTGCAAAATCCCTAGAAGATGACCCACTAGGTGCTTTCTCACACTTTCCATATTGGGTTTTACTGACAGAGGATATAAGGGAATACATTCATGGAAAAATGGAAGAAAATTCCCCCAATAAGCTAAGTGATGTATGGAAAAATGAATTAACTAGTGAGGACTTCACCTTAAATCTAGAATACAAAAACCTAGTTGAGAAGAAACTAGATGTATGGTAATGGTTTCCAAATTTCTTCTATGATGTCAAATGGATTAGAATGGCCTTGAGCAGAGTTCATGATAAGTTTGTCTAGACTGATATGCCACACATGATTACAAATGAAGTGATAAGAGAGGTCACTGATCTATACTCCACTAGACCTTGTTACTGTTAATCATTCAGGGTTAATTTTCTATTTTGTTTGTTTTATTTTGGTAGTTTTTTAGTTTATAGTTTTGTTAGTTTCAACAAACTATTTAACTATCTCTACCTCTTCTTTATAATGTAATCACTACTGGCTCTGTTTCAAATGATTCAATATAATTTTAAAGCATTCTATTTATGAATTCCCAATCTTGGTCTATTAGTGGTATTAGAGCACTGGAATACATTTATATGTGAAACTTTTGAAGATTGGAGCACTCTGCAGAAACAGTAAATTGATTCAAGTGAAATCAATTCATTTATTTTTTTTACAAGGATTTCACATGCTTTTTTCTCTAAATTCAGGCAAGAAAGTTTGAGCAGTCAGTTTAAATCTGCAGACAATACAAATTGTGTATATTTCTTGTAGATTCACAATGTAGTCTATTGTTTCATTGATTGGGGAAACTTTAATTGGAAAAGATACTTGGCTGGAATGACATAGAAAAGTAGAAAATACACTCATTTTTAATGATTTATGGTATAAAATATGTGATGGAAATGCCCGACCTACAACACCAACTCATACTAAAGAAAAATAGATTTGGTAATATAAAAATTCAAAAGCTTTGGCTTTGATAAGAGCTTCTATTAATGAAGATGTGTATTGGCATATACAAGGATGCACATTTTCTTGGGAAGCCCTTCACAAAAATTTAAAAGATTTATTTGATTCTAATACCGAATCAGATTTTATTCAATTACAGTTAAAATTGTTTAATCTTGAGTTGAAGAATGGTGATGTTATGAGTATAGCTTCTGAAATCAGAGCCATAAAACAAGATGTTGATGCTACTAGTAGGAAAGTTGATATCTATCTCACAAATTTTATTAAGGGGTCCTTCTTCCAACACATTCCACTTATCTAGAGTCTCTTCAAGCAAGCAACCAATTGAAAACCATTACTTTTGATCAATTGGTTGAAAAGTTAGCCAAACGTGAAATTTTTTTTGGAAGGAAAATAGATAATACTAGTGAAAATGTTTGTCTTGCCCATCAAAAAGAAAAAACTCTAAATAAGATCTCTTCAAGAGCCAGTTATAATGATAGAGGAAAAGGTAGAGGTCAATGTAGGCAAAATGATAGTCACAATGATAGGCAACATTTATATTGTAAAAGATGTGGTAGAGAATGTAGTCATGAAGCACACGAATGCAAGCTTTCATGGGATAAGATAGAAAGTTTTAAAGAAAATTCTTTTAAACAAAAATACAAAAAAAAGTCACAATGATGATAAAACTTCAGATCATAAAATTTCAGGAGCAGCCCAATTTTCTTGTGACAGTGATAGTGATCAATGCGTGCTTTCTGTTTCAGACTTTACATCTAATTCCTCATGGTATGATTCTTGGATCTTAGATATTGGAGCCACAAAACATATGAAATTTCAATGTGATTAGTTTGAATAATTTCATGAATGTGCTTGTAGTCCAATTTACTTAGCAGGTAAATCAAGTCTCAAGCTTGTTGGAAAATGAACTATTCAATTTAAGTTGCCTGATCCTCCAAAATTTGTGCTTCATGATGTATTGTTTATTCCTTAATTGTGTTGGCACAACGTAATTTTTTTATCAATAGTATTTATTCAAAAACAAGGCTATTCTATTTTGTTAAAAGATGGTAAAGTTTTTGTAAGAAAAATATCTAATAATCAAGTTGTATTTACTAGTTGTGAAGATGAAAGTTTACTAATACTAAATGGTACTTCTACTCTTTCTATAAATTTTGCATATCTTACTGAAGAAGGTAGTCTATCTCCAAGCCTTTTAAGGCATGTGAGATTTGGGCATATTAGTTATGATAACATTCATATCATGCAAAAGAATGGTGTTGATGGTTTTCCTATTTTTCCTAAAACAATTGAAAAATGTGAAGCATGTATTCTTGCCAAACAACATAGAAATTCTCTCTCGCTCCACTTGGAGAGCACATAGAAAATTGCAACTCATTCATTCAGATTTATGTGGACCTTTACTAGTAACTTCTGCTACAGGATCTAAGTATTTCACTTTTTTCATTGATGATTATAGTCGCATGACTTGGATTTATTTCTTGCAGCAAAAATCAGAAGATTTTGAAACTTTTATAAAGTTTCGTATTATGATTGAAAATCAAGCTCAGTCTCAAATTAGTACTCTTTGAACAGACAATGGTGGAGAATTTACTTCTCTATTTTTTGAGGATTATCTTCATCGAAATGGGATTCAACATCATCTCACTATTCTAGGTACTTCACAACAAAATGGTGTTATTGAAAGAATGAATGGGACTATCATGAACATGGTTCGAGCAATGTTATATTTCAAAGGATTCAAGTTACATTTTTGGGCTAAAGCAACAAGAACAACAATTTATCTTCGCAATAGATCTCCATCATCTACTCTTCACCAAGCAACTCCATATGAAGTTTGGTATGGCTATCCTCCATCTATTCGGCACCTTCAATTTTTTGGCTCTATTTGCTATGTTTTGATTCCTAAAGAAAAAGGGAATAAGTTGCATCATCATAGTTATAAGTGCATTTTTCTTGGCTATTTTAAATCTTCAAAAGCCTATAGGTTGTATGATGAAGTTCATAAAAATTTCTTTATTGTCTGTGATGTTGTATTTTTTGAATCTTCCAAAAGTGATACAAATATTGAATGTTAGTTAATATAGCTTGATAAATTTGCAAAATTTTCTCCTTGGATAAAACATCCTTGTGATATTTTACCCTTTGAGGGAATGGATACATGTGAAGAA
>VDFB02281492.1:779529341-779542328 GCA_007258455.2 Sequoia sempervirens
TTGTATGTCAGTATGGATTGAGGAAAATATTCCAACACAAGGGTCCAATACCTAATGTGGATGTGTAAAACACCTCACAACATTAAATCAAGGCCTATATAAGTCTAGTTTATCATCAATTATTCCCAAATCAATCAATTTTCCTTTTTTCTATGGTACATTTAGTCCCCACTTTAGCGAGAGAATTAACTTGCTTCAAACTCACACTAAAGTAGATATTCAAGAGAGATCTGAGTGTACAGATGCAAATGAAAAAGAATGACAAAGATCAAGAAGGTAGTCAAGCCCCTAGGATCCAAGATCCTAAGTCAAACCATCAAGATACATAAGCATGCAATGGCAAGAACTAAAGGAAAGAAAAATGAGGTGATGCTCTCACTTTGTGGCCACAGAACATTAGGTCATCCGCGAGGTGAGTAATCCCAAAAGAAATGGTTTAGTGAGAAATTCATGCCAGTGTGTCGGCTTCCCATTCTACTAACCATACTAAATTTATGCTCCTGATAACATTGATAAGGCACCACAATGTAATGCTTTTTGTAAATTTTTTGAATATGTGAAGAATTTTTCTAAAGGGGATTTTGCTTTGTTCATGTAAGTTCTTCTTAGGGAGAATTGTTCCTAATGTCTCCAAGAGAGGACAAGTCAGGTTTTCATATCATTATCCATGGGATACCTCATTCACATCAGGCCACTTCAGTTGATCATACACTCTTGGAAGGCATCAAACCCAGTGACACCATCAAGAAGAGGACACATCACAAGAAAAAGAAAAATTACACCATGAAATTTGCACAAAGATGTCATATATGTATGCCCCCACTTTAAAGCAGTTGATAACACCATCACTATGAGCAATTGCTAAATAAAGTAGCCAATGAAAGAAGATATGACAACCAACTTGGAAATCCCTATGCCAAGCCATATGTTTCTGAATTGAGCTACATCATGAATGAGTATGTCACATGCGAGTCAACTTTAAGACATGTCATCCACATCCCAAGATTTCTCTTATATGTTCATGAAAGTTTAACGACTAGTCAAAAGAGACAATGACAAGTGACATACAAGGAAAAAACTACCTAACATGCAGCTATGGCAAGGAGCAAAAACTAATGTTATTTATGTTGATAAGAAAACAAAGTTTATGCTTGATACATATTTAATGAAATTTCTATCAGTTTAGGATGTACCAAGGCTAGAATTTTCGTGGAAGAATTGTTTACAATAGTATTGATGTTGAGTGAAGGTTTGTTTGATGGTTTTATTTCTATGAAATGACAATCACCAAGACCATGATTTTTCTCTTGTGTTTTAGGCTTTATAGGGGCATGGATACATTTTTCTATAGCATCACATTCTTTCCCAAGTTGTCATCCAAAATTTTTTGTCACTTGTTTTGGATTTGTTGATTGTTCAATTTCCTCAAAGTGTGTCTTGCATGTTGTCTTTTTTTTAAAGGTGGTTGAAGAGAATGTTGTGGAATTCTGTATGTTAGACTCTTTTTTTATGATCATGTATTCCCCCATGGATGTAGAAATGAAATCAAAGGTTTTTGAAGCCTCTTCCAATAACTTTGTGGCTTGTTAAATTTTCTTTTTCCTTTCTATATCCTTTTGCTTCAAGGTTTCATGATTGTCAAAGCATTCCCATGATGGTGGTAAATCTATATCAATCAATTCAGGATCCTTCAAAATGAGGTTGATATTTGGTTTGCACATGATATTCTTCCTAGCAGGAGAGTTTTTAGGAGAGAAGCAAACAAGATGTTGATCACATTACACTAATAGGCTTTGTAGAGTAACTTCATCATAAGGAGAGGGGGCAGAAAGAGAAGAAAAAGCATCACATTCTTATTTTTCATTGATTGGATCCTTTTTCTCAATTATGTATTCTTGGATGGGGGAAACATTAGGAAAGGGAGCAAGAATATTCTCATGAATTTCAATGAATAGTTTGTCTAATCCAAAAATATCTTATTCACTATCAAAAGAGATATAAGGAGAAGAACAAGTATGATTATCTGTGATTACATCCCTTTTTCCAATAATGTCTTACAAAATAGGGGAAGAAAAATAAAGAGAATTGTCATGGTTCTGAAAGGTTTGATCATCTAATGCCAACATATCCTCCTCACAAATAATGTGATTTTCATGATTTCTCACAAAAAAATTCTCACAAATAGGGGAGGAGTTAGAAGATGAATATAGACTAGATAGAGGAATGTTAAGAGATGTGTTTATAATTTCATTCTCTTGTGCCATAATATTTTACAAAGTAGGAGAAGTTATAGAAGAGAAGCTTTGAACATTGTCATGATTCTCAATGGGTGTATCTTCTAGCTCCAAAATACCTTCATCACATGTAGGAGAGATATTGGGAGAAAAGGAACTATGATTATCATGATTGTTGATGCTTTCACATTCTTCTATCACTTTATTCCCACAAATAGAAGAGATATTAGAGGGTGTGGAATCATGGAGTTTGCCAACATTATTATTCTCTTGCACTAAGAAACTCTCATAGCTAGGAAAGAGATTTGAAGGATGACTAGAAGTGTAATGGTTACCAATGATTGGAATTTTTTGTTCAAATAAGTCATAAAAAATGGTAGGGGTGTCAGGAAAGGGAGGAATAAGATTCTCATGAGTCTCAATGAGGATATCTTCTAACACCAAACTATCTTCTTCATGTCTAGAGAAGATATTAGGAGAAGAAAAGGCTTGATTGTCATGTTATCTACACTTACATCCTCATGTCCTAGAATTTATTCTTGAGTGGGAGAGGTAGGATTCTCATAGCTCTTAATCATATCATTTACACAAATGTGTTTTTCATGACCATTCATGGTTGGATCCTTATTCACTAAAGCATTTTCAAAATTAGGGGAGGTGTTGGAAGTAGTGGCCATGATCTTAGTTTTGTTTTCCTAAGGTGGGAGGAGGAAGACAAGCAAAAATTTCATGATCTTCAATGATTATGTCTTCTTTCATCAAGATACCTTCATCACCAATGGGAGAGATATCGGGAGAAGAAAAAACATGATTATCATGAGTATCGTTGCTTGCATCCTCTTGTATCAAACCTTTAGTGGATGATCTAGGAGAGATGAAGCCTTTAAGGGCTTCATCTAACATGTCTAAGTCATAACTACTAAATGGATTGGATGTTATGCTTTTTCTAAATTGAATCATATTTTGAATTGGGTCATTTGATGTTTTTAGTTTTTTATTTTTGTTTTCTAATGAATTTGATCTAAATGAACTAGGAACTAATGCAGAAAATGAAAATTGCAAAAATATAATGCTATCCATGATTGCCATTAATTTAAACAATGCTTATTTCTAATGATTTAAATGTAATAGAAGCTATACAAAATTAAAATTTAATGTAAAGACATAAGATGAAATGCAACTTTTGAGATTTCAAACAAGGTAATTTACTGATTACACTATGCAATGATCTGAAAATGAAATGTTGTGAATGCAAAATTGAATTTAAGCAATGGATGAAATGAGCCAAATCAAGCTAGATTTAATGAAATGAATGTAACAAAAACTTGATGAACTGATACAGATAGTTAATCGAAGCAAAAAGAAGTGTAGAAAAAGGATTTTGAGTGTAGCAAAATGTAGTTTCAAGGGTGGAAAGGGACTGATTCGCCCAAGGCGGCAAATGAGTCCCAAGGGGGATTTTTTTAGAACTTTTTTTTTTTTTGGTTGGTTTTTATGTTTTGTATGTTGTATGATGCAAATCTAAGATCCAAATGCAAAATTTTAGAAATTACGATATTTATTATACAAAAATGCAACCTATATACCCTGCACTAATGCAGTACATGAGTCGAATGCAAATTTTAATCTTAATGTAAAATAATGCAAGATAATTTGTGGATGATGATAAACAAGATAAAAAAGAAGGTGGTTGAAAAGAGAATACCAAAATGGAACCATAGATTTTGTTTAGATATGGTAATCCCTTGTTTTAATTGTGGTTTTTCACCTGAAGGGGAAAGAGATCCCATACAAAAAGTAAGTGGTTCTAATTCAAGATTAATATAAAAATGAATAAAATATGTATAAATAGGATGAGATCTTAAATGCAGAAAGCAGTGAGAAATGATGTTGTTGAAACACATTGTGATATGCAAAAAGACGTAGAACACTGAAATGTGCAAAAAACAAATAGAAAGCCAGAAACTTAAATGTGTATGCATGGAGAGAACATGCTAGAGACTTGAATGACTAAAATTTAAAAGCATGTTTTTTAAATTACTGGACCTCATTTGCTATTCTCAAATTCCTCAGCTCTAGAAAACTATATCGAGGCCTGTTTAAAGCCAAATGGGTATCCAAATCTACAAAATTTAGGAACAGTGGGGACTCATTCAACCATTCTTTTAGTAGAATTAGTCCACTTGGATTTTCAAAAATCAAAATGAATCAGGCTTTGGCTCACTTCCACCCACAGCCACCTCTAGGTGTCTGGACTTAAACCTTGATTTTAAGCATTGTTAAGTATTCTTTGCAGGTTTGAATCTTTACAAATTGGGACATCAAAATTTGTAAATCAATCTTCAATGATTTGTCTTAAAGTACCGAACTTACAAATGTTCAAAGGAAAGAGAGAAAATGATTGTTCGAGATCAGTTTGCCTAACCCCATTGTGTAATTAACAAAAATGATGAAATAAGATAACAAAAAACATGAAATGCGAAACAATGCAATTAGAAACTTTCCATGATGAAGGATCTTGAATTGTTGCAACAATGGATGAAGAATCTTCCTCTTGAATTCCTTGATGATGTCCTTGAAGATGCTTCCTTGTGAAGACTCAAAATGTTAAACCCTAGCTTGCTTGAGTTAAGATAGATAATGAATGATGAATGAATTATGAATGAATGGATAATGAATTATGGTTTAAAGGTCTCATTTTATAGAGGAGAGTTAAGAATAAGGATCATGATCAAGGGCCAAGATTAAATTAGAAAATAACTTAATCAAGGGTGGAGGTTAATTGAGAGAAGAAAGACATGGATAGATAAAGACTTGAGGTGGAAGATAAGAATGGTACAAAAAAAGAGGTGGTAAGAGAAATTAAAGATTATTTAATTTAAGTGGCCAACAAAAGAGAAATAATTAAAATATAATTTTATTCATTTCAAAAGAAAGGTGAGAACAAATAATTAAATAATTAAAAGCAATTATTTAATTATAGAGGAAAGGTGAGGTGTTAAACATTAATTAATTAAAAATAATTATTTAATAGAGAGGGAAGGGATAATTAAATAATTAAAAGGAAGGATAAATATAACATTTATTTATGGAGAGAAAAGGCTAATGAATAATTAAATAATTGAAATAATTATTTAATTATAGAAGAAAAGGGAAAAGCTAACTTTTGGATTAAAATAATATTAGACTTAAATGTTTAATAAGAGTCTAGAAAAGTATGAAAGTGATTTACAACACTTCACAACACATTTACAAGACATCATTTAATGTATTTGCAAGGGTCCAAGACCTAATGTGGATGTGTAGAACACCTCACAACATTAAATCAAGACCTCATTAAGTCCAATTTATCATCAATTATTCCCAAATCAAGCAAGTTTCCTTTTTTCTATGGTACAACTCTAATGAAGAATTATTGAATAATGTTAGAAAAGAGTAATCTAGGCTTAAAAACACAATTATTTTCTTACTTGTATGGACACCAATAATTTTCCTACGAGGAAATTTTGTATTAACTAGTTAAATAGTGTGTGGGGAAAAAATATGGGTATATATTATGCTTCTGTAGAATGATTTATAAGGGTCTCTTTGTTACTTTTATTAAAAACCATAGCATACAGAAGAGGGTACAAGAGAAATATTTTTGGAATATTGTGAAAACTTTTTTTTAAGTTGTTGCTTCGTCACATGAAATAATGCAAAATGAAATATTTTGCTTCTCTATCGCAAGATGGATTAATACTAAAACGATTCCCCCACAAATGTGGGTACAAATCTTAGAATTAATTGATTTTTTAGCTAATGGAAAAAAATTAGATGTGAAATAGAAGATTTAGGGGGTCCTAACTCATAATTTTTATGCAAAAAATATGGTCACCAAAAAAGATATTTTTCTAAAATCACTAATGGTTGAAGAAACCATAAATCCCCAAGGGAAACCTTTAATAATAAAGATGCACAAAATCCTTAGAGGAAGGTCCTAAAAAAAATGATAATGGGAACAATGTTAATAAGGAGATTCTAGATGAAACCCTCAATCCCCCCTTAAGGGAAGCTATTGTCCAAAAGAGTGACCATGTATCCTTAAGTACTTTCTTTGAGGATAATGTGTATCTTGAAGGAGACTTTGTTCCTGATGATGAGAATAATCTAGGTAGTGGAAAAGGGAATGATTCATTAGCTCCTTTGAAGGTTATAGAAAATGTGAATCATAAAATAAAATCCACAAGAAATAGTGTTGGATAAACTTAAATATTAGATTAAGGAAATAAGGAGGATAAATATAGATATAACTCTTGATCCCTCTCGAGGCTATAAATTTAGTAGATTTAGAAGAAATTCCAATTGACAATAATTTGAAGGGTGAAAATAGAGAAATGATTTTCTTTAACCCTCTATTTCAACAAATATGGATTGATCAAAGTTATAAAGATAAAGGTGGCCTCAAAGATGGGGAGAATAAAAAATAAAGCAAGTAATATTTCCCAACAGCTTGTGAAGAAAGGTAAAGGGGAGAGTATCCCTATTTATTTTGATCTAGGTTGTATAAAAACCTAAAAGCTCCACAACCCCCCTCCCATAAATGATTTTAAACTACATAAGTTACAATATTAGGGGACTAGAATCCCCTAATAGGAAATTTGTTTGAAGGGCACTTTGTAATAGCAAAAAGAATCTTGATTGCCTCCTAATCTAGGAAATAAAAATTATTGACTTCTAGTTATATAATGCATTGAGATTTGGTTGGAAAAATTTTGACGTCTTTCATACCATTAAATAAAAAGGAAAAGGTGGAATTTCCATTCTTGTAGGTCAAAAATGGAAAGCCTATATTTCTAGTTCTAGTTTTTCTCCTTGCAATAAGTGTCCACATGGGTAATTTTTGACAAAAATAACCAAAAATTTGGGGTGTGCTTTATATATGCCCCTAATGAGTATAGGGAAAGAATAGATGTGTGGAAATGGAGTGTATCTAACCTACCTAAAGTACCCTAGATTATAGGGGGTGACCACAATATGGTTGAAAATAAAGAAGATAAAACTGAAGGGTCTCCTTGGGCCTAGAAGGGAAATGAGCAATTCAACTAGTTTAGAATGAAAAATGTTAAAACTCGTGAAGGAGGGAATTCACTACTCCCAATTCCCAAGACAAAAATGGTCTAAAGGGAGAAAATTTTCATCAGTCACCTTAGCACTAATTGAAAGGATCAAGATGAAAGAGATTGCAAAAATGTACTAGAAGTAGAGTTTCTAGAAAGATGACAGATAAAGGACCTTAGGGCTTGAAAGAGAAGATTGCAGAGATTTCTCAGACAGGAGGATAAGCTCTCATCCAAAGGACATTTGCATGTGAGTGGGTTATGCTATCTTCTTAGGGATTCCCTTGAGTCTCGTATGAAAAGAGAAATAAACTCTAGCACGAAACTCAAAGAATCTACTAATTTTTTAATATCTGACATCTATTTAATCCACTAACTTGATAGAGAGTGTTGGTGTTTACCAATTCACCTAAGGAATCTCTAAGGAACAACCAATTCCTATACTCAAAACCCTTACAATGAATTTCCAACTAATGAGATTCAGTCAAAGACTGAGATCTTCTACACTTTATGCTCTATGGGACCAAGGAGGGTGTTCCTACTGTGTCCATTTTGACTCATACTCTATAGAACACATCATTTTCATAGATCAGTCTTAATGAAGGGTAATTCTGCATGAATTACTATGAGACTGTCTTATCTTTAAGTAAACTACTACCCATTCATCAAAACAAAGGTATTCTCAAGATTATTAACACATACATTCCTCAAGATTAATGAATTTAAAATGACTTTGCATTTTTATTTCAATTCAATCACTGGATAAATAATTAATACACCCTTAATGTGAATATTTGAAAATAGATCAGTGTCTTGTTACATAGGGCATCGGAGTCACATACACAAAGATAAGTAACAATTTTTTTTTTAAATCTGATGAAATGGACCACTCTCACAAAGACTTAGCATTATGGAGCTCACAACTTCTAATACATGAAATCTTATCAAATCCTTTGTAAATAACTACAAATTCATGACCCCATTTAAGAATTTTAATTGATTACTTGAATCAAAGAAAAGATAGAGACACACATGCAAACAAATGTTTGAAGATGAATGAAGGCATCATTGATATTCCATTCAAAATTCATAGAAATCTACATCAGGAGAGCACATATATCATAATTATGCATTTGTTTTCTACATTAGTCACTTCTGTAAAAATATTTAAGATAATTACATATGTTCATTAGAGCTCAAAACAAGTTATCTGCTCTATTCATTTTATTTCCTCTACACCTAATATTCTACCTAGATAAGCACCTAACTCAAAACTTGATCAAAATCCCTGCAAATGAGCCCTGAATTCCCTTTTATAGAATAAGGAAGCAAACAAGCTACTGGCTCAAATTCCATTCTAGAACAAAATTTCATTTTGTCCATAATTTCAACTTCATTTCAGAACTCCCCTCATAATAATTCTATTGAGTACGGGGAAATCCAAAATTTCCATAGCCACCATGAGGAAGAAATAAAGTGCCACCAAAAATTTTGAACCACCAAGTAAGCAGGAAAACCAACACCAACACCACCACAAGGGCACCCAATCAACGCCCAACACCCCAAAAAAATTTCATGCACACAGAGGAAATGACAACCACAGGAAACATTTATCAACACAAAATTTCATTAAGCACCACCTTCTCATGAACTAGAAGCCTTCCTACCAACAACACACATCCCATGATACACACGGCCGCTCTGCATTGTAGCAAGGGTTGGGGATGAAACCTCAACCTCAGCTTCATCTTTTTCTTGTTTCACCACAGTGCCATCCTATCCAATCGAAGTTCTAGCAGCCAAAGGAGGAACATACAACACCTCCACCTCAGGAGATAGAGCTCGTCCTAAGGTTGCAAGGTACCATTGGTAACTGGACTTCATCTCTATCTTGCTATCGAATGAGTTGTTAATAACATCAATAGGAGAATTCTTCCAACCATATGAGCCTCGGCCATATCTAATTTTCCTCTACACTCTACCAGATGGCCCAACAACTTCTTTCCCTTTCGTTCCCATCACCTTCAAACTTGCAACTTGGCCCTTCAGTCAGTGGCTATATCTAGTAATCACAGGTGAAGATTCCTCTCCATGGACACTCTTGTGAACACTCTATGTGAGTGTTGGGTCTATTCCATGAGGCTCATATATATTTAACCTAGTAGACCTTTGCATTGGTAGAAATGGGTACCAACCTTACTCATTTTGCTACAAGAAAATCTACAATTGAATTTCAGCTTTCTGTACAGACTTGAGGACTTAACAGCTCGATTGCTATGATGAAAATATCAACACATCATTTCTATTTATTGAGGAAAGCAATGATATCAACCACGAATTCTTGATGAAAAGCACACACACAAACTGGACAATTCATTGGTAGGCATGTACTATACCATTTAATTCCCAAGTGCATGGAAATCTATAGATCACAGTTCATGATTGCCAACAATTAAGTCTCCACACACACAAAGATCAATTTGATCACAACAATAGAGAATATGTCATTAATTTCCATTGGTTGCGGGATGAATATGGCTATCACATGCCATGTTATCAACTTTGAATATAGGTCATTGATCTCTCATCAAGATGGTAGATCGAGCGGCTCCATCTAGGTTGACTAGGTTTGAAATCTAGCAATGCCTAGGTGATGTGTCCATGACCAATGGCATTAAACCACCTCGGATGGCATCTTCCCCATCAACGGTCTCCATTTGTCTCATGAACTAAGTAGATTGGTCCACACGTCGAGATCTCATTGATCTTGTGGCTTTTAAAGAGTTTTCACTTTCTCTACGCGAGCCAGCAAGGAACGGTGGATATTGTGTTTGTCATTTGATCTTGGTCATCGGTTTAGAACCATGAGCTATAAGCCTGATAGTGGAGACTAGGCCCCATGTCTGTATGAAGACACGTGTCTTCATTTCATTAACCTTGCAACTTTAAAGGGCTGGCATTTATCACTTGCAAGCTAGTAGGGTACGATCAAGATCTCTTCCCACAACCTCAAATATCAAAACCTACACACACGGAAAGGTTAGAGTATAATAAAGGGCCTTGGTTAGGCTGATGCTGACATGACCCTTAAAACCTAATGACTTAAGCTTAAGTCATCATGGAAAATTAAGACTCAATTTTATGGAATGGTCAAGGTCAATGGGATGACTGGGTGACTGACATTCTTAACCAAAGGGGCCAATAAATGAACGTGCATTTTGACTTCAGTAATGACTTAACAAACTGGCAACTGGCAGAGTAGATCAATGAAGCATTAGAATACATAAAGAATTTATAAACAAAACCCTACTCACACATGGGGACAAGGGTTTATGAAGTAGACAAGGTCTACAAGTAGCTTAAAAATAGGAAAATTTTGGAAGCTCCATTAGTGGCTCATGCTCAGGGATGTATACCCCCAATGGGTATAGCAATAATTTGAATCTTAGGTTGACATAGACCAGGGTAGAAGACCAAAATCAAGGAGCTCACCCAGACAAGGTAAGCAGACACAACAGAAGGCAAAGACACCAAACCAACCTATGTACACTATTTACAAAATATACATTGCAATTCATTTCCAGAAGGTAGAGACCCCAGGCCCCCAAAATTCAGGGACAATTCTTTCCTTTGTCAAAGAATTTGGCTTGTTTTACTGGTAATAGGTCCATATGGACATTGTGTAGTTCCAAGTCACCAACATCATTACAATCAACATTGTCCATAACATTTGATGTAATGTTACCACACTTGTCCCTCTCCACAATGGGTTCATCAAATTGGACTGGGAAAATAAAACCCTCAAACTCTAAATTATCATGCAGTGTAAAATCATATTCCACTTGCCCCTAAAATTTGAAAGCTTCATAGACACTTTGGCCCATGTGTGGTCAATATTTTAAAAATTCAAGGGAAGGAAAAACATGATCAGGCCTATTTTCAACCTATTTATCACAAGTGTTGTCTTCATGAGATGAAATAATTTCCATGATTAGGTCAATAAGATATGGAGTATCTACAAAGAACTCCATTCTAGCTTCATATTGACTTATATCATTCCCTTGATTATCTATTCCTTTGGACTGCTCCTCACATAGATAAAAAAGTGCCACAATGTTTTCATACTCTACAGAATCATCAAATATCTCTTTATCTCCAACAAAAAATAATGTTTTTTGAGTATCCATGTGTTCATCATGTATAACATGGATAGCTAACACTTTAGTTATCTTTTTAGGTACACAACATGTCACCACAAGAAAGTCAATACAATCATCCAAATTCTTTTGGATATTTGTACTACATCCAAAATTGACATCATGGTCATAAACTTGATTATCATGAGAGCCATCATCACATTTAGATTCCAGCAAATATGAGGCACACTTATCTAGTACATTTTTCTCAAATTACTGATAAAATCTGATCTTACTAGTGCCTGTTTGATGCCTTAATGGCTATCTCTAAAAGAGATTGCCTCCTATATGAGTTAATTAAGGCCCATAACCTACTGTCCATAGACCTGTCAAAGTTAAAAGATTTTTTCCATACCCTCATGGTAATTGGATGTATCTCATCTTTCTCATTATCGGGATTCCAATAGTCTTGATCATCAATGCATTCAACATTAGTGTAATTACTTGAAGAGAAAAGAGAAACATTCTCCACATCCTCGTCATCATTTGCATTAATAAAAATTGACCCACATTAAGAGAATTATTCACATGAAGAGAATTGTTCACTTCCGAGGAAACATACACCTTCAAGGCTATTAACATATTCCCTACTAGAAGCAAGGGATTCCATCTCCACTTCATAGGAGGAATCATACTCAATTGAAGACTTCCCAAACTTGATCTCATCACTTTGATTCTCTATTTGTACCATATTATTAGAGCCAAGTGTATTCCCCTCATTGACTGGTGCATGATAAGTGTTAGCTGAATCAATTTGTGAGGTTTCACCCTGCACTTCTTGTGTTGGCTCACACCTTATGACATCTCAAGGAAGATAATTAGGTACTACCTCCTTGTTTTCACATTCTGTCTCTTCATCCTCATCACTACTACATGCACTTGCTTCTATGTTGCTTGAAAAATAACAACATTCAATAGTCAATTTCTTAGACTCTGATGCTTCTCTTTGATCTATAGACCTTAGCC
Source organism: Sequoia sempervirens (assembly GCA_007258455.2). NCBI lineage: Eukaryota > Viridiplantae > Streptophyta > Pinopsida > Cupressales > Cupressaceae > Sequoia > Sequoia sempervirens. The sequence goes on from VDFB02281492.1 coordinate 779,541,837, forward strand.
TTTGATTCTCCTCATTGTGGAAATTATTGCCCACATTCTAAGAAATAGCTAGGGGTAGGTGACCATGCTCAATCTCTTCCACAATATTTATCCAATGTACTACTTGATCAAGGCTGTGAGGCTTCTGATCCTTAGACCACTGACTTGATCCTGATATGTATGCTTCACAAAACAAATTAATACACATTAAGTCACTAGGCCTAAAATTCTTGGGTATCTCCATCAGAATATCTAAGAATCTTGAGAATAAGTCATATGGTGATTCATTTAAATGTCTCTTCATTTCATAAAACTTCCTGACAAAAAAAATTAAATCAAACCTTCCCATCCTTGGTTTATGTGATGTTGATGCTTGCTCATGTTTCGTGTCTCTTGGGAGTAAAGTAGATATGACATCTATGAGCTCCCTTTCTTGGCAAACCTTTTTACCTCCCTATCTACTTGATTCAATAGATTGAATACCACTAGAGCTATTGCTAGAAATCACAGGTC